>JAGFNQ010000431.1:74882-371698 GCA_024364735.1 Boesenbergia rotunda | reverse complement strand
ATCGTCGATCGGACACCTCCGGCGGCCTCCGACCGCCTCCCTGAACAAGATTATATCTTGGAGGGTATGGTAAACCCGTCGGAATCGCCGCAATTGTGATCTCGTCGGATTCACTATCGAATCCGACGAGATTGCAATTGTAGCGATTCCGATAGGTTCACCGTTTTTCTAGGATATCATTTGATTCAGTACGACAATTAAAATCCATCGATGATGTCCAATCGACGATCGAATGACTCACTGGTCGTCACCGAAGAGTGAGACAGACGAGATAGGGGCTTTATGGGAGAGAGGATTTCGTCGATTTTCTTTCCCTCGGATTAGGACTCGTTTGACACGAGTAATCAACAAGCCGACGTGGCACTAAATTCAGCCCTTTGCCTGATGCTATGGATAGTTTAAATGGTTACTGGCGGCGTCAAACGGATGCACTCGTGGGCCCCGCGATGGCCGGTAGGCCCGTCAAAAAATGTCATGTGGTGGAGGGGATGGAACGGATCGACCTATCAATTATCATCCTAGTGATTTAGAAATTAGAAATCCTCAAGTCAATCTAACGTTAGGCTGATTTCGAATTAGGTGAATCAATTCAAAAGCCTATCAGAAAAAAATATATATAAACAATTGGATTTTAAAATTTGGATTGTGATCTATGCAAGTCAAGCCCATGAACATGTAAAAAAATTTCAAAAAGTGTGAATTAAAATTTAGACATATAACCTACATGCTCGCTCAATTTTTTTACTTTAATTTTAAATTTATTAATTTATATTTTAGGAAGAAACAAATTCTTAACTCACGGCCAACCCAAGCTCATCACAAATCGACCCTAACAATCACAAATCTCAATCCGTCTTAAAATGTATTGATAAAATTTTTAATTCAATTATCTTAAATTATTTGATAGGATAGGTCAAACCGATGAATACAACCCAAAGCGATGGCTCGAGTGGCTTATACCATCGACCTATGGTAAATACTCAAATAGTATCCTAACAT
This sequence comes from Boesenbergia rotunda, assembly GCA_024364735.1. Classification (NCBI taxonomy): domain Eukaryota; kingdom Viridiplantae; phylum Streptophyta; class Magnoliopsida; order Zingiberales; family Zingiberaceae; genus Boesenbergia; species Boesenbergia rotunda. The sequence goes on along the minus strand of JAGFNQ010000431.1, from coordinate 370,699 downwards.
TTTACCTTGGAATCTTAACCATGAAATAATCTGTCGACTATTAGAGATTTACTTCGATAGTAGATCTATACGACCAGTCTACCTTTAAAACTAATTTTATCAAATATCTAAATTATTAAAAAAATCAAGAATAATAATAATAATAATCAGCCAGTATGCCTAAAAAATATTATTTAAATAATAATAAAAAAATTTAAAAGATTAAACTTAAGGATTAAGAGTTGAGCAAAATTTATTTTTAATAAAAAATAATTCATTTTGCACTCACACTAAGTGGATATCTACGTTTTTTTAATTGGCATCAAGGATTTAGTACTATCTAATTCTTTAAACCATTTCATAAAAATTTCACATGATTATACAAATAAATAAAAAATGTAATTCACCTTGAATCTCAATCCTGATTCCTTAGACCCATGGACGACTAATCTCTAAGTTAATATATATGAAGTTGGATTAAAATAGTGTTTGAGAAATTAATTCTATGAAAAATTAATGTATATAGTAGCCTAATTATGCTCGATAAGAAGAACATAACGTAGGGAACACAAATCATTTTTTTACTTTTTATTCACCATTAGCTCTACTTTTTTTTAATATTATTTATATTTTAATTTTTTTTTATTTTCATACTAGACAAGACACACAGATATACACAGTTGAAGCACTCAATATTGCTCAGGACGTAAAATAAATACTGAGTGTATAATATTTTTAGGATAATAAAGGATGGATCCTCATAAAATGATGATCTATGATTTCATCGTGCATCTGCCGCTCACGCAGCTGATTCAGTTCCTCGACTTGAGCGCTCAACTAACTCGTCAGCTAGTCGACCTCCTGCTCTTTTGCCGCTAGCTGTATGCGTAAAGGCTCGACAGCCTGATTCGCCTCCTGGAGCTCGGCCTGAGCCTTCTAGAGCTCCTCTTGTAGCTGATCCTTGATTTTCCAACCACGGAGCTGCGTGTGATCGGCCTGGGTCTGTGCTTTGGAGGCCTCCAATTCGTCTTTCGTCTGGTTCAGTAGGTCCTGAACGCCGATCACTTCCGTCCTCAAGCTGTTTAAGAAGGCATCACCGGAAACCAGCTGAGTGTGCCAAAGTCGGGCCTTCAGATACTCCACGCGCCGCTTGGCTCGGTACCGAGCCTTCGTGTGACCCAGCATGGACATACACGTACTATAACTCGAGACCCAAAGCTACAAGGCATGAGGGGGACTCGTTAGTGCCTCTACTGAAGAGAGCGTGAGACAAAAAGCAGGAACAATGTTAGTATACCTAGGTAGCTGTCGCCATGAAGTTATCAGCACGAATGCTCAGACGACAAAAGCTGCCCTCTCGCAGACCGTACAGAAATTGGTCCGCTATCGTACTGTGCAGCTGGATGTCCTGAGTCCGTATAGGGGCCAGGCACCCTCATGCTCATAGACCAGTCGGACAGAGAGACCGGTAACATATGCATCAGACGCTCCTCGGTAGGCTCCCCTGACCGGGTAGGGGATGGACCCCCAGACTGCAGGGAGACCGGATCCTCCGAGAGCGCCCGAGGTGTGGGAGACGGCGGAGTAGGAGCCCCGACTGCGGGCTCCTTGCCCTCTCGCCTACCGCTGGGTCGGCTAGAAGATGTCGCCGCCGGACTGATCGGTAAAGTCAGGGGATCATCTCGACGTGCTCGCTTCCGTCGAAAAATGAGGGGTCGTTCATCCTCCGAGTTGGACCAGGAAGTCTCCTCATCATCTGGCACGGGCACAGGGGAAGCAGGGCGTGGCGCCTCGATGGTCGGATGAGTCGTCTCCCGCTCAGCTAACAGCTCAGCCACGCGAGCCTCCAACTCGGCTGCCTCCATACCATAGCCCTCCTCAAGAGCGGCCAGTTGCATCATAGCGGCTACAAAACAAACAGTGATCAGTCAGCCGTATGAGGATAAGGAAGGAAAGGGAGGACTTACCGAAGGAAGTAGGTCGTTGAATCGGCGCCGGACTGAGCCCGAACATGGAGAGGAGGTCCTCACGCAATAGATGCCCCCCATGGAAGTGTTGACCCCCGAGCTTGGAGAAGGTGGGCTGATACTGGGGGAGGGATTGGAATTCCATGTGCAAAGGAGGGGGGAAAAGGAAAATTCATCATAAAGCTAACCGGCCAGGTAGGGAGCGGGATAGGGTGAATGTAGAAATATCGTTCCTTTCAGCTCTTGTTAGAGAACGGAAGTTTTGATATGAAGGAAGTGTCAGGTCAGGTCTGGAAGAAAAAATCACCCATCTCTTGTCTTTTTGGGCAAAAGAAGCAGTAAAAGATGTTGGGACGAAGGGGAATCTGATACAAAAAAAAGATAATGACCGACCCGCAAAGGAGACGGATGACGTTTGGGGCTAGTTGAGACAGGTTGATGTGGAAGTAGCGACAGACGGCGATGATGATGGGATGGATCGGAAAGCGCAGCCCGGCCTGCAGATGGTCCCGGGAAATGGTAATATAGTGCGGTGGAGGTTTGGCGGGTTGGTCGGAGGATGAGGGCAATAGGAGATGATGGTCCGAGGGAATATGATAGGTCGCTTGGATCACCTCCAGGTCGTGGTGATCGAGCTCGGACACCACAGTGACATACCAGGGGACGGAGAAGGAGATGAAGAAGCCATTAGAAGCAAGCAAGGAAAGGAACACTAACCGGGGAATAGAATAATAATGCCGGAGAAGATGAACGGAGCAGGGTGCCCTGCCGGAACCCTAGTAAAGGACTGAGAAGCAGCGTTTCGACGTCGGGAGTAAAAAAGCAATGGTAAAACCGCCCGGTAAGTTCCTATTTATAGGACCCGAGAGCAACGTCGGTCGTCCGATGGCGGGCCGGAGAATAGGCGGTGAAGGACGCGAGCCATCCGATCGAGCCCAGAAAGGGCCCTGCGACAGAGTAACCCACGTGCGCTCTCATCATTCGCCCAAGCAAACGGCGGACGCTTCGTCGCTCAGGGAAGCAATGACTAGGAGACGCGTGTCGCGATTAAATGCGGTAATAAATGCACGAGATTCGAATCTACTCGGGTGTCCCGGGGAGCCAAAACCGAAGAGACGGGTGATGTGGCGGGTTCACCGATCAGGATACCCACCCACAGACGACCTCCAAGGTCGGCAAGGAGGAGTCGGGTCATTCGGGTGCGCCAGGTCCAGTCAGTCGGACTTGGCGCCTCCTTCGACTAGACTCGAGAGGGACGCTTATGATCCTGACCTTGCTTACGGGTCGCTCGGCCCGCTCAGCCAGCCAGCCTGGCGCCACGAAGGCCCAGTACTAGAAGGGTTGGCGGCGGCCTCACCAGGGGAATCCCTTAGCAATGAAACCCCCGAGGCGCTCGCTGACCGACCCCGGGCAGGGTGGGTCGAGTCGATTCCGAGCGTCTCCTAACTCAGTCACCTAAACCGGCACCCCGATCCGAATCGGGGCCAAACCACTCAGTCGGGCGCGTGGCGACCCACGCTCCCTCAGCATCCCCTAGATCCAACAACTCATAGAACCGAGACGAAGCCAGACAGACATAGCCAACAGACCCCCGACTCAGGGTGTACCCCGCACCTCAACTATCCCAGTCGGACGCGTGGCGGCCCACGCTCCCTAGCCATTACCTGACCCGGTCCTCGACACTTGGACTCGCCGGTTGGCGCTCGAGCTACGGACTAGATCGTCCCTACGCCGTCCTATGACATTACATCCGGGGTACGATCTTGACGTCGAGGTACTACGCACCTCGCCCATTTATGACACATCTCACGGTTATCCCGCTAATTCAGTACCTTCGTATTGCCCAAGCACCCCGCGCCATGCCGCGATACTTCCAGGTGCTCTCCTACAAGCTGACAAGTACCACACCCCTGTCTCGTCGACACGGACAGGGGGTGTCAGCTCCCCTGGTTATATAAACCCTCCACTCCTCATTCCACAGGTATGCGCGCGAGCTCTCTCTTCCACTATATTTCCATTTGCTCTACTATATTTTCCTGCAAATATTGACTTGACCGTCGGAGTGTCTTACCGGGGAAACTCCCCGACGGGTTTTCTAACGGTCACTGTCTTGCAGGTCGGAGCCAGGTCGGGACCAGGTCGATGTCACCTCAGCCGCTCGTGTCACTCGGAGGACCATCCGATCCTTGAGACTTCCATCTTGCTTCGCGACCGGATCATACTTGTACGAACTTCTTTTCATATGATCGTGCATCGTGCATCGTGCATATGTAAGGTATATATTTTTCTTTCCAAGCACTTGTTGCCCAACTTAATTTGTGGTTCAAGATGGGCTTGAGGCATTAATGTAATTATGGACGATCTATCCTATTCGATGCCTTATCATGGACGTTTTACATTCTATGAATATTTATCTTGGACTATAAAAATAGGTCTATTTACTTAACCAAATCAAAAATCCAAATGATTTTTAAGTAAAAAGATTCTTTTACTTAATTGGTTTTATAAGAGTAACAATAATTAATCATATATAATTTCATAAATTACGTATATTAACGAAATTAATTATTTATATGATTTTATAATTTTTAAACCGTGGTACGGTACCAAAATATTTTTTTATGCATTACATCATCATAATATAGAACCTATTTTATTACAATAAAAATTTCAATTTAATGAAATAATTTATACCAACAACTTTACCAATTGAATAAATATACCTTACATATCTATCAAATACAATCCAAAAATATATTCATAAAAAATATATTTGATCAACTTCATCTAAAAATATATTCATAAATCATTAAATATAATTAAAAAATTTATATTATAATATACATGGCTCAGGCACCTATGTAGAAATACACAAATTCCCTCCTTTCATTTCTTTAAGTTGAACTCTAGGAGCAATATAAGTTGAATCAACTGCAAGAATACTATGATGTGAAGTCCAGGAATAAATAAAACATCTGAATATCGAAAAGTATAATAATGGAAGGATGGCTTAGCATATTTTTGTGACATAAAGATAATATATCTTGATTGTACAAGACCCGTACATCACGTCAACAACTTCAAGCATGTAGCTCCTCATAATCTCGTACCTTCTGTGTGAAGAATTTATCTCAATAATCTGATTAACTTTTAGTATAAAAAAAAATTAATCAGGTAATAATCGAATATGAAATGATCGTTTTGACCTAATAAAATATTTTCATCATAAATAAAACTAATGAGGTTTCATGCTGTTATTCTTTTCAGGTAAAACTTAACATAATTTTAAAAGGAACAATTGAGAGAACAATTAATAATGAAAACGATTAATAAGGAAAACTTAGGCAAATGCATTGTTGAAAAATTTAACCTCGGCACAAGTTTGATGTAGCGTATCAAGAAATACTTTGTTTGCGCCAGTAAAAAGGTTGTAGAAAATACAAGACCATGAACCTTTAGGGTGCGTTTGATTGAGGGTTATCATTGATAACCTTGGTTATCCATCCAAGGTTATCAACAAAAACCTTGTTTGGTTTAGGTAATCAGCGATTCCCAAGTAATGATCGATGCCCGACACGTCAGCAAAAGGGGCATGCAACCAGGAATCGGAAAACCTCAGGGAAGTAAGGTTTTTCTTGATTCCCTGGTTATGGAACTTATCTTTCCAAAATTATCCTCCAATATTTACACTTAAGACGAAAATAACCATTACAATTTATTAACTTCCGAAAGCATTATTCTCGATCGACGACTGACAACGGCGGCCGGCGACCACCGTCGGCGGCCGGCGACCACCACCGGCGACCACCGCCGGCGGCCGGCGACCACCACCGGCGGCCAGCGACGATTGCCGGCAACCACTGTCGGCGACCACCGCCGGCGACGATCGCCGGCGACCACCGCCGGCGACCACCGCCGGCGACGATCGCCAGCGACCGACGACCGGTGACCACCGCCGGCCACGATCATCGTCGACCACTGCCGGCCACGATCGCCGGTGACCACCGTCGGCGACGATCGCCGGCGACCACCGCCGGCCATGATCGTCGTCGTCCATCGCCGGCCACGATCATGGGATCGCCGGCGACCACCGCCGGCCACGATCGTCGTCGACCACCGCCGGCCACGATCGTCGTCGACCACCGTCGGCCACGATCGCCGTCGACCACCGTCGGCCACGATCGCCGGCGATCGCCGGCGATGACGATCGCCGGCGACGACGATCGCCGACGACCACCGTCGGCCACGATCACCGGCGACCACCGCCGGCGACGATCTCCGGCGACCACCGCCGTCGACCACCGCCGGCGACGATCGTCGGCGACCACCGTCGCCGACGGCGACGATTGTCGGCAACGATCGCCGGCGGTGGCGACGATCGCCGGCGACCACCGCCGACGACGACAATCGTCGGAGGCTGGCGACCACCGCCGGCGACGACGATCGCCGGAGGCCGGCGACCACCGCCACTCGCCGGCGGTGTCGCCGGTCGGCGCCGATCGTGGCCGGTCGGCGCCGATCGTGGCCGGTCGGCGCCGATCGTGGCCGGTCGGCGCCGATCGTGGCCGGTCGGCGCCGATCGTGGCCGGTCGGCCATCGGTGTTGGACACCGATTGCCTACGTGGACACCGATGATCGACGTCGACGCCCTTAAGTCTAAACAAATAAAATTATCTAAACAAATTCTAAAGGGTAATATGGTAAAATATTATTTTAAGTTATAGACTATTACCTCCAAACAAACAAGATTTTATTTGATTACCTAAATTGAACCAAACAACTTCAGGTTATGTTTCATTCCCCATAACCTTGGTTATGTGATTACTTGGTAATGACATAACCGAGGTTATATATGAAAACTTCAACCAAACGCACCCTTAAAGTTTTTGTTCTATTTTGGAAAGAAATTAGGTTATTTTAAAGTTTCTTGATGAAAACTTTTGTTTTTCTTGAAAAAAAATAATTAACGAGGTTTTTTCCAACCAATCTTGGGTGACCGGCCCAGCCACACGGAAGTTTTCCACCGGCCGCCAGGGTAAATCGGGAAACGCTCGCAGTGGGCGGTCTAGAAGTCCAGCGTCCCAGGGTTCGTGCCCCATTTGGAGGAAAAATTTCTACAAATGCACCGTAGCTGGGGATCAAACCGCGGATGCCTGGGATATCGACTAGTCACCCTACCGCTGCACGATAGCCCCTTTGTTTTTCTTGAAAGCAATATATGCAAATGGACAAATTAATCTTTAAATACAAAAATATTTTACTTTATTTTTCTAAAGATATGAGTTGCAAATATGAGAAAGAAAAAAAGTCTACTATATTATCATGTTATTTTCATCTTTATACATATTTTTTAAAAATAATTGAGCGAACTAAATTATAATTCGATTTCATATAATTATTTAATCTAATAATAAATGAATTAGATCGGAATGAAGAACTAATTTTAACCTTGTTTCAAACACTAATTGTCTCCTGTAGCACATTTAATTTTAGTTAATAATTAAAAACTATTATTAGACGCTTTTATCTCGATTCACTTATGACGTAACTTTAGTGTTTTAAATAGTTAGTCAAACTAAGTAATTAAATTTTCTAAATTACTCAAAATGGAGACAATAATTGTCTCTTCAAATAACTATATACAAGGCATTTGGCATGAAGATTCAAAGAGTATATATCTAGGGTAAGGGTAAGGGCAAACTTCATAATAAATTTGAAGTTGGGGAGGTTGGCTACTGGGAGTATTACCACGAAGATTTTCAAATTTATCAGATGGACCAATGAAGAATGTTGAGATTCATTCCTATTTTTATAATGATATGATTTTTTTTTTTCATTTTAGGCTAAACTCTCATAATTTTAGTTTTGGATTTTATTCGGGCCTCGTACCAATAGAAATATCTTTTATCTTTTTAAATTTATAATATTTTCTATTTCTAACTAATGTGAGACTTTGATTGTACCTCCAATAATTCTCCCCTTAAACAAAGGACCACTATTGACCTTGGCCTCTCCGCAAGCGTTCGATCATTCTTGACCTACTCTAGGCCTTCCTGCAAATATCTTGTCACTCTTTGACCTACTTTGGGCCTTCCTGCGAGCATCACAACCTGCTCCGAACTTCCGGGTCTCCTTGTAAACATCCATATCCGATCATGCTTAATCTGCTCCGAGCTACCCCGCAAGCATCCGATCACGCTTAGCCGGCTCCGAGGCTCCCTGTAAGTATCCGATCACTCTTTGACTTACTTCGAGCTTCCCTGCAAGCATCGCGATCTGCTCCGGGCTTCCGGATCTCCCCGTGAGCATCCGTATCCAGTCACGCTTAACCTGCTCCAAACCTCCCCACGAGCATTGCGACCTGCTTTGGGCTTCCGGGTCTCCTTGTGAGCATCCGTATCCGGTCACGCTTGACTTGCTCCGAGCCTCCCCTCAACTTCGCTCAAGGACCCTCACATGGCACCTGGTCTGGATCATGGTTCTGATACTATTTGTTGAAACCCAAGTATGTACATATTTCTACAATGACATGATATTGTCTACTTTAGGCCTAAGTTCTCATGACTTTATTTTTGGGCTCTACCCAAAAGGTCTCATATCAATGGAGATATTTACCATCTTTTTAAACTCATAACTTTTTTCACTTTTAACCAATGTGGGGCTTTAATTGTACCATCAATAGTCCTCCCCTCAAATAAAGGATCACTATAAGTCCAAGTTTTCCCGTAAGTATCTAGTCATTCTTGACCTACTTTGGGTCTCTTTGTGAGCATCTAGTCACCTTTTTGACCTACTCTGGGTCTAGCTCTTCATAAACATCCGATCACACTTGATCTGCTCCGAACTTGATTCTAAATCCCGAATCAAAATCATAAATTTTTGAAATTGATAGGATCGGATCATATTTGATTTAGATTCGTATGCTATTCGCTTTGAGAATTAACTGGACACTGAGTTAACCCAAAAAAAAAAATCCACAGCAAATGCCAAAGCTGCAGGCGCAAGCTGCCTTAAATCCAAAGCAAACACTACCAGCCAACATCAACACCAATGCAGTGCCATAGACACAACCACATTGTGATAATTCTGAGGCAGGCGCTGCAGCTTAAAAAGCTCTACACAACGGCCATAAGACATGCATAATCCAACCTGAAGAACAAAGAAAAATGGCCTCAAGCAAGCCTTTGCGCATCTCTACCCTGGGCTTGAGGGTCTTCGTGCTCCTCTTCTGCTTGGCTTCCCTCATCATCATCGCCACAGACAGCGCCGAGTTTCCTGATCCAGACAGCGACACTCACGAATTAAAAACAAGAACCTTCAGAGACGTGATATCCTACAGGTTCGTTGATCAGCTTCATCTACCATCGATCGACTTAATTCTCCAGGATCATCAATTCTGAATCGACTAATTAATTATACTCGTGGCAGATATCTCTTCTCCGTGGCCATGATTGGAATCGCGTACTCGCTCATGCAGATTCCGCTCGCAGCGCTGAGCATCACCAAAGGGAACAGTTTGGTCACGAAGACGATTCTGCCTTGGTACATCTTCACCGACGTGGTACGTAATTTGTTCCTCGCTCCATTTTCTGAGTAGTAGCGGAAAGTAATGAATCGGAAAGAGCTGGCGTGACGGTGTGGGCGACTTGTAGGTGATGGGTCTGCTGGTCGCCACGGGCGTCGGCGCAGGATTCGGGCTGACGGTGGATCTCAAGAGGAGAGTGGACAAGGAGTTTCGCGGGGCAGGCGTGCAGGACCTGGAATTCGCGAAGAACATCGACAAGGCCTTGGACTTGGCGCATGCTTCCACGGGCTTCCTGCTCGCCGCCACCGCCTGCATGGCCGTCATCGTTCTCCTCTCAACTCTCGTCTTGGCCAAGAAGTAGTCAAAACGCGACTTACTTCTAATTTTACAGTGGAATAAAAGATATATTAATGCGAATTTCATTAATTAATTATTCATTTCATCGCGTATGTTTGTCCATTTATTTCCTGTGGAACAACAACATGGACCGTGGCATCAAACACAAGCAAATGACTAAGCAAGCAATAGCAGTTATTGGTCCCAAAAGTAGCATCGAGACTATCGTCATCGTCGTTGCCGTCGCCAATAATCCAACAATCGGTCCACGTTCAGGCTTTCCGCTCGGTTTAGTAGGCGGCTCGCTAACAACCTTCGGAATTGGTTTCTCTGGCACTTGGCTATCTTCTCCTCCCTGTTGAATCGATTGTGAAATTCAAACTATGTCAATTAACAGTGCGATGGAACTATGAATGGTGAGGACTACCTCGTTGATGGGACGTTGATTCGCCATTCTCTTACGCTTGTAAACCGGAGAACTCACGAAAGGGCGCAGTATGATGGGCGTCTGCTTTTTGCGTGGGAGATGTCTAGTGCCGGCCGGGTTGCCGTTAGACATGGATCTAGAGGGGGCAACGAATGAAAGCTAATTCAATTCGATATTTATGCTGTCCGATCGAGTATTTGTTTGCACGTATAAAATCGGATCCACGGCGTATCTGTTCATTAAATTCTTAGTCAACTCCCTTTCTCTTGATCGTGGGCCTGTCTGGCTTCATACATATGTTATATGTGTTATATATTCTTGAAAATCTTTCTTTTAAGTATGAGCACAACATATATATGAAATTCTGATAAAAGCAAAGTAATAATTATGAGGTGAATTAATTCCAAATAAAGTGTTTAATTTCTGATCGAATATGTTTTCTGGTGTTATATTGCTTCTTGGTTTTTTTATAAGTAAAAATGTATATCCAATATCGAAAAGTACTACCAAATGTGTTCCAAAGAGTTATTCATAAATATCTAACAGTCCTTAAAAAATTTACTATGTCGACCATAGTATATCAATGAAGACAGGACAAGATGTCTGGCTTTCATCAAGACTCTAGCTACTCCCATGATAGTGCCCTTAGATAGGAGGACTAGGGTTGTAAATAAATTAAACGTTCTTGAATAAGTTTGATGTTCGGCTTGATAAAAATTTATTTATGTTTTTCAATACACATGATATTAATTAATTGAACATGTTTGAACAACTTGTTAACTAAACAAACCAATTTGAAGACATATGTATTTAACTTGTTAATTTTCATAAATAACGTTTATGAACAGTGTGCATGAATAATATTTGTGAACAATTTTGTTGAATAATTTTCTTGAATGATATATACAAACCATGTTTATCAATAAAACTCTTATCGGCATGCTAAATAATAAAGAAAATTTAAAAATGAATAAATAAATTTATATTATCAAGCTAGATATAATGCAAAATACTGTTATGTATATATTCTCAAAAATAATGATAAACTATAGAGAAATTCGTTCTCTATATGAATGAGGTTGAAAATCAATATAATAAGAAGATTAAGGTGGTTCGAAAAGACTAATGAGGTGAATATGTATCACCGTTCACTAAATTGTGTGCTAAACATAAGATCAGACATAAACAATAACTCTTTATACTTCTCAGCAAAATAAAATTATTGAGTGAAAGAATCATACACTAAACAAGATGATGAATACTCTTTTATTGAGCTTTGGATTACCAGAGTTCAAGTGAGGGAGAGGGACTGTTAACAGCTAATTACCTTTTAAATAATGTGTCCCGAAAGAAAATACATAAGAGTGCTTATGAATTATGAAATGGAAGATAATGTAATGACACGTCGAGAGCTAGAGGGGGGGTGAATGACTTTGATCGCTTTGTTGATGATTTGTTGCTGCTACTCTATCTCCTGCGTACTCTGACTCCTGCTACTGTGCTTCTGTCCAATAGTCTGTTGTTTGTGTGTCGCCGCTGAACCCTGAGTTGTCTACTTTCCTTTCTTCTTATTACCATGCAACTGATGCTGGATCATCTCGATGTGTAGAGCCCGATCCAGAGCCTCTCGATAGGAAGAAGAAGTCCATCCAGACATACGTAACTGGATATATCCAGCTTGGCCCAGTGTGAACTGTGTCGTCCGCTCCTCCTCTGTAGCAACTAACTGATGGCAAAACTCCATCAGGCGATTGAATTCCGCCTCATACTCCATAATTGCGCGATCTCCCTGATGAAGAGCAAGAAATGCCTATCGTCGGGTCATATGAAACACGACAGGATAATACTTGCTCTCAAAAACTTCGTGAAAAAAATCCAATTAATTGGTCGTCCACCAATAATAGTCTTCTGCATGTTCTACCAAGTGGCGGCTTGATCTCGAAGGTGATATGTAGCCAACTCCACCTTCTCTACGTTTGTGATGGTCATATAGCTGATGGTGCCCTCCAATGTCTCCAACCAGACATGAGCAGCATACGGATCTGGTTCCCCATAGAACAGTGTAAACCAACCCTTCACAGAAGCTGCCAACAACGAAATCTGAGCTCTGTCCATAAGCCAACCCACTTGGGCTGGGGGTACCACTGATGGCACTCCGGGCACTGCCATTGGTGGCACTGATGAACCTGCCTCTGATGATACGACTGGAACTGCTGTCGGATATGGAGGAGGTACTCTCAGTGGTGGAGGTCTCAGCTCACCCAAAGGGTCCTGGTGAGCTGCTCCCCAACCAGTTGGCTCCACTCTGGTGGGCCTCTCAACCTCCTGATTCGTGTCTCCCTCAGCCTCCTCTGGCCTACCCCGTGATCGTCGTCCACGATCACGAGCACGGGGTGAAGACAATTCAATACGACGAGGCATACCTGTTAACAAAACCAACATATATTATTTAATTCCGTCAGAAATTTTCGACGGAAAATTTCAGATTTCCGTCGGAAACCATTCCGATATTTTTCGACGGGATTTTAATTCCGTCGGTAACTAAAAAAAAATTCCAGATTAAACATATATTTGTGTAATAATCATATATACATCATAAATATTTAATTTCATTCATGACATTCACAAATATCAAATTTCCGACCAATCCGTTTAAATTGTTTGCAAGGCGGATCAACCTAATCCGTTTAAATTGTTTGCAAGGCGGATCAATTCAGCTGACCCAATCTAAATTGATGGTTCTAATTCCAGACCACGGTTCAGAACCGACGGTTCGACGGTTCATGGGAGGTCGGCCCTTAACCTTAACTGCCCAAGTTTGTTACGATTCACGATTCAGAACCACAGGTTCGACTGTTCATGGGAGGTCGACCCTTAACCTTAACCGCCCAAGTTGGTTACGGTTCACGGTTCGGAAACCGCCGGTTCACGGTTCGGTTCACGAATCGCCATGGTTTGCCACGGTTCAAGATTATTATATTAAAAAATTAAAAAAATAAATTTTATTTAAAAAAAAGTCAAATGATCATGACGGTCACTAAATCATAGACATTGATAAAAAAACGGTCAAATGATCTCAACCGTCGAAAAAAAATTAAAAAACCTTTCCAACGACACTAAACCGGCGGTTCACGTCGATTAAGTCGAACCGGCGTTTAACCGCCGATTCGGCGGTTTTGGCTGCGCCGAACGGTCCTGCCGAGCCGATTCCGGTTCGGCCCGGCAAACCGGGTCAACGGGCCACCGGGTCAACGGGCCACCCGGCCCGTTGACCCGGGCCAGGTATGGGCCGGGTCCGGAAGGGACCCGACCCCGATCTAATTATAAATTGGCCAATCACATCTCAGATCTCCGCTCGCTCTCTCTCTCTCCCAATGCAGCGTGGGCGGGGTCGCGGAAGAAGCGACGGAAGAGGCAGCGGAGGTCGAGGCGGCGGAGGTCGCGGAGGTCGAGGCGGCGGATCTCACGGAGGTCGAGGCGGCGGATCTCTCGGCAGAAGAGGCAGCGGAGGACGGGGCAGGATCCCTTTCCTTCTATGGAAGATTACTTCGACATCAATTCCCGTGCCGTGAGGGCATTTACTCCGTGTCTGAAGCTCGCGTCGCGTGCCAAGATTTGCTCGTACCTCTAAGCCGATTCGCTGCTAACAACGCCGTCCCCGCCCCTGTTTCCGCCGCAGCGGCGACAGTGGCCGTAGACGCCGCCGCTGCCTAGACTGAAGACGCGGAGGAGGAGGAGGACGAGTAGGCAAGGTGGAAACTCGTGCAATCAAATCTTTTCTTTTGCTTTTTTTGATCCCTCAAGAAAACATAAGTTCTTTGGGTCCACTCTACATGGAATTCAAGGGTTAGTAAATAAACAGTGTTTGTGATTGTAAATGAACATTTGTGATCAAAACATCAACTAGATGTCAACGTTGTTACCATGGTATAAGTTTTTCCAGATCCTGTTTGAACATATGCAAAGATGCATACATTATAACCATCAAGAATTGATCGAATCAAAGGTTTTGTGTCAGAAAAAACTTCCTCTGCATTGATTAAGGAAGTTAATTTTGTTTCTACAGGTCAGAACATACTGAAAGTATCTAAGATGAAGCTTTAACAACCTTGAGTAACAGATGGGCTAAAAGTTTTGTTGAAGCTAAACGATTTATGACCTTCTCAAAGTATAATTGATCATCTAATTATCACGTCAAATTTAGTCATTCAACAACTCCTTTTCAAAGTATAATCGATCATCTAATCGATTAAGACTTCTTAATCGATTAACCAATTGATTCAACACCATATTATGCTCTTGCGAGATGGGCTTAATCGATTGCCCAATCGATCAAGTCTCATTCTGTTCTCGAGACAAAAGCTGTCCACCTAATCGATTGGGATTGACCTTGATCGATTACCCGATCGATCAAGGTCCTATCTGTTCTTGCGACAAAAACTCACACAATCGATCACTTGATTCACTACAAAAAAAAACAGCATTCCCGACGGAATTTACCAACGGAATTCCGTCGGTAAGAGCCCTTATCGACGGAATTCCGACGGAATTTTTGTCCGTCGGGGAAAAATTCGTCGGTAAGGAATTACCGACGGAGTTTTTTAACATCGGTAAAATTTCCGACGGAATTTGATTTCCGTCGGAATCATTTTCCGACTGAATTAGTATTTCCGTCGGAAATTTCCGACGGAAACCTCCTCCGATTTCCGTCAGAAATTTCCGACGGAAACTCAATTCCGTCGGCAATTTCCGACGGAAATACGAATTCCGTCGAAAATTTCCTACGAAAAATTTTAGATTTCCGTCGAAAATCGTTCCTGCAAAAATCTATCGGTAAAAATCCACTGGCCAGGGGTATAAGCTCAATTGGTATCAGGATTCATAAACTCTAGTACTTCTCCTGGAGGTCTAGAGTTTGAATCCTGAGGAAGACAAAAATCCACTGGCCAAGGGTGGAAAGACCTAGTGAGTAACGACACGGTTGTTGGTCGTCGACATCGGTTGTTGGTCGACGACATAGTTGGGTCGCCAAATGTTGATTTGGCCGCCAGGTTGTTCGGCCGATGGGCCAGGTTGTTGGGCCGCCAAATGTTGATTTGGTCGCCAATGGGTTGAGGGGCCGTGTCATTACAATAAAAAGGCGTCTTTTTATTGTAACGATCCGGCCCCTTGGGCGACCCAACTTGCGGCCCATTTGGCAGCCCAACTGGCGACCCCTTATGTCGTCAACCGACGACCATTGGCCGTGTCGTTACTCACAAGTACTTTCCACCCCTGGCCAGTAGATTTTTGCCTTCCTCAGGATTCGAACTCTAGACCTCCAGGTTAAGTACTAAAGTTTATGAATCCTGATACCAATTGAACTGTAGCTCAATTGGTACCAGGATTCATAAACTTTAGTACTTAGCCTGGAGGTCTAGAGTTCGAATCCTGGGGAAGACAAAAATCCACTGGCCAGGGGTGGGAAGTACTTGTGAGTAACGATCGCCCAAGAGGTCGCCAAAGGGGCCGCCAAGTGGGTCGCCAGTTGGGCCGCCCAAGGGGCCAAGGGGCCGGGTCATTATACTAGATCTACCTATTTGTCTAGGCATATATCTTCATTCTTGAGATTTATGCCTTAGTCCTTAGATATAATAGTTCTAGGTTTATCATGAATGAATTTCCTAGGGTTTTGATCTGCAATCACCCTATTTCTATCATGAATTTAAAATTAAAATTTTTTATGGGTAAATAATGACAATTAATTTTAGCATGCAGGGGAAAGTTTAAATTTGATTTATACTTAAAGTTAGGGATTACTTCCCTTACCCTTCTAACTCCCCCTTGTGTGAGTTTTTCTTCTTCTCCCATTTCCTCAAATGCTCTAACTTCTTGAATTCTCCCTTCCTTGAATATTTGGTGTGGTAGTGGCCTCACTCACCACGTGTGAACCATCGAATGTGCTTCTTTTCCTTCTTTTCCCTACAACCCATGTTAAAATTTAAAGGAATTGACTTGGATTTAGGGTTTACCTCCTTTTTCTTACCCAATGAACAATTGTCCTTGTAATGCCCCTTCTCATTACATCCAAACCAAATGATATGGTTCTTTGATTTTGCTTTGGTGGAGGTAGTTGCATGGTTGACTTTCAAGATTTCTTCTTTATTTGTCTTGCTTCCTCTTCAACCTTGGAAGATGTGGATGATCTCTCATCTTCTTGTGCCACTTCACTTGAGGAGGTGGATAATTTTTCTTCTTCTTTCTCTTCCATGGATGTTAAACTCATCTCCTCATCTGATTGATCCTTCTTCTCCTCTTGGACCTTTAAACTCATCTTCTTGGGTTCTTTATCTACTGGTTGTGTATGGCTTTTATGTAGAACAATTATCTTACTTCATAGCTCATGAGCATTTTTATATTCACCTACATCACTTATCACATCATTAGACAAAATACTAATTAAAATTGATATTACCTTATTATTTACCTTTGATTGTGATTGTTGTTCCTTAGTCCAATATCTTGATCGGAGCTTCTTCCAATGCTTGTCTTTTGGGGCTTCGTATGGTTCTTCGAGTGCGATGATCATGTCTCAATCCATGTCGAACCATGTCTTCACCCGCGACCTCTAATAGTCAAAACTTTCATGATCATATGGAGCTGGAATGGTGATGTCGTCCCTCAATCTTTCTCCAAGCTCAATTTTCCTCTAGCGCTTTGCTCCTTTGGTGATTAGTCCAACAAGAGCAAACCTTCACTCTGATACCACTTATTGGGGTTGATAGCACGACTAGAGGGGGATGAATAACTTCTCGCGGAAATCGCCGATTCACTTCCTGCGCGTGTTAGTTACTCAAGCGGAATAATATAAACTAAAACTAACAACTAGAAAAGACAATCATTTAACGTAGTTCGGAGATAAGACTCCTACTCCATGATAGTTCGTAAGGTGAACGATCCCGATCCATCGATGGATGACTCCCTGGAAATCCTCCGACTATGCTCGTGTAGCTCCTTGTGGGTGGAGAAAGTTCATCACAAACTCGCACAAGACCTCTAAGCCCAAAGACTACTAATTAACCTTTAACTAAGACTAATTTCGTTAATCGTAGTCAGCCAATCTAAGCTCCCTTAAAACTGATCCGGCCGAATCCGAATGTTACAACTCAACGTTCGAATTCCTAGCCGACATCAATCGACTGTATAAAAGATCAGTCGACTGATCTTTCTGTGATCTCTACCAGTGGACTAATCCCACACCAGTTGACTGGTAAAATCCTAAACGTAGGATTTCCCTTTCTGAGTACAGTTCACTCGCACTCAGATTCTCACAAGTCACTTGATTCTTTCATTGCAGCTTTGACTATTGCCTTCAAGCCTTCTTCATTTTGGCTCTCGTCATTCAGATGCATACAAGCCCGTGGCTTGCCTCCATATGTCATACTTCGCATATGCCTCGAAGTGCGCTTCCCGTGACTCATCGTTGCTGCCTTGTCCATGGTCCCTCAGATGCCTCTCCATCCTTCACCGGATCTGAAGCCATCAAGCTGAGTCATATGTGTATCCTACAGAACTTGCACACTCAAATACACATATCAAATACAAGGGTGAATCATAACTTAAACTCTTTGCCCAAACATCAAAAACATAGTCTCATGGACCATAGATTGTTTCAACACTAACTTGCACGACAATTTACCCACTCTTCCTGGCCTGCCAACGATCCTACAGTTTCCATTGATGTAGGAGATTATTGGATATATATGAATGGAAAAAAGAGATGGAGAAAGGACACTCCATTGTGCATGTGTTTAGTCCCACATTGGGAGTCTTATGACTTTATGGTTAGTTTATATTATTACACATGCGTATATAATGTGAACAAATACATAGGGACAAACTCTCTCTCTCACACACACGCGCGCGCACGCCACACACACGTGGGTGCGCAGGGGGTGCAAATTCAGGTCCTGGATTGCACTGACCCAAGGTGACTCGTGTGCAAGAATGACCTGCGTACGTCGAATGTCAGACCGGTCGGGATAAAATTTACCTAAACTAATGAACCAACATTTTTTGCAAAAAAAAAAAAAAAAAAAAAAAAAAAAAAAAAAAAAAAAAAAAAAAAAAAAAAAAAAAAAAAAAAAAAAAAAAAAAAAAAAAAAAAAAAAAAAAAAAAATAATGAAAAATTTTTTTGATATTATAATTTAATATGAAAATAAATAGGAAAGAATATAAATTAATTTTAAATATTTTTAATAATAATTTAAAAATTAAAAAAGAACTTAAGAAGGACAAATTCTAGCCGGCTAGATTCTAGCCATTTAGCACTTCCTTTTGCCACCCGCTCAAAATGTAACATAAGCATTAATATGAAATTAATGGTGATTTCGTAAGGTTTCAACATTAATGGCGTTATTAAATACATTAATAGTGATTCTGTAACATCTCGATATTAATGACAGTATTAAACACATTAATGATAAACCCAACAGTTATGGCTAATTATTGCAGCCAGGGTTGAACGCTTCTATATAAGGAGGCCGTAAGCAAAAACAATGGAGAAGAGAGAAGGAAAAAAGGAAAATAAATTCCCATTCACTTGTGTTCCCCTCGCTCTCATCCTCTCTGTCATGTGCATCTTCCGCTCGGTAGAATACCCATGATAGTATTTGAGTACCACTTAGTTCATCGTGACTACCAGTGCTTGATGGATATCACGATTTGTCGTATCCTAGGAAACAAACGATCCGAGGTAATCTCGAAGCACGTTCGAAGGTGGGCCAAATATATTTCAAGGAAACTACGTTAAGCGCAAGTCTCAGCTTTTCCATCTCATTTCCCGACTCACACTCGGGTTCTTTCATTCCCGACTTGGATTGGAAGCAGCGATCCAACCACAGGAAGTTTGGCAAAATCAACCCCCGCTGCAGCCTAAAATTATCGGTTTAGACCATCTCGACATATAAGTTGAATTTAATTTGATATAATTTTAATTCAACTAAGTCCTTAAATATCTCCAGTAGATTATCCAACACTGACTCCTTGACAGAATTGTTCTTGACTCCTCAACATTCTGCCTCTCAAAACTCCTTGTCATTCGATCGTTCCCAACTCCTTGAGACTCGGTTGTTCCCTGACCCTTCGACACCATCACTCCTACTTCCTCAAACACTCGACATTCCTCGACGCCCAAGCATCCCGAGGCCTCCACCTCACCCTCTTTTGCGTGGATGACGCAGCTAATGAAGGATGCGGAGAATGTGGGACCACGGGGCATTTGAACGTGAATGACGGAAGAAGCAAGGAACATGGGACGAGGTGACATCCCCTCAACTCGAAATGTAGGTGACTAGGGACGTGGGTAGGGAACGTGGGTCATGTCTAGCTCTCTTCTCTAAGGTAGTATAAAGAAGAGTCTATTCCCGCGGGCGCATGTACACGAAAAAAAAAATCTCTACACTTCTAGTCTCTACTTTCCCTTTGACCAAATTTGAGTTAAGCGTCGAAGCGACTGCATTAACATTCGCTTTGACCTCATTTTAATTTGTGTTGAATATTTTAGGATCCCCGGAGCTCACTCATCACCGGATCAATTGAAATCAATTCGACCCAAGTACAGCCCGTCCTCGATGGTTCACTCGTTCATAATCTCAGATCAGAATAATATCAGTTATAGCATTGTGTATGATTGTGTCGAATCCAGTTCAACTTTCAGCGTATAGGCACGAACATATCTAAGCCTAAGTCGGCAAAAGCATTGAGTATAGCATTCAAAGTAATCTGGTCGAATTTGAACTCTGAATTTTGTCCATATCTGTTCATTAGTTCCTAATCAACTGCCCTTTTTCTGGCTTAATTAATTCCCTGCTAATTCAGTTTAAAAAAATTGTCCAGAATTTTGGGTTTCAAATCGTGAATTAATATATATTTATTGAAAATGTTTCTTTTACATATCAATAGAGTACATAAAATCTGGGAAAAGCACAATAGTAATTATGAGCGAGGCGAATAATTAATTCCAAACAAAGTGTTTAATTTCCGATCGAATATGTTTTCTGGTGTTATATTGCTTCTCGTTGATCTCGCCTGGTGAGGGTGACCTTGAGCCCGTACTTCATGTACATGGTGAGGGCCAACTTGGGCGCCACAGGGTGGCCCTCCGCCACCTTCACTCGGTACCGGCGCAGTATGGAGGCGGCCACAAACTTCATCTGGTAGTAGGCGAAGTCCTTGCCCAGGCACAGCCTCGGCCCGCCGTTGAACGCCGTGAACTTGTACGCCGGCTCGCTTAAGAACCGGCCATCCTTCAGCCACCTCTCCGGGCGGTACTCGCGGGAATCCTTCCCCCATATGCTCTCCATCCTCCCCATGGAGAAGATCGCGTAGACCACCTTCGTCCCTTTCTTCAGCACCGTGCCATCAGGAAACACATCGTCTTCCACAACCTGCATACAGTTGATCATTTTGCATATAGTTTGTAATTTGATGATAGGATTATAATTTGTTTCTTACGGATACGAACGCACCTCCTTGTGATCTACCGGCACGGAGGGGTACAGCCGGAGCGCCTCCGATAAGGCGGCATGCAGATACTCCATCCTCTTCACTTCTTCCGGCCTCAGCACTAAATCCTCCTCTGGCTCGGTGATCGTCGCCTCCTCCCTCTCCTCCACTATCTTGTCGACCTCTTCGACGATCCGGGCCTCCACCTCCGGGTGGGTGTTCAGGAGCCAGAAGAACCAGGCCAGCGCCACCGACGAGGTGTCCCTCCCTGCCAGAATGAAGTTGACGCAGATGTCCCTCAAGAACTTATCCGAGTACGGCTTCCCATCTTCGTCTCTCATCCCCATGAACGACGTCAGCAGATCGCCCTTCTTGGTCATCCCGTGTTCTCCCCCGGCTGCCGCCGCCTCCTCCTTCCGCTTCCTTATCACGTCGTAGGCGAACTCGTCCACCGCCTCGATGGACCTCTTGAGGCACCGTTCGCTTCCCACCCCGACATACCTCATCGCCCTCCACACCGCCGTCGGCATCACGAAACGGAGGATCGTCGCCTCCGTCGCCTTCTCGAACGCGCTCGCGAAGGGAATCTTTGGCAACCCCGGGCCGAGGCAGCCCGGGTCGGTCCCGAACGCGATCATGCACACGTTGTCGAAGGTGAGGCGGAGGAGCACGTCTTGGAGGTCCAACTGCGCTCGCCGCTCCGCGGCGTCCGCCAGCACGGGGAGCAGCCGCTCGTGGACCAGCTCCACCAGGGAGTGCGCCGTCAGGGCCCGGAACGCCGCCGAGTGGAAGTCAAGGCTGGCGGCCTTGCGCTGGCGCCGCCACGTCTCGTCGTCGGCGCTGAATATGCCGTCGCCGAGGAGGTCGCGGACGGTGTCGCGGAAGTAAGGGCCCTTGGGGAAGTTGGCGAAGCGAGCCTTAAGCAGGTGCTCCAAGTTGCGGGGGTCGGCGGTGACCACGCAGTGGAGGTTGGTGCCCACCGGGCCGCGGAAGGTGAACGTGCCGCCCTGCCGCTCCAGCACACCGGTGACCCACTCGTACATGTGGCTCCGGAGCGCGAGCAGCAGCGACGGAAGCATGCCCACCACCGGCCACACATACAACCCATGCACTCTCCCCTGTCTCACTGCATGGATGCCCACGAAAATTGCCACCGCCACGAATAGCTCCACCGTTCGGATCTCCGGCAGCAGCCGCAGTACTCCACTCACCACGACGTCGGCAGGGGACGAGAGGGCGGTCTGGTTGCCGGAGTTCATCATGCCCAGCTTAATTCCCCAAGTGCACTGCAATATCAATTTATAAAAGGACCAGATCCACTGCATGGACGAAGACCTTGTAGCTAGCTTCGCTTGTCGGAGCTACTCTTGCCGTTCAATTCGTTCAACAGAAAGAAAGCCGCAATCGAATTAATTATTAAGCCTTGCAATCAATCCGTCGATATTATATAAACGCGTGGTTGCTGAAAATTATATTATAATAATTAATACGATACTGGATAATATGCTTTAGAAGAAGCAGGGGAAGGTGTGGAGGATGAGGGTCGGTGAAGGTCCCCTGAGGCATGCAATCGGACGGAGGGAGGGTGTAAATTAGGTGTGACCTTCGGAAGGTGGCCAAACACAACTGCTTTTGCATCTTCCGTATACTCCTCCAAGCTATCTCAACTCCAAGTAACTAAAATTCCAACTACTCTGCCACTTTTTTTATTCTTTTCTTTGTTCGTCGAAATTAGATTCAGTCGTTATTGGTGAAGGTTGAGCAATCGCCATTGAAGGCTGCTAGTTTATTAGGAGAAGTTGGGTGGCTTAACTTGCATTGCAGAAGCTACGGAGGATGGCGATGTTTTGTAGAAACGTAGATGCAGTATCTGTCTGACCATTCAACAGCGCAATTAATTAAGCTGTTTGTGTTTCTTGTGGAATAGTGGAGTTTATCCAGCGATTTAAGCCTCTGGTCTTTCGCAAATTAAATATGGTTCACTTACAATGAACGAAGTCTCCGTTTTTCTACTACTGTGCCATTTTGATGGTTGTGTATGTACAGTGATTTTAGTATTAAGATAAGTAAGAAGCTAAGCATCAATTTGTCCGAGTAAATATTTGCATTTAATAATATAGTGACATCGACAGTGATGGTACACATTGACAATATTTTGAAGATCAAGAAACCTTTTTTTATTTATTGGGAGAATTAACTGATGCTTTTTTTTTAATGTATGGTTCATTTAAAAACAAAAACGCTTGATTAATGTATCTCTTTATGAATGTTTCTTGTTTCCTATTTATTTATTTTCATGGTCAATAAGAAATTTTGAGGGGGCGAAATTCATCATAATCACTAACATAAACGGGATAAATGATTAATGAGATTTTTTCTATTTATTTGTTTTTCAGTGTGCTCGTTCTCTTTATGCGTTAGTCATAGTATCTGGGATAGTAGTTTCCGTAATTTATTTTCTCCGTATTGATCCTGAGACGAATTGATGGAAACATTGGAGAGGACTAAATCGCTTTCTACCACCACTAACACAAATGGAACAACTAATATAAATTAAACAAAATATATACCTTTGCCTTGAACTATCGGTAGCAGTTAGATCTTTCAAGATGCGCGATTAAATAGGTATCTAAAAATTCAAAAATTTAAATTGCGATGTATTACAGATTTTTTTTCATAAAATGAAATTTCATAAAATGATAATCCTATGAATATTGATTATTTGGATGAGCTTTTATGATATTTTTTGATTATATGTGAGAAATTTCGATGAAATCGAATTGAGCAGATTATTTCATAATTAATTGATATGAAGGGTCGAAGATCTGAATTATAAAAAAAACTTTTTCTCTGTCTGACATGATTAATTCTCTGAAAGCCTAACTACTAATATCGGGCCACATGTTAGTTTTTCGGATTTATTTCAGCGGCCAATGATCTCCAAAATTAATTTTTTTAATTGAATATATGAATTATCATTTTTTTAAAATTTCCAACTATATAAGCGGAAGAGGGACACGCATGAACCCTTTTAAGTTCCCTGGACGCTATTCCGCGATGCTGCTCCTAACGGACGCTTGGTCCGTCTCGAGCGCAGGACCAAGTTTTCAATTGGCTCCGCCCGAGCCGTCGCCCGAGCGCGCACATGTTCCCATCTCTCTCCGACGCGGCCACCCTTTATCGGAAGCCAAAAAGTGAAAAACCTACCGCCTCGCGAACCCCCTCGCATATGCCACTTCGTCTCGGTTCCTACCACCGCCGAGCGGAATCGCTCGTTGCGATTAGGGTTCTTGTTCATTTTAACTCGCTGCTCGTGGCGTGAGCCGACGTTGGGATGCTCGGCAACCGGCGCGCATCCCCGTCATCGTCCGTTGTCCGGAGGCGGAGGGGCAGGCCGAGTGGGAGCGGCAGTAGCGTCGGAGGTGGACGAGGAAGACATGGCTATTGGCAGTCTTTCCCGCTCCAGCAGCAAGAGCAGAAGAGGCAGCAAGATCGGAATCTGGAGGTGCCGCCGCTCACTGAGTTCGACATGGCCTACTTCCGCGCCTATTCTCACGTTGGAGTACACGAAGAGATGATTAAAGTTTTTCCCTTATCTTTTTCGCCCCCTTCTCGCATTGCTTGTTGGCTTTGATTTGGATCTTTCATTGTTTTGTCTTGCTTTCTTGAGCTTATGATGTTTTCCCCAAGGAAGCTGAAAACCCCCGATTTTTTTTATAGCGTTTCGTATGTCTTCTTCTACATTCGCAATGGTTCCTCAATCACTCTTAGCTTAAATTTTCTATCTAAAAATAAATTGACGTTGATATTTTTTATTTTTAAGTTTTACCATGATATAGAATTACGGCTATAATACTTGAGATGTTTTTATTTTGGAGTTCCATGCTAAGATAGGGAGAACAGTTTGTGCTGGCATTAACTGTATAACATCTCGATCTGGTAGAAGTAATTTTAATAACTCTTTATTGATCATTATCTTTGAATATTTTAGTCCTCTCTGATGAATGCACTTTTGCATGATATTTCAACAAATAAACTTAAAATGCTTTGTATTCTTGGGACATGCTATGGCATATTAGTTTTGCCATAGTACCCTAAAGTCTATGACACCCCCAATCTCTATATAAATGTGCCAAGAGGTGTTCACATAGTTGATTGTCACATAGTATTTTGAGTTTCTTTGTGAATAACCAACCACATCAAGTCAAATGTATGAATTTAATGCCAAGTGCAATTCTCTTAAATTTCTTGCCATTCATATTTGGTCAAGTGTATTAAACAAATGTTAAATATGAAATCTCTAGTTTTTCCTTCTACCACTTATTCATGGGTATTAATGGTATTTTAAGTTTAGCAATAAGTTTTTATATAATAGTTTTACTAAACCTTAACTGAAAAATTGGAAAGTTCAGTTTAATAAAAGAATCAAACACAATATCAATAATTGATTTATAATATTTTGATTGGATAATGCTGTATCTCAAATTTTAATAACTTTTATACAATATTTTTTTATTAAATTTTTATAAATAATTTATTTAATTTAATATTTTATTATTAACAGTATTGTTAATTTTTTTTATCATGCTTTCTAAATAATTAATTAGCGATCATTTATATTTGAGCTTCAATTTTTTATACAAAGTCAATGTGTTGATGAGAAATTGATTCAAGAAATTTTCTGACAAAAATAATTTCTCAATTTAGAAGTGTATCAATTAATGAAAAATATTTAAGTTGATACAAATAGGCAGAATGGTCAAAACAACAAAGTAATAGTCAAGGTGATAGGATAAGTTAGATAGCTTTAATATGCCAATTTCAAAATTCTTGCATGAAGTGAAAGCTTGAACTTTAAAACTCAATTTATAATTTAGTTTTATATTTATTTATATATTTATCAAAATATATTTATTATTTTCAATTATGATTATATTTTTGCAAAGCAATGTGTGAGTCATTAACTTATTTCTTGTGACTATTTTGGTTTATCTACTTGCTTACAATATGTAATCCATGTTCTAAATCGTCTTCTGTAGAGGGATTGTGATATTACAAATGTGATTTTTTGTTTTATGTTGAGGATTATCTTTCATAAAGTTAACTAGTAAACTATCATTTCCAAATAAAAGGTAGAAGATTAGGATGATTTTTTTTTGGTAGTTTCCTACAATATTAAGTGTGCTTAGACTATCATCAATCTTTTATGGGCTGCATTTTAATCCTTTGATCATTTGCAGGATCGTGTTCGTACCGAAACCTATAGATCTGCTATCATGCGATATCAACATTTAATTTCTGACAAGGTTGACTTCCAGCCTTTGGTTTCCTTGTCATATTTACTATTATGTTCATTAAGTCAATAACTGGATTTTTTATTTGAACGTCACTTAGAGAGTTATTCTGTGCAGGTTGTTTTGGATGTTGGTTGTGGTACAGGAATTCTTGCTATATTGTGTGCTTTTGCAGGCGCTAAAAGGGTAATAAATCATCAAAGCTTATCTTTCAATTTATTGCTTTTTCAATATCCTTCTTACAAAGCACATAAATTTTCTCCTTTTATGGCATCATTTTTCATAGTGCGAACTAACATTTTGGTGCTTTATAAGGCAAATTGCATATAACTGTTTTCTCATCCCTCATCAAGTGCTTTGTGAATGCCATATGTAAATTGTGTTGCAAGCTTGTGTTGTTTATTATGTTATCAACAAGTCCTTTCCTTTGAACCAAAACAAAAAAAAAATGCAAATTCTTTTCTTTTATTTGTTCAGATCTTTTCCTAGAGAAAATGCTTGTTTTGAATGAAATGAACCAAATTTATTTAGATACTCAACCAACTTTAATTAGTCTGCGAGGATAATTCTAGGCTAGGAGAATCATGGTATTTGCCTTAGTATGTGTTAAAGTTGCTGGATAAATTTTCACATCTTCAACTAACATAAACAATCTCCATCCTTGATATTTGAAATGAACCTTTTATGAAACAATTCCATCTGAATTTTACAAATTGCATACAAGGTAAACTATGAACCCCTTCCAATAGTTTAGGATTATATTGGGGCATTTTATTTTATCAAAACTAAACCACGTAAAGCACATTTGGTGATTGGGACCAAGATAGCTAAGGTTTTAGCTCATACTTAAATGGTTTTTTTTGGGGGGGGGGGGGTTGAATAGCTTTTTCGAACTTAAATGGCAGCGGAAAACTCGAAGCGAAGATACTCACAACGCTAACGCCTTCGTTTTATTGGTATCCACCTATAGGTGACTAATCTAAGATCCATATTAAAATCGATTAAATCTTAAATCTAAGATTTACATTTGATCTCCGACATTAAATCGGAGTAATCCTAATGAATCCTTGAATCGCGATTTTAATCCTTAAAATCGTGATTTTACGATTTAAATACAATTTTAACGATTTAAAAAAAAATCTTTTTTTTTTCCATTGAACCCGGTTCATTTTAAAAAAAAACCGGTTCAATCTGAAAAACCCGCTTTCCAAGTCGCGTGCGTGCCCTAATCGGCTAATCCCGTCGCATCTCTTCTCATTTTTCCACTTGCTCGCGTCATCCCTGCTCGGTTGGTGGAAGTTATTTGACTATTTTGTGGCTTATGGAAGACATTTTTAATATAATATTGATTATGAATGCAAGTTTATCTAAGTTTGTTTAGCTATTTAAAAGTTTTTTTTATTATTTATGCTATTTGACATCCATATATATGACTTTATAATTTTATATGCATATATATAGGAATTTTATAAAATCTTACGATACGATTTACGATTTTAAGATTTACGATTTTAAGTACCCCTTCCGATTCAAGTTAAAATCCCGATTTTAACTACCTTGGTCCACTCCTCGCTCAGAACTCCAAAAACCTCCTTCTAGGGGGTGGAGAAGCCTCG
This sequence comes from Boesenbergia rotunda, assembly GCA_024364735.1. Taxonomy (NCBI): domain Eukaryota; kingdom Viridiplantae; phylum Streptophyta; class Magnoliopsida; order Zingiberales; family Zingiberaceae; genus Boesenbergia; species Boesenbergia rotunda. The sequence goes on along the minus strand of JAGFNQ010000431.1, from coordinate 343,069 downwards.
TACAAACTCAAGCACGAGAAATACAACTAAGATTACAAATGAAATAGAAAATGACTTTATAACAATGAACCTTACTTTGCTTGCTCTTTTCTTGCTTTGGTTAGCCTCTTGATGTTTGGAAAGTGCAGCAACACTTGTCGCCGTTATTTAAAACTTCGTGAAAACCCCTTTTCTAGGGCTGACTTGTGCTTCCTAATCGATTGTCTTATTCAAATTGATTGCCACGTCAGATCGACCGTTTGCAGAACAACTCTTTTTCGCCTGCTTAATCGATTAGTGAGACATATCAATTGATTATCAGCTTCTAATCGATTAAGTCAATCGATTCAGAATCTTTCAGTTCTTCGCGAAAAAGCTTTCAATCGATTATCCTAATCGATTGGGAAGCCTAAATCGATTGCTCAATCGATTCCAACACCTTATGTGCTGTCGTTAAAAGGCTCCATTGGCGAAGCCTGAATCGAATGCCCCAATCAATTCCACGGCTTTCTATGTTCTCGTGAAAAAGGCCTCAATCGATTACCCTAATCAATTGGTAAAGTCTAAATCAATTGCTCAATCGATTCCGACACCTTTCTATTCACAAGAAACATTACCAAATCGATTACCCTAATCAATTAGATCAAGCTAAATCAATTGCTCAATTGATTCCATTACATTTTGTGCTCTCGTGAAAACATCCTTAATTTAACATAAGGCTTAATTGATTGATGAAATGATTCCGAGCTTTATTATGCTTCGGGAAACAATCCTTAATCGATTAGCCTAATCATTTAACATAGGGTTTAATCGTTTGACTAATCAATTCCAAACCTTACTGTGGTTCACGAAAGCAGCTCCCACGATTACCCTAATCGATTGGTTTGGGCCAATTGATTACCCCAATCGATCGCGCAACTATATCACTCGGAATCCAAGTTTAGGGTTCCTTTGTCCAACACTAAAGTCATCTGTGCGTCGTTGTGACTTCCTGTGCCTAGCATCCGGTCAACCTTGACCTTCCAGGGCTTCTTCACCAAGTGTCCAGTCAACCTTTGACTACTTCAACTTTTTCCTTGCCTAGCTCTGCTAGGGTTTCCGTTGCTTGGTTCTCAACTAGGTGTTCATTGCTTATCCTGTTAGGACTTCCACTATCTAACCTCGCAAGGACTTCCATTGCCTAGTTCCGAATTTGGTCTTCCACTGTCTAGCCCTGCTAGGACTTCCCCTGCCTAGTTCCCAACTAGGTTTTCCACTGCCTAGCTCACTAGGACTCCATTGCGTAATTTCCAACTACGTTTTCCACCGCCTAGCCCCGCTAAGACTTCCTATTGCCTAACCTCCAGTTAGGACTTGCTTACATTATTTGGTCAACTTTGACATACTTGACCTCTTTGTCACATATTGTTCAAACATCAAAATTCAAGCTCGAGTCAACCCGAGCTTAGTCAAACTGATTAACCTTGATCCGAGGACGATTGCACCAACATGTGAGACTGACTCTTGGCATAGTTTCTTTGGTACACTGGAAATGAACTAGTGCTGATTTGGCATGGATTCATGAAATGAAGTCTGATGGAGAAGACCCTAGAAGTTGAATAAAACATTTGGCCGAGCTGATCAGGATTGACATTCTTTGCCATCCATGTTTCACCTGTTGCTATATATTTTTTTTCAGGTAATTATTTTGTTCCTAGTCTATGTTTTGTCAATGAGAGCTAATCTAATTTATATAACACACTGGAGACACATGGTATCAATGCTCTAGCTTGAGGCAAAGAGTATTTAGAGCATTAAAGCTAATAGGTTGGTTGTTGTAGGTTTAGTCTAAATTAGAGTTAGGGTTGTTAGTTTTACATATGACCATTTAATTATCCCTTTATAATGTATGCAATAAAATATTTTCTTTCCCAAAACTTAATAGTTACAAACAACGAGAAACAATGATCTATTTCTTAGAACTGCTATTTTGAGTTTTCATCTGTTTGGAGTTTAATTGCATGAAATACTTCTTGGAAATTTTGATTTACTTGAGTAGTCTATCTTAGTTAAAAAATTATTTCATAAGTTAGTCATTTCCACCATCAGGTGTATGCAGTAGATGCAAGTGAAATCGCAATTCAGGTATTTTGTTTTCTTATCACGGTTAATTTTCTTTTAAAGACACTAATGAAAAAAAAATTGGAAGTATTTTGTTGACAATTAAGTTTACAGAAACTAAAATTCTCTGCCTACCAGCATGTACATCAATATTGCTTCATTGTTTTACCAATGCATGTTTCTTATAGTTGACTTTAGGTATATTGCAATTCTAAAAGGTGCCACCACCTTTCCTATTCAATTTAGGGCATGTGCAACAAGTCAAAAAATTGATAATGAGTGTGTACCTATCTGGAAAGTGGCTAAATTTTTTGTAATTTGACCTGCTAAATTATAGTGATATCTTGAGACCTTTGGTGAAATTGGGCAGATTTTTTTTTATAATATCAACCTTGCAACATCCAGAACCAGTCATCTGATGCTGACTATACTGGCTACTCCGAGTCATTATTTTTTGTAGTTTGGCCTTCTGATTATATAATGTTGTCTTGAGTCCTTTGGCGAATTTGTCAAGATTTATTATCAGCATTGGAACATCCAGAACCAATCATCTGTTGTTGGATGTTGATTATAATCACTACTCAACCCAAATCTAACTACAATAGGCTTGAGACAAATTCATCTTTTCTATTGATTTTTTTTGCCGCCTGTCAATCATCAATCATGATTCTAGCAATCCATCCCTAAACCATCATGAATCTAAATGGGAAGTCCATCCATCCCAACTGGATGTGATGTACTTTTGCTTGCATTAGTTCCCATCTGCACTGTTAAGTTTCATATATTTGATTGGAGAGATCTGTTCCCTTGGATAGCTCACAACTTGGATAGAATTTGGTTTGGCTTCTCTAATCCTAACTGATTGATCTTTGGTAGATAAAATGTGGATGATTGCTCGTGATAGTCACTCACCAAAAATTAACACTATTTATAAGAGAGAATATTGGGTGTATATTTGGTATGCACAACTACATCCTGCAAGCATAGGCTTTGGTTTTTTCTCTAGTACAACTATTAGTTACGACTCAACTATGGCTTGGTTTACTCTGATGGGTAACTAGGCGAGGAAAGGGGAGGGAATGGAAGCTTCCTAAAATTGTATGAGTCTCTACTCTCCCTCCGACAAGTAATAAAATGGAGAATTAGATAAAAAAATAAAAATGAGGAAATCAATCTTAATTTACCTTTTTTTGCTTTTCCTAAAGAGAGATTAGTCTATACATATTTTGCTGTCGTAATCTATCTAATCATTATATTTTTTCAATTTCCCCATGCACTTTCTCCTTTTGGAGCTGGGCAACAATGTTAAACCTCGAACATGATCAATGACATACTTGACGCTTCATAGCCAATTTGTAGCAAATAACTGGTCCAAATAATTAAGTTCTTATAATCAGACATGTAGCTGTTTTCTAAATGTAATTAAATATTTCTTGCAGGTGATATGATTCTTATTTTCAGTTTCTTGTTTTGAACAATTTCAAGTTCCTTTCGTTAAATTTTAACGTGAAGTTTAATTATGAATTATGCTCATCTAGTGAGTTTTTGTTAACCGTAACAATGATGTGCTTGCAACCTAAGCAGGCTAGTGACGTTGTCAAAGACAACAATCTATCTGACAGGGTGACTGTTTTGCATGGACGAGTTGAGGTACACTTTTGCTGTTACATAATGGAGTTGTTATATTCCTATATCATTTATATGTTGTTGGCACACTTCAATCCATCTATATGGGCTTTGGGTGTGGATGACTACAGTTAAAAAATGAGCAACAAAAAACTACTTTAGAGTCTGATTATGCTTCATTTTGTGTTGATTTTCAACATATTGCTTGTACCATGTTCTTGAGATGAAAAATAAGTTGGCAGCATGACAAAAATGGCCATTCTTGAGTGCCAAATATTTGAGATGAGCAAGTTCCAATGGTTTTATTTCTGTGATTTTCCTGATCATATTCAACATAAACCTCCTTGGTGTATCTTAGTTAAAACAATATTTGGCAGTTGGAGGAGAGTAATTATATTATATTTGCAGCTTACATTATGTAGAAGAACTTTAGGAACATTGTTTAGTTTGTGAAAATTCTTTGTTTTCAAGAAAATAAAATTGGAGATTAAAAATAATAAAGCAAATATGTATGATTAACTTTTGACTCTATTGAATTATAGTATAAATTGTTTATACAAAACATGTATGATCTTCATCAAAGATGAGAAACAAAATCACTATAATTTTTTTTGAGAAATAAAAGAAACAGAAAATAAAATTTAAATGCACTTTCACTTATAAAAATAGAAATGATAGAACAATTAAGATGGATGGATATGAAATGCATGCAAGATTGCAAGATACCCTTTAAAAATTGTTTTGCTATTTACGTCCAAAGGCGTGAACAACTGTAGCTCTGCAAAATCATCACAGCATATCTCCTTGGATCCCACTAAAAGCAATATTGCAAGTGGAAACATGATTACCATTGAAAACTGTTCTCAGGATTGCTACACCTCAACTGTCATGATAATTGTTGTCCTTGAATTCAGGGCATGGACAGCTCCTATATATTTGCACTGCTAGTCACCTTGTACAAACTTTGGCTTGTATCTTGGTGGCAAGGCAATTCGCTCGCCCCCAGCGCCCCGCCAACCCGTCCCAGGGCCAACACGGAGGAGGTAAATTGCGGGGGCTACTAGTCCGGATGTTGTGGCTGGTGTGTGGGGAGGGCAGACACACTGGCTTTGTCAGGTTTTGACCCCAGACCTCATGGTGACAATACTCACGCACTAACCATCAGTCCATCCCGTGGGGACACTTTGGCTTGTATCTTGTTAATGCTCTTCCTATTGCTACTTCTTCTGTGCTTTACACTTCTATTCCTACCCGTACAACTTTCCTTCTTTGAAATACTTAGTGATTCATGATAAATGTTATTGATGAAGGATGTGAACATTGATGAGAAAGTTGATGTCATAATATCTGAATGGATGGGCTACATGCTCTTATATGAGGTGCTTATCATGTTTCCTGCATGTTTTCTTTTGTTGAATGACAAACCTATTATTTTTTTGTTTTTTTTCCTAAATAAGAGCTTTCTTTCTCTATAGAGTATGTTGCCTAGTATCATTTTTTCCAGAGATAAATGGCTCAAACCGGGAGGTCTTATTCTTCCATCACATGCTTCGGTAATATTCACAGAAAGTACATCCTTTTGATCTGTTAATATTTCTGTATCCATATCTTCAAGCATTGTCAAATGCAAATATATTTTAAAATTTTACTCAATGTCTTGGTTAATTATTATAATCACATAAATGGCTACCATCTGTTATTTGCATCAAATAATACTTGACATACATAAATACATAATCAAGTTCCACTGCACAAATTGGTGTCATTTTACTAACTTGAAGTCTTAGCTTAACTTGGTTTGATTAGCCAATCTTGAACTCTAATTTTTGGGATTATTGTTGGATGCAATGCTAGTGGGATCGGAGATTGTGCAATTGATCATAGGTCCTGGAGAGGAGTGATGCTTGAGTAGGTGTTGATGGATCGAAGGGAAACAACATCGCGGTGCTCACCTACTGGCCTTGTGGAGGTAAACTTAGGGTAGGAGATGTCGAGCTTGCAATCTAGGGAAGAGATCAACATGGAAATGAGAGTGGTACCTCCGAGATTAATAGTGAAGAAAACTTACCCTTTGTCCTGTTGAGCCCCCACATCTACTGAACATGGCCAGATGAACTTGTCTCACCATTGGTTAAGCTCAATTGCATCCAAATTGACTCCAATTCAAGCCCATCTCATACTCAGGTTGATTTCTCTTTTGCAATGGCACAAGCTTCCATTTATCAGATACTCCTTTTAGGCTATGAATGATTACAAGTATTACAAATTCTGTGCCCTCTATCTTTGATGAACTTTGTGCGGAAGTCATTCCCGATACAGATTATTGATGGCATGAAGAAGGATGAAATTACCTTAGGCACCTCAGTTGCACGAAGACGGATTTAGAAAAATGCACGCTTCCTTGCTTTCATGCTTTATAAACATATGCATCTCAGTTGCAATAATCATGTTATCTGAGCTGTCCCAAGAAATATCAGTTGCTTTTTAGTGTAAGAAGTCATATGCATACTAGTTACATATAAACTGTCACCATCTCAATTATTTCCTATGATATTGAATATAAATTTAAACGTACAATCAAATTTGTCACCTTTGAGCTTTACTTCATCAAAAATAAAATAAAATGTAGAACCAGCTTTTGATAAATTTGAATAATTTGAAATGTATAATCAGATTTGTCAGCTTTGAGCTTTTTTACATCAAAAATAAAATTAAATGTAGAACCAGCTTTTGACAAATCTGAATATTTTGGAGTGATGTAGTTTCAATTCACTGAAGTCATTGCTACTGGGATTACACAATGATGGAAATTTAGACTCACTGTTTTTATCTTGCAGCTCTTTATGGCACCTGTCACTAATACAGATAGGTACCGTGAAAGCATTGTTTTTTGGCATGATGTTTATGGGATCAACAGTAAGTTAATCATTCAACTTGTATTTTTTGAAATTTCAAATATCACTTTCTTCCAAGTTTTAGAAAATATCTGCAAATTGCATGTCATTGGGTTGTCCACGTAGAACTGGCAATGCATTTCATATTTTGTTAATCATGTCTGTATGACTGTATGACCGGGTGAGCAAATAGTTCAAGCATTCAAGCAGACAGGTTGGTCGATATGCCAAACTTGGTAGGCTGATTAGTCTGGGAAGGTTGGTCAGCCTAGCAAACAGCAGATGGGCCAAACTGACAGAACAGTTGGTCTAAGATAACTAGGTTAGTCGAGCTTGTCAGTTGGTCCAAGCAAGCTAGGAGGATCACGATATACAATCGCATCAGATTAGGTGAACTGACTGAGCCAGGTGAGCCAGGCGGTCTGAATAAGGTGTGTCGTTTAGATGGGGTAAGCAGTTTGTACAAGTAAATCTGATTGGGTGGGTTGGATGGTTCACACGAGTTGGTTTGGTTGGGCTGTCCCCATAAGCCATGCAAGATGGATGGTTTGTACAGATTGTCAGGCCGGGTGGTCCGGACAAGCATGCTAGATTGGATAGGTTGGGTCATCCAGACAAATTGAGTGTGTTGGACGAGTTGAGGCTGAACTTACCAGTCACTTGTACCTTTGTTTTTTCATTTGTTGGAATAAACACGGTAGGATATCCATCTGCTCATTTATCCATCCATCCATATAATTTATCCCTCCATTTTTTATCCCTTTGGTGAACTGACCCCGAAGCAACATAAGATTGCATGTCAATGCTGTAATGTGAGGTACAAGAAAGCACTGCATTTGCATTTGCATCTGCAGCAGAATGCCCCATGAACCACTTTTTGTAACAATGCATGATACACATAACCAGCAAAAGATGATACTAGGGACAAATGCCACAAATAAGACAAAGGAACTAAATCTAACTTAATTGTCAATTAAATTGCAACTCACTTTCTGCAGTGTCTGCTATGGTCCCTCTTGCCAAACAATATGCATTTGAAGAGCCAACTATTGAGACAATTTCAGGAGAAAATGTTCTGACATGGCCGATATTGGTAAGTTTAACCTGATCATTTGCTCTTCTGGGATATGTACACTTCTCTCCCCATCTATGTTCAGCACTAAACTTTGTGGATTTGAACGAGTATTTGCCAATATCATGACAATTTGAAGGGGCTCTTTTCTGTTTCATCAATTTTTTTTTCTTGATGTCCAACAGAATAAGTGATTTGCAAACTCCTGCATCTTATGATCAACCATTTTAATGACCAAAAAAATTTTCATTATTGCATGGAGGATGGTTCACTAAATATTGTTTGGACTTGGTATTTATTATGATTTCTAGTATAGAGGGTATACCAAATGCTATGTGCATGGTACACTTTTCCCAGTTAATATTTTCTTTAAATTCTTACAGATTAATGCCCATTACTTCATAATTCACTGTCTGTGACTGAGTTTAATTGAAGAAAATTCAAAGTGCTGACTCTGAGATGTACCCTCTTCTGTTCCACACATGAATTAACATTTGACTGCAGACTTAAATCTAATTGTATATGTTGCTTTCACATTAAGCTTTTCATAAACCTGATAAGCAGGTCAAAGAAGTGGATTGTTACACTGTCACTGCTCCAGAGCTAGAGTCAATTACTGCAAAGTTCAGTTTTTCATCAATGTTACAAGGTAACTAATGCAATTAAATTTATTTATACTTCCTTTAAATGTTCCAGAAGATTTTATTATCAGCAGGAAATTGTTTAAACACATACTTGGCATCCACTTTTTGCTTGCTTTTGATGCTAATGGGCCAGTGGGTTAATGCTTATTTGGTCTACATGCATGACTGCATGAGAATAATTTCTAATCCACCATCGTCACGACTCAGGAATCTCTGGGTTTATTTGGTAGATAGTCCAATCCAGTTGCATATCATACACACATGGTTGCCTCAAAAAGATCTATTTTAGAGAGAATAACAATGTACTGGCTAGTTAGCCACGAGCAATCCAAATTAGAACTGTCTTTCAAATGCATTTTTTTACCAACAAATTAGGCATTTTTATCTTTACTTTTTTGTGATGCAAGGGGCATGGCTCTTTTATGTCTCCTAATAGTTGAGAAGGAAAATGTTGTATTATATTCAAATAAAAAAAGCCATTAAACCATATAGAGTGAGGATTTTTCTTTTCCTTGTTTTCCCCTCAATTGCCTCTTTTTGTACTGCCCATGGCTTTAGTGCTGTCCTAATCTAGAAGGAGGATTAGAGTACATGCTAGCTTTGGTGTTCCATAACCATATATCAATTTGGCAGTTGAGTTGTATCCTTTATCAACATCTAGATGTGGAGATTATGAGCAGGAAATTCTTTTGTTTTTACCATGGTTGTCAAAATCGCATACTGATTGCGTGAGTTGGATACATATCAGCAAAGGCTGATTTGATCTTTCTTCAAAATCAGTCATTTCATATTGATTGTCATCTATCGTAGATCCATATTTAAGCTTAAAGAAAGTAGATATTTGAAGAAATTAAGTGTCATAGTTTGCTTTAAGGATGAGGCTGATGTTGGGTGTTAACTATGCGCGTTTTAAAATTTTGTTTTCGAAAAACATGCAACAGAAGCATAATAATTTCCTAAATTATTACAACACGTATCAAACACATCCACGAGACCACATGTGTAGACATAATCGTAGAAAAATCTTCATTTAGAATTATACCTGTTGGATGGCGTTTAGCGGGAACGACATCAATTAGCAACCCTCAAAGGATTGCCTTTATTCGTATCCACGCTGAGATATCTTCGAGATGACTTCGCAAAGACACAAGTCTCGTCGCCTTTTTGGCACTAGCTAAAGGATGAAGACGACATGATTCGAGAGAGAATCCCCGACTCGATTTGGTGCCCAATGGCAAGAGCAACCCAGTGGCACCAAATCGAGGGAGCAGCCGCTCTTTGGCTGTTGTCCGGTAGCACAACACCACCTTGGCTGCTGTTCGACAACCAGGGAGGTTGTTGCCCGATGGGTGGAAGGCCGACGGCAGGAAAGTCGAAGCTGGAGGGGGCCGGCGTTGGGGTTTCTAGCGGCTGGAGTGGGCAGCGGCACAAAGGGGGCGGCAACCCTCTTTGGTTTGGTGGTGATGCAAGAGAGGGAGAGGGAGAGGGAAAGGAGGAAATCTAAAATAATAACTTGTCTTATTATTTTTCTCTTATGAAGGGGGTTTTATACACTTCCATCAGGGTTTGATAAGCAAGATCAAACATATACCCAATAAGTCAACCTGATCCGCTAGCATTAAGTTTAGTTCAAAAACCAAACCAACTTGATTTAAAACCAAACAAACTTTTGGTTCATTACTAAATAAAACCAATTTTGGTTCATAACTAAACCAAAATGGATTCAACTTGCCTACAAGAGGCGTGGCTCTACCAATTCTTCCGATCCAACAAATATCTTCTATATTTGCCCCTCGTGGTCCTACTAGACTTGATCTTTCATAATATGAGAATCCTATTATCAGACTTATTTTACGCCTTTCGAATATACTCGTAGTGTTTGTGACCCAATAGGTTCCCGGTTATGTTGGTCGTTCATAATTAGCCATTAATTATGAATCGATCATGAGTGACACCTAGAGTACATATTGACCCCCAATTGATTGAAAAATCACAGTTAATCCTAGAACTAATTCTGAACCCTTTAGTAGCTACAGTTATCAGTGTGCATGCTCCTTTCACTCATCTATATCCACTTGGTTCAGGACATGATCTATATGTTAGCCCCTAATAGGCTAGGCTGACTACGGCAAACCTAGCTCAAGTAATAGTTCCTTGTCTTGTAGGCTTAAATTACTCAAACACGTGTCCAAGAAGACTATCCTTTTAACATGTTTTGCTTTGGTCAAAGACTTACGAGTAATAATCCTTGACAAGAGGTCTTAGGGTATACATTTCCTTTATCAAAGGAGTGGTGAATCTTCTGTGGGATATTCAAACGCCTTCGGGTATATTGATTTATACCCAACCATCGCAATCTACACCTCCTAGGAGATGTCTTACTAAGATGTCAAGTATAAGCCTCCATGATCAAGATGACTTGAATACCTCAAGTTTAAGGAAACTTACACTCGAGTTGTAATGAGATCTTCATTGACATTTTAGAACCACATTAAATCTCATATCCAATGAACTAGTTATCTTAACTAGCATCCATATGTTAACTCTCAATATTTCAATGTTTTCGGCCAGTGAGGACTGACTGCGAGGGAGCATAACATATGATAATCTTACAGAATTGATGATGTCCAGTCTCATTAATTCATTGACTAAGAAAGATTTCAATATGTACATAATTACATATGATAAGATACTCACTAATTGTGATCCAATCACAATTTCTCTCATGCTATGCATGGTATTGTGGACTTTAGTAATTAAGTTTAAGATAAATCATATACATAGAGAATGTACACCCAAATAGTGAATTTATTTATCAAATAAATGATATTACTTCTAAGGCGATTGCTAAATGTAACAGCTAATGTACTGGTAGATGGTTGAATCATGACCTTTTGATTTTTTTCCCCGATTTCCAGCTCCCTACTTCCAACTTGATTAGGTTTTTGTTAAGTATGGTGGAGAGGGTCATAATATATAAAATTTATATTCTTAAATTACTGTAATTTTATCTTTGTTGTACTTCAATCTGCATCATCAATCATTGTTCACTGAGCCTATTTGTGTACATCAAAAAGCTCCACTTCATGGATTTGCATTTTGGTTCGATGTTGTGTTCGACGGATCCACAATTCAGCAATCAAACCATGATCTACAGCCTCCTCAGCCGGAATGTCAGGATGACATGCATTCACAAGGTTCTAAGGAAAACAAGAAGCGTGCAAAATCTGATGAAAGTATAGTACTTTCTACTGCGCCTGAAGATGCCCCAACTCACTGGCAGCAGGTACTTTGTAAAATTCTATGCCTCTTAAATTGAAGAACGTTGTTGTCTTAGTCCACGGTAGCCTACAGATTTCCTTTAATTCACGTGATTTCATTCTTTCTGAAGTCACTATCATACTTATTCCTTTCAGACCCTGCTGTATTTGTATGACCCAATCGAGTTGAAGCAAGATCAGAAAATTGAAGGTTCCATAACCTTATCACAGAGCAAGGAGAGTCGAAGATTCTTAAATCTTCACTTGGAATACTCGTGAGTTAGAAGATGACTATTCATTTAGATTATTTTTACCTTAAGCTAACAAATCTACAAAGCTAATGCATTGCTTGTATCTTGTTGGCATTCTACAGTTCAGGAGGACGATCTTATGTGAAAGAGTCGGTGATGCGGTAAGATGATTAAATCTGTTGATCAACACGTATTCATCTGGTCCATAAGACAATTAAATCTGTTGATTTACCTGAAGTATTCATCTGGTTCCCATGAAATGTTTTTATCTTCATGGGGCTAAAAGGCTAAATTGGCCATTGAGGTTCCACATCTTGCACTTTGCTGACGATTTTTTTGTCTAGCTAACTGATGAGAGACATTATGACTCACCTTGTTCTACTATTAGCTTCTGCCCCAGAACAGTATGTGCTGAGGCATTGATTGTGTAGCTATGTGCATTAGACATCAATAGACACTACACTTTTTAATCGATTCAACATCCTCGAGGCACTTGTATCTAGAACAGATCGTAAAAAAAAAATGAAGTGGACAAACGTTTGTATGCTAAGCTAAATTGATAAACAGTTCGTAAGGAAGTGGACAAACTATTGTATGCTAAGCTAAATTGACAATGCATTCAGTCTCGTGTCACAAAGATCCAGCATTGAACCAGTCAGTGTATCTACACCTGGGTCTTACCTTTCTCCATCTTTTCGAATGAGAAATCAATGGACACTATACTGTTCGCATGGCCTTCGCTGTCATTCCTGATCGGCAGCTGCAACCGGTTGCCGTCGTCGACTTCCCTCATCTCTATACCCCTTTCCACAAATCTCTTCAGCGTAGCGTTCCTGTACTGCGAGAACGACTCATCGTTCAAGTGGCCGGAGGGCGACGGCAATCCCTCAGGATCGAACTGGTCATCCTCCACAAAGTACTTCTGCGGAGAGTTCTGAGCACTGTAATCCACCTCATTGTGGTAGTACTGCAAGAGGTGCACGGGCGACAAGCTGTGGCTTGGAGTATTCGGCCTGCTCGTATAAGGCGTCACGCTGCCAGACTTCCTACTCTCCTTCACGTTCTTCCTTGCAGTGTGGTGCCATTTCCTTAGAGCAGTGGCCACCCTCTCACTGAAAATAGCAGGCTTCAGATTCGTCCCCATCTGTAGCGGATCCATACGAGTTTAAGTTGGGTGAGTTTTGTGATTATACTAAATCAAGATCTGTCTTTTATACCTGGGTGACCAATGCATACAGAGGCAGTATGACATAGCTGCACAAGATCTGTATGAGAATGCTGACAAAGGAAAACATGCATCAGAAACTCACTGTCATTGTTTGTATGTATGTATCAAAACTCGTTTAGAGGTTTGGAGAACTAACCCCATGGAGATGCGAATTATAATGTCTTCGATTCGCTTGTGGAAGCATGATGGGTAGCTGAATTCGTACTGTCATCAATCCAAGCAAGGAGAATTTATATTTGTGATCTTGAACAAGGTCTAGTTTTGGTTGAATTAAGTTTAAAAGAAGAGGCTTTTGTTTCTCACCCAACTCCAGGCAAAGAAGGCCAGTTGAAATGCATTCTGCAGTGCAAATTAAGACTATTATTTACTAGTGAAATTGCAAATAGATTAAATGATATATATATATATATAGAGAGAGAGAGAGAGAGAGAGAGAGAGAGAGAGAGAGAGAGAGTTAAAATTGACCTGAAATAGGACGTAGTGAATGAGGAAGAGGAGAAGGCCTGGGCGATTGAACCAGAACAGGTTGTCTCGAGGCTGAACAACAGGAACGCCCTTGACGACATCTCCACGTTCCATGATCTGTATTGCCATCTTTGTGATAATTACTTGAAGTTTTGTTCCGACCATGAGAATGATCTGCAAATATTTTAGGCATTTAAAGTGTTGTTGCTGTAGCAATAGATTCACAGAGAAAAAACATTTTGCACTTCAGAGTTAATGCTTACAATCAAAGGAATGAATGGTTGCCACAAGTAGGAATTCCACCCTGAAAACATACACTGTGAGTTCTCAACGCTATTTTGAAGGCAGAAATGTCAATTTCCTTACCATGGGTATTAAATAGCAGGAAGACCACAGCCACGAACCATATTACAGGACTGCCAATAAAGTGAAGAAGGTGATCAAACTAATTTATCATAACCAGTTTATCGTAAGGTCGATCAGTATTTATATACCTTATTCCGACAACTACTGTGAAATCTTCTTCCAGTGATCTCTTAATGTACTTCTGGAAATTGAACTTGTTTGAGCTTTGTGGTGCCAAGTGTGCCTGAGACATTTTATGTGAGGGAATCATGTGCGTGCGTGTGTGTGTTGATCGACTATGTAATCAAAAGAACTTTAACTTACCATGATAAATCCATGCCTCAACGTCAAGTAGTCGACTTTCGATACGGAGCTCACAAATTGTCTGAAGAAACACACCTGTTTAAAAGGTTTTAGTATCCATATTTCTTCTCTTGTTTAATTTTGTGGAATCAATCTTACAATCCAGATGAGAAATGGCGACTTGCTCCAGAAGTTCAGGTGCCGGCGGCCGAACGATGTATCTCTTGCAAACCGAAACCTGTCAGGATCTTTTGCACAAAGTTGCAGTTGCAATCAGATTGGCCGCTGATGTTAAACTAAAAAAGAAAGAAAAATCTATATCAACTACCATGAGTGAATTGGTATTCAGCTGTTCTAGTCTCCATTTCCCAAGCTTTCCACCTCCTCATCTGCAATCACAATACTCAAATAAGTATGTGTGTTTCTGCAAATTCCCTCATTGAATAAACACTTTTTTAATTACCTTGAGTCGACCAAAAGCCAACGTGCAGATGCAGTAGAGAACATGGGAGACAGCCAACACGAAGATAAAGATATGAAGCTGATTGATGGCTTCGCCAGAAATCAAAGCCACTTTCCCCTGCACAGTTTAAGAACTTGATGAACACAAAGTATCGATCGAGATCGGTCGGTCGGTCTTAGAAAATATGAACATTAATAGCCAGTGAAGTCAGTCTACTTGCCTCTGGGCAGGTATCTGACGACCCCCCTGAAGCCAAAACTCGTCTGAAGGCATGGACAGAACCAGCAGTCTGCAGAAGCCTTCGTCGTCCTCCAGGGTTCTCGTCGGGGTCCTCCAAATGGCCGGCGATGTCTTCCTCTTCCGAGGGCTTGCACGGGTGCCATGAGTTGCCGACGCTCATGGGCACACAAATCTTCGAGATGCTGCTCTGTAAGACCGTCAGCAGAAAGGATATGAACCCCATCAGCATCAACTCTGCCAATTAAACAACAACATCAGCATGCATCAATCGCTTCAGCTCTGCAGCCAGGGAGATGATGGCCTCTAGAATTAATTCCATACCAGCTTTGATCTTCTCCAGTGCTTCGTAGAGTGCTCGTTTATGACGCTTTTGCAGCCACTGCGAGATGCAAGAATCCCAGTTAGTCAGGACAAAAGATCAGTCAGCTCTGGGTGTAGACTTAGAATTACAAGCAAGCAAGGAAACTTAATTAATTAATTACCTTGCCGAGGAGGTGGATGGCATGCTCAATGAGTACAGAGATGACGACGATGACCAAGCACACGACGGCCACCGCCCATGTCGGCGTCTCCTCCATCGACCGGCTGCCTGCACCTCCTCCTCCGGCCGCCATCGATTGCTAGCTAGCTCTTGTGATGCTTCTCTAAGGTGGAAGAGATCTTATATGAAGAGAACTTGTATATGCATGTGCGTAGATGCTGGTGAAAGAAGGTAAGAAGATGTTCTTCACGAGAGAGGCGCTTTGCTTTGACTAGTTTGCCTTTGAAATTGAAGGTCCAGACGTATAAAATTCAAACTCGTGGCAAAAAGCGATTCCTCCGCGTCCTTATCATACTATTATGACTAATGCATACAGGCGAGACACTTAATTTTGTCAAATTAATAATTTTTTAATCTGGATGAAATTCGATTTATGAATTCTCACGTATCAAGATAATGAATCTAAGCGTCTAAAGTAGTGTCCAGAATTTGTCTCGTTAAAAAAATTTCTATAATCCGTACGATAAACTGAATTTGATCCTAATTCATGATACAACGTCTCATAGTCACATCAGTCCATCCATGACATATAAATTTCAAACTTAGACCAATTTGATGGCGTCTTCAATTACTTCATAAACTTTAGATTTCTTCTTTTTTTTTCATTAAATAATTATTTATTTTTTCCAAAGTCTTTTCTGATGAAAAAGAAGTTGATGTTTGTATCCAAATATGACGAGTAGATTGTCATTTTTCTAAGAAGGATGAAAAATATTATTATTATTATTATTTTTTTGCTTGTGATCTTGATTATGTACCGTACACGATGCAGGTGCTTAGTGCAATACTAAAATGAATATTGGTCCTATTTTTTCTTTTTTTCCTTTGCTTGCAATTAAGAACGTAATTGAGACAGGGAAAATAAAATAAAATGGTGTGATGAATAAGTCAAATCCTAATTAAAGTAGCACTACTCAATTTCCCTCCTTTGTATTGGAAAAGAAGTCAAAGCTGACATGTCCTAAGATTAATTATGTTGTTTAGCGTTAATTAAACTATTAATCCTTCTGATCATAATAAAATAATTAAGGAATAATACATAGAATTGAATGATTCCAACTTGAGTAGGACAAAAGATTTGGGCCAACATACATGGAAGGCTAGAATGATTACCTACCAAGTCAGCTATATTATATTTCTACGTTCTTAACTAATTAATATATCTATGAAAATAAAATACAATAGGCAGAAATTAATGAATCAGTTAATTAGCTTAATTTCTCCACGAGTAGTGTTATTTCTGTGATGATGATCAGTTAATTATCAGAAATGAATCCTAATTAACTATGTTTACCTGAACAGATTTAGCAGAAGCCTCTTCCTCTTCCTCTCTTTTCTTCTTTCTCTTCCACTCCAAATGAGGCCTCAAGTTCGACAGCTCCGTTGGCGTATTTATAGCTAGCCTTGCACTTCGTGCTGCGAAGTCTTCTCCTATATAGAAGTTTATGGTCACATTTTACTTATTCTCTTTCTAGAGCAAAGAAGAAAATGCGCAAGCCACAAGAAGTTAATTAATTAATAATTGGCAACATCATTGCTGACTAATCCATTCCAATCTTGACTTTGTGGTCAGTGGAGCCTTATTTGCTAGAACCAGTCAACTTAACAAACAGATAAGAGGAGTAATAATTTTAGTTAGTTACATACTTAATAAGACGGTCAGATCGTATGCAGTACGCCAATGCCACCTCATTGGATCAAAGCAATTGGGCGTTTAATCCAACGCAACTATTTTTTTTTTTATTTTGTTTTCATTGAAATATATTATATATATTTAGAATTTAAGATATTAAAATTTAAGGATCGAATTAAGTGAGTTTAAGTCAATAAAATTTTTTTTTAGGATTTAGGGCCTCTTGTTTTATAATATTCAAGCTATAAAATTTTAAGTACTCACGAGATATATTATATGTATTTAGTATTTAAGTTTTTAGAATTTA
Source organism: Boesenbergia rotunda (assembly GCA_024364735.1). Classification (NCBI taxonomy): domain Eukaryota; kingdom Viridiplantae; phylum Streptophyta; class Magnoliopsida; order Zingiberales; family Zingiberaceae; genus Boesenbergia; species Boesenbergia rotunda. Next base: position 325,718 of record JAGFNQ010000431.1, on the reverse strand, counting down.
GGGATTGAGTTATAGTAAATTTAAATTAATAAGAATTTTCTTCTGGAAGTTCAATTTTTCTTGTTGAATTATTTAGTATTTTATATATATATATATATATATATATATCACACACGTATGCTCATGAGATGAGGATCATATAATAATTAGGATAACGACTCTTTGATATCTATCTATCTATCCATATATATATTTTTTAATTTTAAAAATTAAAAATATATTTAATACTAATGATAGATAAAGATCGTAAAATAAATAAGATATTTTGTCTCTACATTAAATGTAATTAGTTGAAATGGTAGTGTGGCTTGACCTTAAATGCATTATTGATGGAGGACTGGTTCAAAATCTAAGCGAAAAAGTATGGGTGACACGTAATTATAAGGGCAAGAATTAAGAAAGCATTCCATAATTGTTTAACGAATTTGGCAAATGAATACCATTTTTTTTGTTTTAATCAAAATTATTATAAATAAAATATTATTATCTTAAAATATTATTGATTAATTTAATTAAAATTATTTAAAATGATCGAAATCACTTTATAGTACTGCTTCATATATAGTTACAATTGAAATCTTAAATTTTAAAACTTTAAATCTTAAATTTTAAATTTTATTATTTCAAATTTATTTACTAATTTATCAAAATTATTTAAATTTTATTAAAATCATTTAAATTGGTTAAAATAGTTGTTACAATTATAATTATAAGCTAACTATCACATGTGTAGTAATTATTGTAGCAATTACAGTAACATTGAAAGTAAAATAATAAAAAAAAAAAAAAAAAAAAAAAAAAAAAAAAGTAAATACTGATAGCATAATTACGTAGGTAGGATTGAGCAACCCTGATAATTACGATAATATGTATATAGTACGTCTACTCATGAATATTACTTATATTTATTTTTTTTATATTATATTATAGTAACATGTAATCGTAGTTAGTATAATAACAAATTTAAAATATTTTCAAGATAAAATATATCATATAATGTTTATTTTACTATTTATATATAAAAAGTATTCCAATTTATTAAATATGGAACCTTCTTTTGAATTCTACTTTAATTGTAAAAAAAAAACTAGATTTGGAAGGGTGATTGGAAAGATCCAGACGCATCCATGCTCGATCGCCACTTTAATGCTCATTACAGGAGTGGAGATTTGCATGCGTATAAAGATGGGATCCTCTGTCCCACGATCTGTGTCTCTATATCTCACTCATCGACGATGAACGATGAGTTATCTGATCGTTGATCAAACACTATGATTTTCGGTCGCTGTCCTGAATAAAACTATACTCTAGGGGTACGGTGAACTCGTCGGGTATCGTCGCAATTGCGATCTCGTCGTATTCACCGTCGAATCCAACGAGATTATAATACGATGATTCCGGCTGATTAACCATCATCCTAGGATATCGTTTGATTCAGAACGACAATAAAAAATTATCAATAATGTTTGATCGTCGATCAGACGACTCGTCGGTCATCGTCGACGAATGTGAGATAGACGGGACAGAAATCCTTTGGGACAGAGGATCCCGTCTGCGTACTCATCTCATTGTTCACACTTAAAGAAAACAAGTGCAATTTGCTAATGTTTCCTACTGCGGCTTCTGGAGAAGTGCCACTCTAGTTTTAAGTTAGATCGTATGATATGTAAATTTATTGTGCATGAACTAACAAAATATAAAAATATTTTAAATTCTTTAAATAGATAGACATCGACATGTGAATTAAGAATATAATTACATCAAACTTAATTATTTAATTTGATTCAGTTCTAATTTGTCTAATCCATTAATTGCTAATTAAATTTGACCCAAAGATTATTTTAAAGATGTAACACTGCGATTCTGTTAGTTGTTTAAAATGTCAATATTGCAACTGACGAAGGATATTGTTGAAAGTCAAGAGGTCAAACCGATTAGTAGATTTTTTTTTAAAAAAAAACGTCATTGATTAACCTTTTGTGCCCATATATATTCCTATAAGGAATCTTGTAGTTGACTTTTCATGGGACGGTCATATTTGGGAATTACATTTCAAATGATTTGCAATGCAAAGAATGAAAGAAGTCAAAGTCAAAACTAGACTAATGCTTCGAAAGTTGCGTGCAGAAATATTATATGAAATGTCGGTACTGTCCAACATGATGGGAGGATTTCAATTGACATAGTCAGAAAGATTTGACTAAACCAATGCAACTTGATTCAACTCGCTGGAAAAGACCAATTCCATGGTTCGAACAACTTCCCAAAATAGAATTCAAACTAAGCTGGCTACGAAAGATACATAATTAATAACAGTAGTTCAATGCCGAACGTGCATCCATATGCACCGATCATTCCAAAATAGGGCTACTTTAGAATTGACCTAAACGAAAGTCTTTGAAGGTTAACTAAGTGGGCCAAGTAAGTTTTGAAACTAAGGAGCTCATCGAAGGCAATTATCTATAATTCATGAAAGGCTTTGACTATAAATTTTCCTGATTAATATAAGAATATTGAATTTAGCTAGATGATGGATGAAATTTTTTATAAAATTAATTCGATCATTCTAGAATTAATTGATGTAAGTTAACTATGTGATATCAATTAAAAAAATAAAAAACTTTGATGCAATTCGACCAAGTTGTCTTTGATAGAATGAAGATTATCAAAGGGTTCTCAAACTAAGGAAGATCCTCTAAATCAAACTCAAATGCCTTTGATTCAAATTTCAAGACCTTGTATCCTGAACACTAATCGCTTCAAGTAAAGCTCAAATCCATATCAAATTCCACAAGTTCAAGTATCTCTTCCACTCATTTTAATAATAATAATAATAATAAAGAAAGAACGAAAGAAAAAAGGCAGCAAGATTAGACAAAATGAAAGTTGGCTTATATTAATTTAAGCAGCCATTAGCAATTTAGATACCAGACGATTGGATCTAATGTAATAAAACACCTTCAGTCACTATACATCTTCTTCAGATGTCATTGGAGGCCAGTTGACTTCCTGACACAATATGAGATCGGAAATGGTCTTCCCATGCCGGTCTATCCTTCGCGAACAGTTCACACCTCCATCAAGTATATTCCGCACTACAACATTGAGAGAATGGATACCAGGGACCTCATAAATTTCTACTTTTACCTGTTCCATCTGCTTGTTCCTCTGCTCAATTGTTTTGCTGTTGGGAAAGGATGAAATGTCGAGGAGGGATGAAACCACATGCTTGACCAAATCTGCAGTTACTAACTGTTTGAGCTTGTCGACATCACTGGGAAGGTGAGGGATGATAGAAAAGTTCAAGTCATTTCCTTTGTCACCAGCCCTGCTATGGGCGAGTTTATACAGAGGGATTTTCTTGTTGGGTTGAGTAGGCTCAGCTGGTGCAGAGGACATTGGATCACTGATAGAGTTGTTCGAGGGAAGCAAAACTTCACTTTCTTCTCTTGTAGTGTTCATACGATCCGGATGATCATGCAGATCATCCTTTTTGGATGGATGCCTGGACTCTGATTTCTTTATTTCAATTCTCCAGAAAATACTTTCCCGCTCCACCTGAACAACATAAAAATGTTTAGCTAAAACTATAATCAGGATGGATAATACTCTAGTCAATATTGCAAGAAGATGAAAAGAAAATGAAAGCTATCCAAAATTGCAACAATATCATGCTTTGTATTTAAACAGAGATGCACACCAGTTTCTTATGAAGAATGATTTCCCTCTTGTGTCCAGTGCTGCATATGGAACAAAGTAACTCCACATGTTAAGGTTGAATCCAGCAAGTTCGATATTTTGAATTTAGTTTAAACATATACAAATTATATAGAAGTCAAGAAACCATCCATTTTCAAGATGAATGACAGGAAAAAGAATTTCATTCTCTTATATGTACCAAATACCACCACCAGCAGCTGGCCCATTAGTATACAGAGCTGTAAACTCTTGAACTAAGCACATTGCATGCTCCTTCAAATTGAACAAACCATCCATGCGAAGCCTAACATCCACCGGTTCCACAAATGAAACACTCTGACTAGCTCTAGTTGCCTTCAGGCTGTCATGTCCGATAATGTAAGATATTATACTATCACTAATTCCAGGATATGCTTCCTCCACCCATGATCTCACCTAAAAGGGCATACAAAATAATTAAAGCTAGCTATTTTAACATTCAAAAGAAGAAGAAAAAAGATAAGTAAATGATATCAATTTAGGAATTATAATTATTCTGCAATGGTAGCACACCTTTATTTTGTCTTTTTAGTTGTTTATCAGTATTCATAAAAACAAAAGATTGAAAAACTAACCAGAAACTCTGCAACCTCCGCACGTCTTATGCATCCAAATCCTCCATAAGATATCTCCCCCCATCCTTTCCATCCACAGTCCTGGAAGAGCAATCATCAAAACAGTTAACTGTTTAGGATTCATTACGTGAACTTATCCCTCCATTTAGTTCAAAGCAAAGCATCACTACAAATATTCAAAACAATACATTGACTAATATTTTCTTTCATCTCCCTCTACCCTTACTACATTACATTCCAATAGAATCAATTCTTCCAAAGGCAGAACCAGCGAGTCACATTTAAACATATCAAAAAGCAGATAATACTACTTTAACTTTTCATGAGTCAATATTAAGACAAGCAATAAGAATTTGGAGAGAAAGGAATATTATATATTATTGGTAAAAAAGAATTATATGCATATATTAAGGCTCAATGTAGAAACTTAAAATCTAAAATATCAATGTGGACTAAGCAGCAAGCGCTCAATACCTTAAAACCTGAACCTAACAATTAAACAATTATAATGGATTGCCCAATATATTAATGCATGGTTGCTCAAGCAAAATAATAATATTAATACATCATACTAAGCTATAATATATGGTATATCTCAGAATACTAGATAGTACATAGAATAATCGCGTACATTTGGAACCAATTGCAAAAGCTTATCAGGAAAAGGAATGCTTGAAGGCTTTGCCCCACAGCAGAGAACTTTATCATTTGACAGCGAACTGAAGTATACATTTCTAAGGTCTATAACCTGTTGAATGACATTAGATCGATGACCATGATTCCATATTTAGTGGATGGTAAAAATATATAACCTTACCACATCAGGAGTTATGTAGGAGCTAGGATCTCCAACTTCATAAAGGAGCTGCTCAGCACATGTGCTACTGTTGAGAAGACCACCACTTCCTTCTGCCTTGGCTAAACATACTTCTCCTTTATAACCAATTTCAGCATATGGAAGTGACAAATTCAAGATCTGTTCGATAGAAAATTCTCGATACTTGTCTCCTGCTTAATGGTTCAATAAAACTAAGTTTAGATGTTTGTCATGCAAAGATATTTTCTTACTAAGAAAAAGTTGGTAACCTCAAGAACATCTAGTTATTGTGCCCCACACTTGCTATGACAGCTTCAGTTTAATCAGTACCTGGATGCATAAAATATCCACCTGTGAGTTGGCAACCACACTCAAGAAGATGGCCAGCCAGAGCCCCTTGTGCTAGCTCACTGAAATCATTCCAATTCCATCCTAGTTCATAGACCTAAACATGGCAAACATTTATTAAACAAGACAACAAACCAGTAAAAGTTAACTAGTGCTTCAGTTTGTTCTGTTGCAATTTGAGGCCAAAGATCTGTGCATGCATTTAAACAAGTTCAACGTGACTTAGGAAGAAACTGCTAGTTCACAAGGGATTATCTTTTCAACAAAGTCAAAAGAAAGCATTTTAGTTGCCTACAGACAACATAAAAAAAAGAAGTCAACAATAATTGTAGCAAATAAAAATAATAATTTAGTGAATCTGTGACTGAAAGGAGTAAGAAATATATAATTGGACACTACTTACATATCTATATATCTTACATATCTATCATGAAATTACACAGCCATGTTTTGCAAAATATATACTATGTTACACAAACATCAAAACTTAAAAGAAATGACATGAACAACAGTCAAAAACTCATAGGAACAACACAAACATGATTAATAAAGCTTTATTATGTTGCTCTGCAAAAATCAAAGGCATTAGACACTTCTATGGCAGCGCAAAACCATGTTTGCAAAAACATTTTATTTACCTAGACATCAAACCCAATGAAAATGATAATAAACAAAATGTCAAAACTCAAAGAAAACGACAATGAATATGATCAATGATGTTTTATCAACTTCTCTATACATATGACAGATTTGGACAGTTATGTGGCATAGAACAATATTTTGAACTGTTTTGTATATAATATCCATTGAATACTAACAACAAAAATTGGCTTACGCCCAATTGAATAGTGGCCGATTTCCTCTTTGAAAACATCAAAGATTACAACTCTTTATGGGCAAGGTAGCATTATTTTTTTATTAGAAATAATAAATATCTCCAACTAGTGGAGCTTCAATAACTGTTAGTGATCGGCTTCAATGAAGATTTAGTTGTCTGTTGGCAGTCAGCTCCGATGAGTCAGGCCACTGATGTGATTCCCACCGACAATCACATAAAGAGCGAAGGGAGATAAGGGTATTTCTGAAAAAAAAAGTCTTGTCACTTTGTGCAAACAGGGGCATGATCAGTCTTTTCCTAAAAGAGGGGGCATTTTAGGGCCTTTTCCCCTAGATATTTTATTAATAATTGATTTCCAATCTCTTCCAATTAGAAACAACTGCATCAATTTATCAACAATATATAGACCAGGAAGAGGCATCTTAATTATAGAAGAAATCAACTTCATGTCAATCATTCTATAGTTGAATAACAAATTAAAGAATAGTATTCCTTTCATCATAGACATTGATACAGAAAATGCATTAGAAATCAAATTGTGATGCCAATATTTCAGAGTATAATAAAATCATCATAGCCATGAGCGTAAGTGTATTATACGAAAAAAATACAATTAATTTATTAGTTGAACAATGCTCCATATAAAGGCATTTTAAAATGGCATGTCCTGCAGTAAACTCAGAAAGTGAAAATGGAGTAATCAAAACTATTTTATCAAACCAGTAGCCTAAAGAAAAAAGAGATGATATCCTAGAAGCCATAGTTTAACGGTGGCTGACAATTGAACGCAAGCTTCCTCCTTATCTGGATATGTACTTAGACGACCAATAAATGTCCCGGTTAGGCAATGCGAAACTATGACAAATACGCACATCAAATGAGGGAGAGGAAGGCCAAAGAAGACTTGGTTAACAATAATAAAATAAGATAAAATTTATTTAAATATAGATGATGATATAATAGGGAACAGAGTCCAATGGCATAGAAGGATCCATATAGCTGACCAGTGGGATAAGACTTAGTTGTTGTTGTTGTATATCCCAGAAGTCAACACTCTCTGCAATGAATTGATTCCATTTTCGTCTCTGTTAATTATGTGATGAACCACTGGACAAAAATTTTAACGAAACACATTAACATCCATGAACTTAAGTGTGACTCATACCATTGGAGCTAAGAATAGTGCAGCATCAGCAACCCTCGAAGTAATGACAACATGGGGCTTGTGCCTCTCAAGACATTCAACTATTGGAGCAGCTCCCATGTAAGTGCTTACACCCTTCACATGTAAAACTGAAATAATAAGTGTGCATTCTAATTATTTGAGGGATAATATTTATACAAGGTCGGAGATAACATGTTTGCTAACAAGGTAAATTGCCTAGCATGTTGAAACTAATAACCTTTATAAACTCATAAAACAATTTTCACTGAACCCTCTAAAAATAATAATAATAAAGTCCTGGAACAATAGCTAGCAGCATAAAAAAAGATTCTACAGCCAATTTACATCAAGAAGTATATGGCGATCCAGAAGTATATGGCGATCCAGTTTTCGTACTTTAATGATTGAAAGCTTTGACATAGAAACTTAGGAATTTTCAAAAAAAAAAAGGAAGTTATTTATTTCCAGGATGTGAAATTAGCAAGGCATACATGCCAACATGAGAAAATGAATAGAAGTAATCTTAGTCACCATAGCAAATGTCTATATAGTGAATATCATGTGCCTAACATTTTTGCCACTAGTTGAATTTGAGCTTCTCAATTCAACCATCAGGTAATGTTTAAATAATACACATCAACTTGCACCCAACAAAAGACTTCAAGGAAGAGAAACAAATACTGATTTGTCATTAAAGTATACTTTTTCCATTTCATCTCTCATAGCCTGCCCTGTTGCATATAGATAAAGAACAAAAAAACACCAAGATATCATAAGGGTTAATTGTGATCATATGAGAGGCTCAATGCAAAGAGATGACAAATATGTATCATGATCTTTGTGAAGCGCTTGTAGATGGTAGAGAATCACAATCATTTTAGGTGTTAGAAGAAGATAACGAATTATCTTGATCTTAATGAGAGATGTAAGGAACATCATACTGTTAGGAGTTTCTACAGGCATGAGTGGTTAAGGACCAAATCACAATCTCTTAGTTACTAGAGTAAAGCCATACTACCATGTAATTTAACGAGGAAAAATTCAATAAAAAAACTAGTTAGCTCCTTTTACCTATACGAATGTTAGGATACATGAGATACTTACATATAGTCCCATGTTCATTTATATATTTACAAATTGATCCTCTTTCAGGGATATTAGTTTTAAGAAATGATTCCAACTAAAAACGAATCTAAAGAACAATATGTACAATTGTTATGTGCAATGGCAACGATAATCACAGTAGACACAAATTATTGAACATACAACTTAGTGGAGGATATTTTAATTTTTAAGCAAAATGAATTTATCATTACCTGCTCATATGAGAGGATCAATTAACTAATTAGATCCAACCACTACTCCAAAAGCCTTAAGCCCAATTTAATAATAGTTTATTCATCTGAGATTACAAAGCTCTTTTATTAGCCCACAACTTACTATGTGAGGCTAAATTAAGGTGTTACAATCCCCACTTAAGGTTTGACATCTATCAAGATTCAAACGTCAATTCATAGCCTAGAATCATCCTAATCAACAACAAGTGAGACCCAATGGTGTCTCTACCATCACACAGTAGCCCTTTTTAACACCTCACCATGTCTAGGATAAGGTCTAACTCTCAGTCCTCATGACTACTTAGCTGAGAGAACTAACACCTTAACTTATCAACTTCAACCATTGATCCAAAATGCAGAAGCTCAGTCAAATAAGATTACAAAACCCTCTAGTAACTCACAACTCACCATTTGAGGCTAAATTAGGTTACAAAATTGCATGACACATTATTTATAGTCCCAAACCATAAAAGATCTACAGTCATTGTGTACCATAGTTATAAGGCCCTCACCCCTTCCAAAATCTTGCATCCTTCATGTGAAAACTTAAAACCTGTAAAGAAAATGATCATATTGAAAATTATTACAAGAGACTACATGAAATTTAATTGTTTGGAATATAAATAAATCAATAAAAAATAAAAAGGAACTTTTCTACAAGACTGGGTGATTGATTTCTCCTCCTTAAAAACTTCATAAACAGCTGCAATAGTTACATCAAGTCCAAGTTTTGTTGTAAGCTCAAGCACCACTTGTTGTGCACCAAGAGGATCCACTTCCAGTTGAGTATTTGAGATATAAATAAAACATATTAATATTAATAAAGACAATACAATAACTTGCATATTGACCCTGCTAAAGAAGATCATTACCTGCACCCATGTTAGTTATTATACAAGTTCCTCTTTCTACAGCCAAAGGTAGAAGCATTGACATCCAATCCGATACTGAAATTACCAATTGTGGAAGTACATTATGCATCGGAAAAGAAAAAGTAGAAGACATTTCCAACCGCACTGCCCATACTATATGCTATATCTTTGACGTGGAACATGAGCTTGCGATGATTCTGACAAATCTAACTGCTGCTAAATGACTCGGAATTTTATTTGATCGTCAAAACATACAAAAAGAAAAAAATTGCCAGACATAATTAAGCAAACTAAATATCTAACATACTTCGAGTGTCGTAACCTTTTCCTCCAGACATCATAAGTTGATATCGCTCAGCAAGTGTTCTTTCAGCCAAACATTCAAGCACAAGATAATCAAGTTCTTTAACAGTTCGGAGCAATTTGAGTGCTGCGTGCGGTCTATCTCCACCAAAACCCGCCCCACAACCAATAAAAACCTTCTCTTTCCTCCTCAAAGGGGTTCCCCTCTACGTTGTAATCACAAAGTCACTAATTTCCAGACATGCATTGTCATCTAAAAAATAATCGCCAAGAAAAGAAAAGGACCTCCATTCAACTCACCAATTTACACTCGCAGCTAAAATTTGCACCGTTCTCCTTCGCTTCCATTGAGAAAACGCCTTCGCCCGAACAATTGCACAACTAACCAAAAATACAATCTAGATTCAATTTCTTCTTCTTTTTATAGAGGAAATGGAGAAAAATAGTTTTAGTTTGGTTCTATGGTTCACAGCATATAGGGAAGAAACATAAGAGTAATCTCAGCGAATTCCTGGAGGAAAAAGAAACCAAGAATCCCTTCCTCGATCACCAGATCGCTGTAGATTCCGACCAAAGGTAAAATAATGGAAACGTGGACTCGCTTCGCGACTGGGCATAACTCGACGGAGGGCCTATAGAACGGGGACATAAATACTAAATAAATCTATGTCCGTACAGCCCGATAAGTAACGAAGCCCATGAAGAAGGCAACGCAGGTTCGGCCCAATAGATGTCAATGGTATGTGTACGAACCCTAGATTTGATGGACTTGTAAAAAACATTAAAAAGTAATATAAAATTTAACAGGACATATTTTCAAAAATAAAATAAAATAAAACCTAAAACCCTTCTTACGTGGAGGGCTGCAGAAGAGAAGAGGAAAATTTCCCGGATATCTATTTAAGAGCATTAATGAGTAGGGTTTGTACTACGGACCGAAGAGTTGTGGCCGCGGGGACGGCAGGCGGCGATGGCGACGGAATTGGACGGGGATGAGGAGACGGCGGTTGCAGCGGGGAAACTCACCGGAAGTCCGCAGCTTGCTGTGGAAGATGACCTCCGTGAGATGGCCAAGAATGCAGCGTGGAGCGTTAGCTCCTACAAGCCCGGGAATAACGTACTCTCCCTCCGCGATGACAACCTAGATACCTACTGGCAGTTGAGTGGAATCTCTCTTCCTGTCCTTGTCTCTCTAATGTTTTTTTCATTCGGTGATTTCCGCACATGATTTCCAGTTCGCCACACGTTAATTTGTGCGAATGACCAAACCCTAATATGCGCCAAATCTGTCTGTTCACTTTCTCTTTAAAGAGCCGCTAAAACTAGATTTCTCTTGATAATTTTCTTGACAGCGTGAGCAATTCTATGAAAATTTTGAAATGTGAAATGTATCCAGCATTCGAGGGTAACTATTATTTGATAAACTTCCTTATAAATAAAGTGGCGAGAAAGGTTGATTGTTTATTTGTTTGTTGGGTCAGATCGGATGGAGCGCAGCCTCATTTGGTGAATATTCAGTTTCAAAAAAAGGTTAAGCTACAGGTTGTTCTCTTGTGTTTGTCATCATTGTTTTAATTTGAATCGACTTGTTATTTTTACTATCAGTTGTCTTTGCCATCCTGACACAGCTAGTAATTCTCTATGTGGATTTCAAATTGGACGAGAGCTACACACCTAGCAAGATCTCGATCCGGGCTGGAGATGGTTTCCACAACCTGAAGGTTTCTTTATCTTCCTTTAGAGCTGTTCTTCTGTATACCTACATAATCTTTTTCTTTCTTTCGGTCTTTAGGTGGGGATGAGTCATGTTTTAGGTAAATGAACATTATAATCAAACTTCGTATTGCTTAGTGTAGTTGATAATTGTTATAATCATACTTTTGTATTTAATGTTTTTGATGGATTTATTTTTGTGCTCCTGGTGTGGCAGGAGATTAAAACTGTGGAGCTTATGAAGCCAGTTGGATGGGTTCATATATCTTTGTCAGGAAATGATCCCCGGTAATCTCATTATTGAATGGTATTATTTGTTTTGGTATGAATCATTGAGGTTAATTGCTTTTGTACCTTTCAAGTATCTTTGTTATGTGAACTGTGTGGTTGTTGCCCTTTTCTGAGTAATAAATTGATTTTTGTTGAATATGGAGTCAATGTTTAGAGTGCTATCCAGGATTAGCTTCAGAAAGCTTTCTTGAAGTTTTACTGGCTAAAAGCTATAGCACTATAAATCTACTTAAGTGTATTGCTGGCATTGGCCACTTGTTAAAACTAAAAGTCAGCTCTTCATGTAACAATTTTGGATGATGAAATTAACAAACACCAGCTTTTCTAACCAGAGTCATTCTGAATTATCCTCTTTTATTTTGCAGAGAAACTTTCATTAATACTTTCATGCTTCAAGTTGCTATTTTGTCAAATCATCTAAATGGACGGGATACACATATACGTCAAATCAAAATATATGGGCCTAGACCGTAAGTCCATAATGCTGCTTTTTCTTTGATATTCTCACAGTTAAGTTTCCAACTTTCTGTTGTATGTTGGATTACAGAAACCCTGTTCCCCTTCAACCATTTCATTTTACTTCACAAGAATTCATTACCTACTCGACCATTAGATAAGCAGTGTCAGCACCAATCTCTCAAGCTATATGAAGTTCATAAGGTAATGAGAATCAAAGATGCAAAAACATTGAACAAATTTGAATATAAGCTTTTTGTCTAAGAGTTTTAGTTACAAGATTTTCTTTTACTTGTGTGGCTAAAGAAGTGAAACATAAATAACCTCTCTCAGTGCAACGACAGCTATGATCTGTTCTTTACACAACATGAACTCCAACTTGGAATTTTCTGCCATATGTAGATTGGATTTCCATTTATGTCACTGCATTTCTATAAGATCTGGATGTTTCTACTAAGCATGGTTATGGTTATATTGATAGACATTACATGAACAAATATATCTTGCACTTGATCATTCTGTATCTACACATGAATATACTGCTATTGTTTCATCTCCAATAGTTGTAAGAAACACCGAATGTCAATGCTCAGCAAAAATATGCTAGTCGGCCATCCTTGGCTCCTAGGCGGGATTAGGCGGCCCTAGGCGCTGACTAATCGTTTGAATCATCTAGGCGTCAAGGAAATAGTGTAGGGTTTTATGATTTTTTTAGTTTGGACTTTTAAATTTAAAGTCCAATTAAAAAAAATTGAAATGTAACTCTTTTTTTTTTGTGTTGAACTTAAGTTTTATAAGCCCTAAACTTTGATCTAACAAGAAAATCGATTTGTTGGTTTCCCCAAGCGGCTAGCACCAAACTTCAACTTTTTCATACCGAGTAACTAGAGCTAAGCGAATGAAGAAGCTCACATTTTGGAGAAATCAAAGAGTTAAAAGGTTGGAGAAATCGACTTGAAAAAAAATTTGTTGTCTGATCTTTCCTTAACTGAGCGACTTGAAAGGGATTGAATTGAAGGTTGGCCAAAGCCTTATCCTTTGGAAACATCTTTTCATCATACGTTCACAATATTAATTGAAAGGTAATTTGTTTTAATTTTGATTCTTGCAATTTGAAAGATAATTTGTTTTAATTTTGATATCTCTTCACTCGATTTCTACGCGAGTCTGCCATTTTTGTTTGTTTACTTAATGAACAGAAGGTAGGTTTCTGCTAAAGCATCTTATGTTAATTTTTTTGGCTGATAATATTGGAGCTTGAGATAAAAATAAATTTCAAAGTGATTTATGAATTCAATTGAAGTTGAGCGGGGTAGTCTTTTACTTGTTAAATATCAAAGGTTCAATAAAATTGTGAGAAAATGGTGGATAAGATGAATCAGATGATTCAATCACATAGCTTCCAAAGTTGTTGATTTTATTTTAAAATCTCTTTTGGGTTATTACAATTAACTGTTGAAGTGATTAACAAAAGGTAACAATATTAAGTATAAACATATGCAACAAAAATAAAAAAAATCTTAATTTATTACAATACACATATCCACGCATACAAGATACAATATATACAGACATCGCAATATAAAATTTTACGGAATTAAATTTACGCTAGGTATACCTAACAGATGGTTCGGAGTGGAAAGGGTATCAACCAAGTGATATTCAGAAAGCCTCGCCTCTATTCATATCCACACCGAGTTATCGTTGAGACGACTTCACAAAACTCGAGTTGTTTAGCCCGAATATGATATTCTTAGGACAAAGTCAACGGGCATCGAATGGAAGTTCAGCATTTTGAATGATCCTAAGAATTTCGACAAAGTTAAATGCAAATTGTGAGAGAAAATAGTGTTGGGTGGAGTTTATAGGATAGCACATTGGAAATATATTTGGAAATGTATTTGGTTGTCAAAAAAACATCTCAAGATCGCAATAAGTACAAATAGGCTATTTTAGAAGGAAGAAACGGAAAGAAGAACAAAAGAACGGACGAAGAGAGTTTTAGAGTAGAGGTTAATATTCCTCTGGATGAAGAAGGTAATGAAATTGAAGAGATAAATGGATTTAAAAAACCTCTTCCACTTGGCCCCATGTAGAGGTGAATACATCGTTGATTTCTTCGCAAAATGTAGGTTCGAGTTCGAGTAAAGTGTTTCACAAAAAAATATAAATGAGACTCTTTTCAAAGAAAAAACTCAACAAGTTCAACAATATGTTGGGAGATGGCTTTATGAAAATGAATTCCATTCATTGCTGTTGACAATGATAGCTTCAAGAAACTAATGGAAGCAGTAGGTCAATTTGGATCAGGAATTAAGCCTCTAACTCAATATCTACTTAGGCTGTTACTTTTGAAAGCCTAAGTTGAAAGAACAAAGCAACTATTGAAGAAATATGAAGAAGAATTGGCAAAAAAAAAAGAAAAAGAAATGGGTGTTTGATCATGATAGATGCATGGAGTGTAGAAAAAGAAGAAGCATCTTAAATTTGTATGTTAATTGCAAGGAGGGCACTACATTTTGGAGTCTAAAAAATCTTTAGACGAGGCTTATACAGCTGAACTTATTTTTGAGTATGTTGACAAGTGTGTTAAACTTAGGGATCTTTTGGAGTTCTTGTGCAACATACATTGTTAATCTTATGCTTGAAAGTATTGGCAAGCTTCTATGATGTAAAAAGGTTATTGAGCAAATTAAATCTTTTACCATTATGCTCACCAAAACACTTTGTTATTGATGAGAACTTTCACAAAGAATAGAGACATAGTCCGGCCAGAAGTTTATAGGATCAGTGAGCACATTGAAAATATATTTGGAAATGTATCTGTCAAAAAACATCTCAAGATTGCAATAAGTGCAAACAGATTATTTTAGAAGGAAGAAAAGGAAAGAAGAACAAAAGAATGGAAGAAGAGAGTTCTAGAGTAGAGGTGAATATTCTTCTAGATGAAGAAGATAAGGAAATTGAAAGGATAGATGGACTTAAAAAACCTCTTCCACTTGGTCTCATGGATAGATATGTATTGTTGATTTCTCCACAAAATGTTGGTTCAAGTGGGAGTAAAGTGCTTCGCCAAAAAAATATAAATGAAGTTCTTTTCAAAAAGAGAACTTAACAAGTTCAATAATATGTTGGAGGTAGTGGACAAATTTGGATTAGGATTCTAGCCTCCAACTCAATATCAGTTTTAACTTTCGAAAGTTGAAGTTGAAAGAATAAAGTAACTGCTGAAGAAACATGAAGAAGAATGGACAAAGAATAATGTTAATCGCAAGGAGGCTACTATATTTTTAGAGTTTAAAGAGTCTTCAGATGAGGCACATATAGCTAAACTTATTTTTGAATATGTTTACAAGTGTATTGAACAAGTATGAAATCAGAATATTGTTCAAATTGTACAAACAATGCCACCAATAATATAGCTACAACTTTGTCTTTAGTGAGAAGTTTCACTAAAAGGTTATCGGGATTGCATCAAATTTACTTACATTGCATAGTTTGATTGAAAAGATCTAGTTTAAGGATCATGTTTACAAGTGATATATGAGAAATGTAAATGGTCAAAAAAAGAGGGGGAAATTGGCTTAATCTACTATTATGAGCATGAGTTTTTGGAATGGTGTGACGACACTTTATTTGAAAGTTATTTGATTGGTAGATAGAGATAGAAAGCTATCCATGGGATTTTTATATGGAGAGCTTCTTCAAACTAAATGAGATAATATTGCATTGTGGAAATTAATAAACCTAATCTAGTATCATCTATGAAGATGTCCGGCAGAAATACATGTCTGTCAATTTCCTAGGGAAGGGATTGCTTTTTGATTATTTGTGAATAATCTTGTTAGATTGGCAGGTACGGAAATTTAGATAAAGACGATCTGACTGCCCAAAGGTTTATACAACAATACCAACAGAAAAAATGGGTGATCAATTATGACAAATGCACGGAGTGAAAGGAAAAAAAGCAATCTAAATTTGTGTGTTAATTTCAAGGAGGCTACTATATTTTGATAGTCTAAGGAGTCTTCAGATAAAACACATAAAGTTGAATTTATTTTTGAGTATGTTGACAAATGCATTAAACAAATAGGAGATCAGAATATTATTCAAATTGTAACGGGCAATGCTAGCAACAAAATAGCTATAACTAAATTGATGAGTGAAAAGCGGCTTGGGATCTTTTTAGAGTTCTTGTGCAACTCACACTGCTAATCTCGTACTAGTAAGCTTCCACGATATAAAAAGATTATTGAGCAAGTTAAGTCTTTTACGATTTTCATATATGCTTACCATAAGATTTTATCATGGATGAGGAGTTTCACAGAGTTACTAGGATTGCTTCAAATTTTCTCATATTGCATAGTTAATGAGACTGTTAAATTTGTATGTTAATTGTAAGGAGACTACTATATTTTTAGCGTCTAAGGATTCTTCAAACGAGGCACATACAGTTGAATCTATTTTTGGGTATATTGACAAGTGTGTTGAACAAGTAGGAGATCAGAATATTATTCAAATTGTAACGGACAATGCCATCAATAATATAGCTGTAGCTAAATTGATGAGAGAAATGCGACTTCAGATCTTTTAGAGTTCTTGTGTAACTCACACTGTTAATATCATGCTTTAAAGTACTGGTAAGCTTCCACGATATAATAAGGTTATTGAGCAAGTCAAGTCTTTTATCATGTCCGTTTATACTTACCATAAGATTTTGTCATTGATGAGAAGTTTCACAAACGACTTATCGGGATTGTATCAAATTTCCTCACATTGCATAATTTGATTGGAAAAGAAATCTAGTTTAAGGATCATGTTTACAATTGATATGGAGGACAAATGTAAATGGTCCAAAAAAAACAAAGGGAAATCAACACTCTGAGAAATGTAAATGAGCATGAGTTTTTGGAATGGTGTGATGACACTTTGTTTGAAAATATTTCTTCTTTAGTAAAAATTATTCGATTGGTAGATGGAGATAGAAAGTCATTCATGGGATTTTTTATATGGAGAGCTTTTTCAAACTAAAGGAGATAATATTACATTGTGGAAATAATTAAACATGATATAGTATCATCCATGAAGATGATATGCAGAAATACATGTCGGTGTCAATTTTCACGAGGAAGGGATTGATTTTTGATTATACGTGAATAAACCTTATCAGATTGACAGGTATGAATATTTATATAAAGACAATCCGTTTGAGCAATGTTTTTATGCAATAATACCAATCGAAAGGATGAGCAAAGAATGAATTGATCATGATAGATGCATGAAGTGATAGAAAAAGAAAAGAAGCATCCTCAATTTATTTATTAATTGAAAGGACACTACTATATTTTTAGAGCTTGAGTCTTCAGACAAAACACATACAGCTGAATTTATTTTTGAGTGTGTTGAATAAGTAAAAGATCAGAATATTGTTCAAATTGCAATGGACAATGCTACCAACAATATTGTTCACATACTACCAAAGGATAGACCACCAAAAAGAGCTTTCATGTTTTTGAATATGTGGACCTTACATGAAGACTACAAGAAGATAGTGGAGGAGGTATGGGCAGCCCCGGTTATAGGGAATGCACAATACATACTTAAAAGCAAGCTACAACGTTTGAAAGGAAGACTAAAAGAGCTGAACAAAAATCATTTTGGGCATATATCGGAGAAGGCAAAAAGGGCAAATAAGGAACTAGAGGATGTGCAAAAGGAGGGGCTTTCGGGTGGATCATTTCCCACTAACTATGGAGAAATTCGGAAAAGAGTCATACTACTTTCGGAGGCGGAAAAACTATACTACCAACAAAGGGCAAATAATACTTATTTGATGAGCGCGGATAAATGCACAAATTTCTTTCATGATGTGGTAAAGAGGAACAACAAAAGAAATGCCATCATAACACTCATAAAAAGAAATGGGGACCAAACAACAAGCATGGGAGAGGTTCCGGAGAAATTTGTGGATTACTTCCATAGCATACTCGGCCAAAATGAAAGCTGTGAAAATGTGGACAGCAGTACATGGCCAGGAAGGAGGTTAACAAATGGACAAAGGGAAGGTCTAATCAGCCTGATAAATGATGAAGAAATAAAGGTAGCCCTCCATGACATCAGGATGGACAAAGCTCCAGAACCGGATGGATATGGAGTGAAATTTTTTACATCGGCATGGGACATTGTTGGGCGAGAGTTTGTGGCAGCAATCAAGGAATTCTTTCAAGAAGGTATGTTGATGAGGCAATGGAATCACTCTTTAATCTCCTTAGTCCCAAAGGGTGATCATGCAACAAATGTCAATGACTATAGACCAATCTCATGTTGCAATGTTTTTTACAAAGTTATAACAAAAATTTTGGCTAGTCGGCTTTCTAAAGTATTGGACTATTTGTTAGACCCGGCTCAAGCGACATTTGTGCAAGGAAGGAACATAAGTGATAATGTTTGTCTAACTCAAGAATTATTAAGAAGGTATGCAAGGAAAAGGATATCGCCAAGATGTATGCTCAAAGTGGATTTAAAGAAAGCTTTTGATATGGTAAATTTGGAGTTTCTTATGAGTACACTTGTTGGTTTTGGTTTTCCCTAACAATATTGTACTTGGATTAAAGAATGTGTGACAACACCCTCCTACTCCATCTCTTTAAATGGCGGTATTTATGGCTTTTTTAGTGGACGGAGGGGGCTGCGACAAGGAGACTCTTTATCCCCCCTCCTTTTTGGTTTATGCATTGAGGTACTCTCTAGGAAGATCAAGTTGGCCTTTATGCAACCCGATTTTCATTATCATTGAAGATGTAAAGAAATAGGGATTACTCGCCTAATATATGCGGATGACTTGATGCTATTTGCCCGTGCGGATGAGTCTTCTTTGACTATTTTGACGGATTGCTTGGAACAATTTGGGAACGAGGCAGGTCTCAAAGCCAACCCGATCAAATCCCATGCATATTTTGCCGGTGTGGACAACAGCCATAAAGGCTGGCTCTTACAGCTGGTGGGGTTTCAAGAGGGCTTATATCCTTTTTGGTATCTAGGCATTCCACTAGCAGCGGAGAAATTGAGAATTGCTAACTATGGGCCTCTTCTCGATGTTATGACAAGAAGGATGAACACTTGGCCAAAGAAGTCATTATCTCATGCAGGAAGATTGGAACTGATCAAGACCATATTGCAAGGTATGAAGTGTTATTGGTTACCTATGTTATCTATACCAATTGGCGTGATTGAAAAGACAAAAGCAATTTGTCGATGGTTTGTATGGGACACAAGTACCCGCCAATTGCATGGGACAAGTTCTGCTTGCCGAAAGAAAGTGGAGGGTGGGGCCTAAGGGACCTCTTGGTATGGAATGAGGTATTACTTTGCAAAATGATATGGGAAATTCAATCAAAGGAGTCATTATGGATAAAATGGGTGCGCCAACATTATGTTAAAGATGCAGAATTTTAGGGTTGGAAGGCAAAACAAAGTGACTCGGCACTGATCAAGAGATTAATTACAATCAAAGATAAACTACAAGTAAGTGCAAGCGGTATGGGGCAAGCCAACATGAAGCTTATTGAATGGTTTGCATCAAGAAGTGAGGGTGTCAAAAAAGCATATGATTTTCTCAAGGGAATGAGGGATAAGCCGGACTGGGTCACCCCTACGTGGAGGCAGGAAATAATGCCAAAACATCGCTTTATTATGTGACTCTTTATCACAAAGGAAATTGCGGACAGCGGATAGGATGAGCTATGTGCAAAATAAACTATGTATGTTATGCCAACAAGAGAAAACCTTATATCATCTTTTCTTTGGATGTTCCTTTGCCGGCGTGCTGTGGGAGAAGATAAAGCAGTGTCTTGACATCAGGTATGTTTTTAAAACAGTTGAGGAGCTCTTTCAAATGCTAAGACAGCGGTATAGAGGAAAGAAAAGGAGGACAAAGGCAAGATATTTGGGCATCTCAATGGCAATATATTGTATTTGGGAGGCAAGGAACAAATGCAGAATTGAAGGGGCAAAGACGTGTGGAAGGAGCAATTCGCAGGATCCAAATCCATGTACATCGTTTTATAGACTTAACCACAAGATAAGGGTGTTGTGCGGAGATGTGAAGTTGTAAGAGGCAAAGACTGCTGCGCTGGGATTTAGAGAGGTAAAAGGCAGTAAGGGCCAACGAAGTAATAGTTTCATTGTGAAGTGGAAGCCACTGGTCACTAGCGAAGCAGTAGCCAGCGAAGCAGAAGTCATTGGTAATCAGGGAGGTAGTAGGCGCTGAAACAGTAGGATTTCGGTGAAGTCATTGATGGATGTTGGTGTTGTTGGAGACTAGGTCCTCTATAATGACCTAGCTAGCCCGCAGCAAACGGCTCGCGGTAAAGGCATGACAAATCCGTTGATGGCTGAGGGTTTTACTAAAAAGCCTGGGGAAGGTGACTAGGCCCACCACAAAGGCCTAGCTAGCCCGCAGCAAATGGCTCGCGGTAAAGGCAAAGCAAATCCGTTGATTGCCGAGGCTTAGCCAAAAAGCCTGGGGAAGGTGACTAGGCCCACCAAAATGGCCTAGCTAGCCTACAACAAACGGCTCACGGTAAAGGCATGTAAAATCCGTTGATAGCTGACCACTTGCTAAAAGTGGGTGCCACGACTGATTGTTTCATGGAGGCGCCTCATACCTGTTGATCTGCTGGAGATGTTCTTGCTGCTACATGGAGGAGGGATGTTGTGTGATGAGAGCTGTTTTGGTTTGTGAATTTAACCTCAAGTTGGATAGATATTTTGGTTTCTTCATGTGTTTGTTTGTCCAAACTATGTGCGTGGATTGATACACTGTGGTGAGACATTGTGATGTGATGTGCTAGCCGTTTGTGGCTGGGCGTGTGATGTATGGGCTGTGGTAGATGTGCACCACGAAGGGTGTAGTTTTGTTGTAGTTTCTTTAGTGCTTTATGAGATATTCTCATGGCACAACATATATATATATATATATATATGAACAAACTTGAGGTTAATTGCAAGAAGCATTCTAAATTTGTGTGTTAATTGCAAGGAGACTACTATATTTTTATAGTCTAAGGAGTCTTCAAACGACACATATAGCTGAATTTATTTTGAATAAGTTGACAAATGTGATGAACAATTCAGAGATCAGAATTATTATTCAAATTGTAACGTACAATGCCAGCAATAATATAGCTATGGCTACATTGATGATAGAAATACGGCTTGGGATCTTTTAGAATTCTTGTGTAACTCACACCATTAATTTCATGTTTTAAAGTATTGATAAGCTTCCACGATATAAAAAGGTTATTGAGCGAGTCATGTTTTATAAGACTTTGTTATTGATGAGAAATTTCACGAAGGAGTTATCAGGATTGTATCAAATTTTCACATTGTATAAGTTTGATTGAAAAAAAAATCTAATTTAAGGGTCATGATATATGTGAGAAATGTAAATAGTCAAAAAAAATAAAGTGATAAAAATCGGCTTACTGTTATGAGCATGAGTTTTTGGAATGGTATAACGGTATTTTATTTGAAAATAGTTTTTCTTTGATAAAAGTTATTGGATTGATAAATAAAGATAGACATTCATATATAGAGTTTCTTCAAATTAAAGGAGATAATATTACATTGTGGAAATAAATAAACATGGTCTAGTATCATCCATGAAGATGATCTGTAGAAATGCATGTCTGGGTCAATTTCCACGGGAAGGGATTGCTTTTTAATTATATGTGAATAACCTTATCAGATTGACAGGTATGACAATTTTGATAAATGTCTGTATCAATTTCCACGGGAAGGGATTTCTTTTTGATTATATGTGAATAACCTTTATCAGATTGTCAGGTATGAAAATTTAGATAAAAGCAAAGTTTTTATGCAACAATGCCAACAGAGAGAGGATTGTTCTATTTGCTGAATACCTCCTTATTTTTGAACTTTTGCATGTTTTACTAAATAATTATGTGTTATAAAATGCAGATCTAAATTTAGACCCAGATTCTTGAGAGGATGTTCAGTGCTATAGACGCAAGACATCTTGGCAGCAGTAGTAACTGTTGAAAATAGAGACTTAAGACAGATTGCAAATAGTTGAGTTGAGTTATATTTGATGTTGTAATTATTTCAAAGGAAAGGAATGTACTTTTGATAGCTAGTATTTTGAATTGAGCTTATTCAATGTGTGCACTAGAATATTGTTGTTTAAGATCTTCAAAATGTGTGATTAAGACTATGATTCAAAGATGTCTTGTCAAATTTGTCAGTTGATGGGAAATTTTCATACGGTGTCAGTCATCTTTAAAATTAGTTGGATACTTAAATTAAAAAAAATTCTGGAGATGGAGAGAAAATGTATATATATATTTGATAATTTAAATGTTCCGTTTTCCCCTATTAATTTTGAAGCTGAACAGATTTTAAGCACAGTTTAGTTATTGAGATTTGAATTAATTTTATTATCTCATCACATTAGAAGGTGCCGTTATAAGAAAAATAGGGAAATTTTGAGGGTGGTTCGGAGATGGATTCAAAATACTCCGGAGGTTGATTTTTGGATAAAATTTTAAATCTATCTGAGTTTCAAAATAGTCAATAATTGAATTATTATTTATAATAATTAATTTTTAATATATTTTGTGCTCGAACCTTGTCACATAAGTTAGATATTTTACATATTTCGTTTTTAAAAAGTTATTTTAAAAAATTTGTTACATGTTGGATATTAAGTTTTTGAAATCTGTTTAAAAAATCGGTAAATTGCATAAAACCCACCAATAACCCTTTGATTTTTGCATGCACTCTCCACATAAATTTTTCTTTGTATTTACTCCTAATGGATTGAGTATATATCAGTGAAAACTGAGTATAAAAGAGTGAAACTTAAGTATAAAAAGTGAAAATTGAGTACATGGATTATTCATGTGGTGGATGCGAACATACACACTCAATTTTCTAACTTTTATACTCAACTTTCTTCAAATAATACTCACTAAACTGTCTTGTCAATCCCATCAGGGACTGCATGTAAAAAAAAATTATTGGGATTGCATGTAAAGTTAATATGTGGGGAGTTTATGACAATTACCTGGGGAATATCGTATTTGCTTTTTCTCTTTTTCTTTTATTGATTTCTTCCCTGTCCCCGATTCCCCTCCGCATTTGTTGCAGTTCCTCCCCGCTGAGCCCGCCGCCGCTTCTTCCGCCTAACGACACGACGCACGCCGGTCAGTACCCTTCTTCTTCTCCTCTAACCTCTCTTCTTTCTCCTCGGTCTTGTTCCTCTCTCTTTGATTTTCCATCGCACTCCTCTCATTTCGTTCTCTTATCTCCTCCTTTATCTCCCTCGGTCCCTCTTCTCCCCCTCGATGCCCGTTATGCCGCCAATCGTCTCTGTGCCGGTCGGCGGACGAGACGGCCTACCGGCGCGGATCAACACCGGAAACTATCACAAGCATCTTATATATCATTCACTCTTATTCGCTTTTATTCAGATAGTTAAACTATGGTCTAATTGTAGAAAAATAAAACATAACATTCGTTGGCTGTTTCTAAACTGGCATTGATCTACTACAGGATGACAACATCCAATGAGGAGTACTCGCAAATTGGTGTATCTCAAGAGGTGTGATATTCCTTCGTTTCTAATGGTGTCTTCCCTTCTAACAAGGCTATAGCAATTTGAAAATAAATGGTTTGCTACAGGAGAAAGACAAGCTGGTAGGAGAAGTAATCCGTTATGTACTTTTCAAGACCCACCAAAGTTCTGGATGCCCTATAAAGAGGGAAGAGCTGACTCAATTGATAACTAGAAACTACCACCAGCGTTCACTCCCAGCTCTCGTCATAAACGAAGCCAGAGAAAAAATCTCAAGCATTTTCGGGTACGAGATGAAAGAATTACAACGTTCTCGCCCTTCCTCAAATAAACAGGGTCGTGCTTCTCAGCAAAGTATGTCATCTCTTCCGTGCCTTCAATGTTTTTTCGTATTTCTACTTTAAAAATGTCCAACCATGCTACTAAATGTTCCATGTGAATTTTTTATATTTTATATCAAGAATTTCTGCAATGGGATATTGTCTTCCACCTAAAAAGTTACTCCAGCCAAGATAACTTGATAGCCACCTCGACAATTATAGCAAACAAGAATTTTGCAGAAGATGGAGAAAATAAACGATGGAATGTTTCTACGTGAAGGATTGATATGTCTAACCCAAACATCAGACTTTGTTGTATTTTTTTATGGTCTAACATGAGCAATGCATGTAGGTGCCTTAGAGTCAAAATCATACATTCTTGTGAGCCAGCTACCTCCTGATGTTTATAGTGAATTTGTTGAAGATAAAGAGTCTTCGCATCTGTCTGGTTTCGCTTTTGTTGTTATCAGCATTATATATCTGTCAGGAGGTAAACTTTCTGAAGGTAATTTATTTTGTTTCGTCAACAATGCAGCCTTCTCTATGTTTTGTTGCCTAATTTTTTTTCTAAATTATGGTAATAGAAAACCTTTGGCATCACTTGGGAAGATTGGGTTTAAATGAAAATGACCAAAACAACGTGCTTGGTAACACTAAGCAAGCACTTGAAACGCTTATACAGAAAAGGTGAGTACATTAAAATATTAAACCATCCATTATAGTTGTTCGCTATATGTTGAAATACCTTACTATTTTCAAAAAAAAAAAAACTTAGATTTCTGTGCTTGTTTCTTTGTTAGGTACCTGCAAAAGGATAAAGTTAATGGTCCTGAAGGCAATACTGTGATGTTTGAGCTTGCAGAAAGGGCTTTAGATGAATCCATTATTGAGAAACTTAAAGACTACATTAGCCAGGTACGAAATTTAGAAAGGTTAACCATAATAAGTTTGTAATGGATAACTAGGAGTAGGAGCAACTATTTTCTATGGTTTAATAGCAATTTGTTGAATGGAAAACTTCATATGAAATATGCTTCCTGACGTGGACATATGATTTATTGCAAACTAGATACATGTGAAATGTTGATCCTTATATATGCTCTTTTTGAATGTGAGTCAATGCATTAAAATGAACTAGCGAAAATTTTTTTATCATTTTTTTTGTTTCAAGATAATCAGGCTTGCTGAGCTTCCTCACTTACCACAAGAATCTACTATGCAATGGAACAATCAGAGTCAATATGCTGATGTTTTTCATAGGTTTCTCTTGAATTTTGGTAGTTTAACGAACATTTTAACAACAAAGTTAAAGGTTCTTGTGCTATTAGCATTATTCACTTCGTCTTTCAAATTCATTGAAGTAATTAAATATTATTTCCCTCATTTGGAGTTAATTGTGATAAAGTTTCAATTTACAGGGATTATTAGAGGCATTTTTATATTTTAGTTTGGAGTAATTATGGATTATATCAAGCGGAATATGTGGTATTTAGTTGGATCGGATTTTGTTTTATTCTAGTTGAATTTGTATTTGGTGAACTAGATTGGTTTTGACTTGATCCAAAGAGAAAATTTTGATTAGTTCTAACCTAGTTGCTAGGATTTGATTTACCCCTAGATTACTCTATATTCATAGAATCTACCTCCTTTTTTTTTTATTTTGAAGTGTGCATAATATAAAACAATGTGTCTATCAACAATGGATTACCCAAACCCCAAAACTTGTCGATGGAGAATTGTGAGTAATGTACCTTCGCAAGCAAGGTTTAGGATGAATACAATAAACATGAAGCAGCTTCACTTTCAAGGTTTCACTTGGACAACACAGCGCACGTACACTAAAACAACTTAGCACAGATATGTACATGAAAGGAGTCCGAGGCACTCATTCATCTCCCTTCTCACAGAACATTCACCCTTTTTGAGACTTTTGACTGGAAAACTATGACATGAATGCATAAATATAAATATCAGGATCTGATTGTTTCTTCATAATTGCTCTCCCACATGCTTCTTGGCATTCAAAGTTCGTCTTTTCCTCCTGTGTTCAACAAAACAAAACTCTGTCTCTATAGAATTAGCAATCAACTAGGTACACTCCTAGGAGCAGCATGCATTTATTGTGCACAATGTTTCTTAAGTTCATGAATATATCTATCGACTTTGTGATTTATCTCCTTCCGTATTGGCCCTGAGACGGGTTGGCGGGAGCGCTGGGGACAAGTGAATCGCCTTTGGCCACCATGAATATATCTATCGTATTTTGTTTTAGTTGTTATTTGAATTTTTTGGAAAGTGAGTCTAGCGATAACCAACATTATATTTAAAGCCATACATTGTTTTTTATTTTCTTATATAGAAACGACAATGGCCTTACTCAGTAACGTTTAATAAACTTCCCTAGACAATTGGTTATCATGCAGTATTATTTTTTATATGAAGCTTCAAGTGATAATTTGTGAATCTAAATATGCATCGATATGACTCTCTGTGATCATTTGTTCTGGGTTTATTTCGCTTTCACCCCATTTTCTGAAGCTTGTTGCCTATGCAGGTTGTTAACAATGATGCCGCCGCGGACACCGATTGAGATGTATGCAAAGCTCAGGCCTGAATCATCGTTAAAGAATTTTGTGCAAAGCTGTGATTTGCCTTTGCCGTTTGGCAACTACTTCTCAAGTACTTTGCAGTTCGAAAGTTCCAAAATGTCAATCTGCCGAGCATTTCGTTACGTCGCAGCAGCATCTCTAGATTGTAGAAAACATGAAACTACCGGCCATTTTGTTAATGTGGGAGCAGCATTTGGAATGGGAAACCATTCGCCTTTTGCATTTCAACCAGTTTCAACTGCGAAAAGAAATGCCGGCAAAGTTATCCCTATTTGAATCCGCACAAGTATCTGAGTAAGTTTGACAATATAGATAAATTAACCCTGGAAATGAAAACAGGTGGTTTTATTTTATAATAATAATAATAATAATAATAATAATAATCAGGTTTCGTTTCCAGGGTTAATAGTGCAGCCGTCAGTGATCAGATATTTTAATGATTAACTAGATATCTAATTTTTAATGATTAATGAAAGTTTTTTAAACCATTGACGATTGATTCGGTCCTATAAAATTTTTTATCGGTCATAAGGATAAATCAGGAAGTGCTCATGGTGGGCGGTCCCAGGGTTCGTATTCTATTTGGAGGAAAAATTTAAGCGAATATACCACAGTTGGAGATCGAAACGCGATATCTGAAATAGTGACTAATCGCTCTACTGTTGTATTATAGTCCCGAAACATATATCTAATTTTTAAATTTTGTTAGTTAAAGTTGATCGGATGGACAATCAAATATTTGAGTTAAAAAAAATTATTTTTTACATGATCGATCAAATTACCGAATCAATTGATGCCCCGATCGCCAATCCTGAGACTAAAATCATTCCTATCGCGCTGGGACTATAATACAGCAAAAAAAAAATATATCATTAAAATATTCAAGATTTAATTCTTAATTATAATATATTTTATAAAAATTTTATTTAGCGTCGATAAAAAATTTTACGTGATCAAATTGTTTCATTATTTTTTTAAAACCATTCCTCATTGTTTATCAATAATAATAAATAATAAATAAAATAAAATACAGAAAACCATTCCTCTCGCCGGCTTCCCTCTCCGTGCGATGGATTCGGGAAGAGGTACCCTGAGTTCAGTGTTAAGTTTCATCCTCATTTTCTGTGTCTTTTTTCTTGATTTCTTTGTGGTGTTCAGTGATCGAGTTCCTGGCACAAATCCCTCTGCTGCAGCGGCTCCCTAGTCTTTCTCTCCACAAGATCGCACAGTCTGTCCGGGTGAAGCGCTATGGTGGGTCCTCCTGTCTTCTTCCGGTATCTCAATAGTGACGATCTGGATGCTTCATCGACGTTCCCTCTTTCGGTTCTCTGATTAAAGTTTGTGCGCCGGCATTCACATTTTGAGGAGTTATTAGGTTTTCTAAGTTCACTTGTTAAGAAAGTGATTTCCCCCCTAAGCGAATGTTTGTGAATTTAAATGTATAGTTGCGGTGAAAATTGGAGTTGGATAGCCATGATACAGGAATTTTATTCTTAGAGTAGCTCATGCAATCAGGACAAGGAAAAAAATATCTGTGTCGACGTGAAAAGGTTTTGAGAAAAGTAGAAATTATTATGGATGTAGTGTTTGCATTTTTTTCCCCTTTGAATTTTAATTCCCACGAGATTAGTATTTAATTGGACTCATCAAAACAACCACATAGTATGCTTCTGCAATGAGATTTTATTGGACTATTCAAAAGACTCTTGAGAAGTAGTGATTTTTCCCAACGGCATCTAGATTGGGACATTTGCAAAAGTTTGCTTCTTATGCAAAATATGAGACTCATATTCCTCTATGATATCTAACTATTTTTTTCTCATTAATTTTAGAAAATGGTGAGTATGTTGTTCGTGAAGGGAAAACTGGAGAGCTTATTTACTTCATCTTAGAGGGCCAGGTATTGGCACGATAAAGGCATTAACCTGAGTTTCATATAATATGTTTTGCTGAAGTTAATGATATAGGATTTCTTTTTTTTCGCGTTACTTAAGGTAAATTTTATATTTGTTTGTTGATCATTTCATTCATAGTAAATAT
Source organism: Boesenbergia rotunda (assembly GCA_024364735.1). Taxonomy (NCBI): domain Eukaryota; kingdom Viridiplantae; phylum Streptophyta; class Magnoliopsida; order Zingiberales; family Zingiberaceae; genus Boesenbergia; species Boesenbergia rotunda. The sequence continues at coordinate 296,700 of JAGFNQ010000431.1, read as the reverse complement.
AAATTACTTTTTATTTCTTACAATATTTAAGTGGTCTTCTTAGTGTATCTTCAGATTATCTATTTTTGAGATAGTTATAATTTAAGATATTCTAATAAGTGAATTGCGGTCCTTGCTATGCTTGTGGATTCTTCTCTTTCTGTTCACTATATTGTCATAATTATCTCTGTTGCTTTACTTATTCTATGAAATGAATTTTATTTCTTTATTTTTACAAAAAAAAAATTATCAGAAGAGATGATTCTAAATATAATTTATTATTTAGTTAGTGTTTTTCATGTTTTTAGGCTGAAATTTCTGGACCTGCAGATGCTCAAGAAGGAAATTATTCTACTGTCTCATTAAAAAAATTTGACAACTTTGGACACGGTATGGATCTTTCTTATTTAGTACTTCATCCTCGATAACACATTATAGTAAAGTTGTTATGGGTCCTTTATCAAACTGGTATAAGTAGTCTTTCATCTCTTTGCCTTATAAATTTGGCTTTGCACATGATCAGTGCTATGCTCGTTAGTGGTTGTCTTAAAGTTGTTGCTTCCATGTGATGGTTGTTGTGGAATGATTCTTCACATATTCTGTGAAGCATCGTCTCAAGACTCCTATATCCAAGCTATTTCTTGTAGATATGTTTGTGTAAGCTGATGCAGTCTGAAATTATTCTTAAAAATAATCTCTTCTTGTGTAATGTTTATTTGTTTATTTGCTATTTTTTCAGCACGCTATTCATCTCAAATGCTATTTTGCATTTCACAGAAAATTATGGTTGCGTTAATCGCGCTAATGTCATAGCATTATCTAAGGTAAATTGGCTGTAAAGAAATGGCAATGCAATAAAAAATTAGACTACTTTTCTAAGTTATTGTTGAAATAGTTAGATGCTTTGTGTTTTTTACTTCTCCAATTTTGCAGCTAACCTGCTTGGTGCTGTCAGACCATTATAGCTATTTACTGCAACCGAAATCAATTTGGAATGCAGATGAAGCATCTGAAGGTTTCTCACTTGTGGAGCGTGCATTGTGCCTAGAGCCACTGGAAGTAGGTCTATCATACAGTCCATATTCCTAATTGTCATCATTCACCTCTGAAAATAAGATATAATGTAGAAAGATTAATAGAAACGTCAAGCTTTTTTCCTCACTTCTCCCTTAATTACCTTTATTTTCCAACAAAATTAGATGAGCATAAATGTTAGCACTATTGAGCAGAAATAATGACTGTAAATCTATTTATTTCTTCTATATATTCCTTGCAAATTTCCAACTTCTTTATAGACCTAAATTATGAGAGTTTGTGGCTCATTTTAAAGGGTAACAGCTAATAAGATCTTTTTCACGAAGTACACTTTCTTCAAAAGGAATTTTCTGCTTAAATATCATATTATATAGATTTATCTTTTGCATTTGATTTATCTGCTTTGATATTGATTGGTTCCGAGTTTCTATTTTCCTTCTTTTTTGTTATCTTAGTTAATTGCTTATTATTATTTTGCAGGTGGATATATTTCGAGGCTTTACTTTACCAGGTTCTCCATCATCATCTAGACAAGTTTTTGGAGGCCAGTTTATTGGACAGGCATGATCTACAAATCTAGTCACATGTGTACTCTATCGTGTTAACTAACTGCTTTCAGTTTCTTGTTCTCATTAATCATTAGTATGGTACATTTTATATGATGAAATTCACATCTGATCTCTAATTATATATTTGCTTGTTGGGAGACCATTAATATGATGTTTATGCTCCTAAGTTGAAAAACTGAATACATTGATTGTTGATAGGTCCAACTTTCAACCTACAATGGATATAATTTCTGGACTATTTATTGGTTTTTGTTTTTGTTAATAAAACTAATTGATATATTGTCATAATATAGTTAGTCATGTGACTGTGAAGTTCATTATATCTAGTATTTTCCTTTTGTTTGATCTTTTCATACCTCTTAACCTTCAAGAATGTTTTAGACCTTTGCATGTATAGAGATATGTTGGAAAACCAGTAATAGGTAACAAGTAACTCCATTTAGACAACATAAAGACATTGTAGTTTTCTAATCATTGCATCTGTGTATGATATCCTGCAATCAATATGAAACTAGTTGATATTTGATTGTTGGCACAACTCATCGTCATCTAGGAGTGCTGGAATAACATTTTCTTCTCTGTATGATGCCTTCTTGCCTGACATGCATCTGGACAAATGTTGAGATGGAATTCAACACATTTTCTTCCTGTTAGGGTTCGACATAGGACTGCCACCTCCTCCATCTTCTTCTCCTTTTTGTGTTATTGTTAGAGCTTGGCACAATGACCAACACAGTGCTCAACACTGGCACATCTCGCATTAATGTGAGGCCAATACTTTGGCACAAAACAAGACTTTAAACCTTTTGAAATTGTTTGGAAATTTTTTAAATCTTCTCACTAATGCCAGAGGGTATAGAAGATTTGTCGGAAAATTAAATTATCTTGTGCTCACAAGATTAGACATTCATAGTGAGTGAGTGAGTGAGTTCCTTGAAGCTCCATGTCATCCATGTCACGATCATTTGAAGGCTGTCTTGAATCCTACACCATTTAGAGAATACTCTAGGGAAAAAGTCATTTATCAAGACTGACATCGCCTTTAGATTGTAGGATATATTGATGTATTCGTATTCTTACTAGTTTATGGTAGTCCATGCTTTTTTGCTCTCTTATAACTCTTATTTTTGTTATTCTAGGCATTAGCAGCAGCATCTAAGACAGTGGATTGCCTAAAATTGGTGCATAGTTTGCATGCTCTGTTTATTTTAGCTGGACATAACAATGGTATGTTTATATATCAGGTGGATATCCTGTTAAATCATTATATTTTACTAGTTTTTATTTGTCCTATTTCACTTTACAAGAGAATCCCCTTCTCGTGGGTGAGAGTTTATCTGGGCTGCCAAGAAGCCTCTTCTCACAGGTGAGAAGTTTATCTCGGCTGCCAATTCTGCAGACTCATCCTTGTGCCAATCACTCGTTTAGGCTATGGAGGAAGCTCGGCAACTCTCACATGCCCAAACTTATTATAGAAAAACAGAAGAAACCATTACACCCACACATAAATGATAATGCCATGTATAATATCTCAAAATATCAATCTCATAGTGTAATAGTAACCTACACAAGTTTTTAAGGTTAGAGAAATTACAGACAGATATAATAGAGTTCATCTCATGAAAATTTAAAATAAAAATAATAAATATGCTACTGACTTACAGTAAAATATTTCATGCAAATCATCAACTCGAGTAGCAGGGATGTTTTATTGTAACACCATGAGTATGCCTTAAAATTGACCCTAATCCCCCCATATTAACCATTTTTTATAATAATATTTCTTTTTGATGAATTTAATCTTTGATGCTTCATCTACTCAACTTCTAATTCTGTAACTGAACCTTCCTTTTTTCGCATCAATAAACAAACCCACTAATCTCCTGTCAGCCCTATGTCCAATACTTATCCAGCAACACTTGCACCTTCCACCCATTTCAATCATCCTATAACCTTTTGTTGCATTTTTCTGGCACCAAGGAAAACTCTACCTTCCATCCCTCTATGATATCACGGTCTTCTCCTTCCACCTCTTCCCTCATGTGGCTCATTGCTTCCCACAGAAGCTGAAGTTAGGAGCTTCAACTTTTGTAGGTCTACTTTTCATATTGATAGTTTCTTTTCTGTAATGTGCAATTCTAGCTGTTGACAAAATCTCACACAAAAATGTTTTCATTTGTGAGCAGTCCCCTTCTCACTTTCTTGCTTCTGCTAGTGAAGGAGGAAATAACTACTCTCTAGCTTCTGACATGATTATATCTTGTATTTTCATTGTAGAATTTGTTCTATTTGCTCGCCAATGATAACTTAGGCAACCACCATTGCTATCCATTACCTGTTTTATATTAACTCGTGCCTTTACTTTTTGTTTCATAGTTGTGATCATTTTGGAGATCCTAGTGTTTTGTTGTTATTATCAGATTTTTGGTGCTTAGCTTTATGATTACAATGTTGTTATGCTTTTTTTTTCTGAATATTTATCTTATTTTTTCAGAACGTCTTTCATCAAAAAATAATCTAATTGCTAATTACACTTATTCTTGGCTAATAGTTCCCATTATATATCACATTCATCGTATATACGATGGCAAGAACTTTGCCACCAGACAAGTTGATGCTCAGCAAAATGGAAGGGTCGTATTCATTTTGCTTGCTTCTTTTCAGGTAATGACATTTATTGCATATCCTTTTGCATTTGCAAGTAGTGTGTGGTATTCTGTTTTTATATCATCTTTTGGCCTCTCTACAGTTACATATTGAATTCTTAGCACACTGACACCTTTTAGCTTTCAGGAATTCTGGGTTTAATTTTCACTAGAATTCTTTGAATTGCTACCATCTCTCTCTAAGGGTCTATTTACTTTTTTGGGCAGAACCATAGTTTAAATATTTCGGATGTAATGATAAAAAATTGATATGTACCAATCAGCACGGCCCCAAACATATCATTAAGTCCATCAATCGGCTCGTTGAACATATATGATACTCAGAACCTTGTGCACAGTGAGTACAGAAGAAAATGGGTCCTCCAATCTTGATGACAATTAACAAGTTGAAACTCCACATGGCTCCGTGCTTGATCCATTAGGTCCATCAACCAAGCTTACTTCTTGATCATCTTAAAAACAACACTTGTAACCCTGCACAATTGATACACATGAAAATCTCCCAACTTAAGCACAATGACAAATCACTTAAAACATCTTAATTAAACCTAACCAAGTTTACTGATATAAACTTTCTTGAAACTAGAAAAGTAATAAAAGGATTGCTAGCACCGATCAATTTGAAATGAAGCTAGATTCACAAATAAAAGAGTTAGACAAAAGACGAATGATAGCGTTAACACACAAGAACAAGATGCATTGATTCAATAATCGCAAGTCAAATCAAGCATTGCTGAAAACATCCAACTATGCATGACAAAATACTATATAATGTACTCCCACAGATCCATTTGTGAAGCATTGTGGCAATATATTACTAACAACTTAGATATAAATGCTGCTTTAGTATCAAGCAACATTCTCCACAATTTATAACTGTATCACTTTAACATTGTTCTAGTATATCAAACACTAATCATGTCATAAGTAGCACTCTGAGTAAGACTTATGGGTTTGCCCTGCTCTTTGACACTATGAAGAGGCACACCATGTTGCTTCGTGCATGTTTATGATTGCTGGCATACAGTAGTTTCAATGACTCAATAGATTCTGTTAGCTGTAACAAGTTTGGTCTCTATAATATTTGAATGGGAAGTGCTATGGACTTGATTGTGTCTATCATTTATTCTAGGGATCCATTTGTAATATCTATGTTGATTAATAGGATACATTGACAGAGAGGTCTACCAAGGGAGTAGAACAGAGTTTTATCTCCTTAACATCTTTAAAATTTACAATATAACTACACTAGTGTTTAGCGTCAGAGGAAGTAATAATAAATCAGACTTATATTGGTAAACACTACATCTAACAAATGACAAATGTAGCCAGAACGACAATCAATCCTAAAAGAGTTAAAGGCGGAGAAAATTGTTAGCTGATATACACTAGCAGGAAAATATAATTTCCAGGATAAAATCAAGATAGAAGATAATAAATGGAAGTTGTCGATTAATCAATTACTAGCATCGCCTGACCATTCTTTAATCAAACACAAAAGTAGTTGATACCGAATAATTGTCCAATGTGCTTATGACACTCAAACATCACTAATTACTTAACAGTATATTGAACATTTTTTCCATTATCAATGCAGCAGAAAGTGGTTGAAGAATTTGAACATCAGGAAGTTTGCATGCCACATGTACCTGATCCAGAGACTGTAAGTGTAAGCTTTACATATTAATCTGGACAACGCTAAATGTAAATCACATTTCCAATTGCAGCTTCCAAATCTAGAAGAGCTAAGAGAGAGGCGTCTATCAGATTCCAATCTTCCCATGTAAGTACCTGTTGTAAATTTGTTTGTCTGTACTTCACTCCAAGTGACATTGTTTGTAGCCTATAAGAATAATACACTTGTAAACTCAGTATACTTGGATGGTTATGAAAGGGTAAATGAACATTTCGTCCATAAGATGCTTCCCTTATCCTTAAAAAATTAACACTTATTAATGTTACCGTTGCTGGTAAACAGCAAACAAATAAGAATATATATATCTTAATCGTCTAATTGTATGTATAGTTTGAAATGTGAAATTTCTGGTGACTTGGAGTATTATTTGAAATTCACATATATTTGGATGATTGTGATTAAAGAAGATCAAGGAACCAAGAAATTTATAAATAGTGCTATGAAAAGTGATAAAAAAAAATATTACCCTTGTGTACCCCTAAAGACGACTTATTTTCAAAGTACTAGTAAACTATCTTACACCTGTCTACAAAACTTATGATGAACAATAAATGATGAATATGGCCTAACAAAGATGTAATTTAATTTAGCTTAGGAAATATTGTTGATTCAGAATAATGTGTTTACAAACCCCACCAATGCAAGGTCAGATGAAAAAGGTATGACAACCAGCATTCCACCGTCATGTTCTGAACATGGTCCTTAACAAAGATCCAATAGGTTTCCTCAAATAGTTTGCATTTACATCTTGTCATTGTGGTTTTTGTTCTTTTCATAATTCACTCTAGCAAATACAATGTCGATAGAATTATGATGTGCTTAAGCTACTACAAAGACCTCTATATTCCATCAAGGGTGGAAAAGACACAATCACCATTTCCGTTTCCCTTGTCTAGTTGAAGAGCTATTGAGCTTCAGGATTTTCAAAGCTCTTCCCCTACGACCCTACTATCTCTGCAGCTAATTATTAAAACTTTTTGTGGTTACATTCTAATATTATTGTTTCAATTTTTTTTAAATATATTCTTTAGTACATCGGCAATTTTTTTTATAATTAAATGCTATCCTCAGTTATGTATTTGTTCTTTTGATTCATAATCCCTGGTAATGTGTTTCTTCATGTTTATCCTTATACTGACAACTTTTAACTAACAGGGAATATCAAAACAAAATTAATAGTAAAAAATTTATTCCCTGGCCTATAGAGATAAGAAGTTGTGATGCAATCAACTTCTCGGAACAATCTCAACCAAGGTAACTGTTTATTGTGCTCGCATTCTTTTGCTTTCCCAGAAAAGCTTCTATTTGATTGAACAAATTGATTGCTATTGTGCTCGCATCTTTTGCTTTCCCAGAAAAGCTTCTATTTGATTGAACAAATTGCTCTTGGTACTTTGATTCCCTGTTAGGTTGAAGTATTGGTTTAAAGCAAGAGGGAAACTTACAGATGACCCAGCTTTGCATAGGTAAATTACTAAAACATTTAATGCACACACTCATCTTGGAGTTTTGTGCGAGGGATTTCAAATCTTGTATACTTACTAGAGATTACAGTATGTTTAGGTCATGTAGTGCTTTAATATGGGTTATTTTTTAATCTTAAAGCATGTCCTTTGATTATTCATTGAATAGAATACCTGAATCGTTTTATCATAGTTCATAAGTTATTGTTTGGAGCCCCCCGAGGCATGGTGCAGCGGTTAGACGTGGGGCATTAAACCCGATAGATAGCGAGGGTTGGATTCTCACGCTGGGCAATTTTGAAAGCCCGTGGTGGTCGAACTTCTGGTGTAGTAGGGGCACCTCGTGAGGACCCACTTGCACTATCTATCATTATTGTTTGGGAGATTGTACTATCTATCATCAACAGAAACAGCAGAGTTAGTGAACCCCACGGATTCCACCACTAGGAATTATAGTCACCAATGCAACATGAAGAATTTGCCAATCAGTTGCTAGATGTTTATGCGTGCATATGTTTGGGGTTTTTTTTTTTCAAAACACACTTTTGTACCTTTCTCTTCTTTCATGCTCATTCTTAATGTGCGCAATGAGTTTTTTATATTAATTTATAACATATTGCTCTCAAATGTTGATGAAAATCATTTTTTTAATTGGTGTATATTTTTATGTGAAATTAAATAAGTACCAAAACTATATGGGTACACTGTGATGTAATACTAAAACTGTTTTTTTTTTTTTGGTTAGAAACCATAACTTATACATTACGACATTTTAAACCTTGATTTGACCCCCATAATACTAATGTGGGAAGGTAAGCATTACGAGGGTTTGTGCTAGTGTAACCTCATACTCTAACGTGCAAAACCTTATGCAATATGCATGTGGTTTTCACTGCCCAGGCTGACGTGCATTAATTTTAAAGTTTAGAGGATTAATCAAAAATTGCTGATTGTGTTAGGAATACATAAAAATATTCCAACTCAATTGAGGTTGGATGGAAAACTGAGGAACAAACATTTAAAAAAAAATTTAAATAAACATTTAAAATTCAGTGAGGAACAAACATCTAAAGTTCTAAACATAACATTATCTTTTCCTTCTCAATTTAAGTTCTTCTGTGAATACCAAAAGGAGAATGTTTCAAAAAAATTCATGATTCAATAACCTTTCCACTTAGAAATAGAATATCATTTCTATTTATATACATGACCTTGCATTTTTCACAAATATAAATTTTATGGTTGAGCATTGGTATTAAGGACCTCACAATCAGCATTATATTAGTGACATTTGATATGGAAATTCTTCTGCTATTGTACTTTTACTAAATCCTGGTCTTCCATTTTTTTTCATTGTTTATACCATTTGCAATATCTTTTCTGCTTGCAGGTGTGTTGTAGCATATGCTTCTGATCTTATCTTTGGTGGCATTAGCCTAAATCCTCACCGAAGGAGGGGCTTGAAGACAGCATCTCTCAGTTTGGATCACTCGTATATTCTTAAAACTTAAATATAATGTTGCTTATTTGTCTCTATGTTACTTGTAAAATGTCAAGTTTATTAGCTCTGTAAAGGGTGGTATTATAATTATGTGGTTTAATAGGCTTTATCTAAGTCATGGACATGATTATCCTAATTGATTGATCTAGTTTCGGATCCAGGATTAAATTTGGATCTAATTAGCTTCAAATAAGACCAATTCTGTTCCTGAGAGGTGAAAAGAATATCATGCAGTTTGTAGCTCTTTGATTTGGGTTGAACCAGAGCCAAAATCCAGATGACTGGATTAACCACTTAAACTAGGAACTGGTTCTGTAGCTAATTCGTTTATTAAACATTGCTCTTGATAGGCTGTTCTGTGATTATAGAAATAGTTGAATCTTTGCTCTTCAAAGATATCATGATCTTCAATGGCAGCTCAATGGAATTGCTTAAGTGGTTAGTTGAAAAGAGCGGCATCTGCCATAATGAAAATTTTTGGTTTCTGCCCCACTAGTTGGCTAGGAATTTATTCCTTCCCAACAGTGCTTTAGTGAGTAGGCATTACACGGTAACCAATAGCTTCCATACATGAACTTAATCTGGTCTAAGCCCTTGTTTGATTCAACCAATGTAATTAATTTGTGTCTCATAAATTATACCAGTAGCTTGTTTGCTGATGTGATAATTGAAATTTTAATTTGCAGTCAACTCTATTTCAATTCTGTACAAAGGAATTATGTAAACTACCATGATGCACAGCTATTTCTGCATGAAGTAACATTATTGCTATCTCACTTGAATTCTCTGTCATCTTGCGAGTTGTGAATATGCCTTGCACACTTAGGTTTGTCTGTGCTTCTACTAGACCTGAATATGGGAGAAGCAAATTACTTCTTTATCTTTCCCTTTGGTGATTCAAACTTTTGTATTCCGGCATCAACATATAAAATATGAAGAATATTATCTTTAGTAGAAACCAAAATCTCCAATCAGTTGTGAACTAGTCATAAATACTCTCAACTATTATTCAGAAATTCCTTATGTTGTTTGGATGGAATGTTTACTTTCCCTAGTTTAAGGGTTTGCTTATTTCTGTCATTGGTTAAGAAAAGGATCTTTACAGTTCTTTGCTTTCTAGGATTTGGTTCCATAGACCGGTACGAGCGGACGATTGGCTGTTATTTGTGGTGGGTAATTAGACAGCCATTTTTTTTTCTCAAAACTCTCTGACATGATTTTCCTGGGCTCTTAATCACATTCTTGAGTGATGCAGATGGAGAGCTCATCTGCTAGCAGAGGCCGTGGATTATGCACTGGTCGAATGTTTAACAAGAGCGGTCAGGTAATCAATCTGCCCCCTTGTAATTCGGCGTTATCTCCTGGAAATTGTAATGGCATACAATCCTGAATACATAAATCTGTTTGCAGCTAATCATGTCATTAACCCAAGAGGGTCTTATTCGAAAAGCTAAAGTAGTAGAACAAAATGAAGTTCCCAAATCCAAGCTCTAGGAGCCCTTTGGTGTTCCTCTTCTGCCTTTTAGTTGTGGTGTTGCTCGCACTAGTATTCTCCATTTGTATTTCAAGGCTGGGGTCTAGGGATAACACCTCAAAGGATGGCTGATGTAATGCATAATAGTACCTACGGAAGTAAAAGAGGCAATGTTTATTATGTTATTTATAGAAGAATTGGTAATTAATCCATTCATTATAGAAGAAATGCTTATGTTATTCATTCGTATTTGTCTTAAATTGGTCACACAAATTTGTATGGAACGTATGGACATATTGTCTCTTTGATTGTATTTGACTGTTTCAATTTTGCCTGTGTTAAAGGAAGTACCTGCTAATTCCATGCACTATTGAGATCTTGATGTATGTTTATTGTATTAATCGACACTGTGTATAGTATGCAATCAGCGCTTAGCTTTAACCAAGCAAAATTGGTCAATAGACAAACAAACAACGTTTGGAACATCTTGATCGTGTGAAATACGAGTTTATGCTTTTACGTATTGACACGGTTGGTATTTATGTGGGTGTTTATTCTAATAAGTCTTGCGTTAATTTTTAATACGTATAAAATGTCTAGTTGAGTATTTGATATACGTCATATAAAAGATTATTGGATTAGCATAAAATATTTTTTATGATTTGTTTGTCTATATTTTATTATGAAATTAATGATAATGAATTATTTAAGATAAGGGTAAAATATGAAATACGAGTTTATGATGATGTGCACTTGTTGGGGATGATAATAAGACAACAACCTATAAGAAATGGTATTGGATATAGCTTTGATAAATGGCTCGCTAAAAGTTAATGATTTGTCAATATAAAGCCAACAAATATTAAAATACATTAAAAATAATGTGTAAAATTCATTTCATTTTCATTCAAAAGCAGTGGGGATTCTGCTGCTCTTGGTGGAGCCATCCACGTCATTCATCCTCTACGGCCGGGCCACTCGCCAGACCCCACCTCAGCCGCTGCTCGTGCGTGCGTGCGCGCGTGTAGCATCTCGAGATTGAGCTTCCTGTTGCGCTCTTCCTGTTTGCTTCTGTTCCTCCTTTTGTTCTCTTCCTACCGTCGCTCTCATCCAAATCCTTCACTGAGCTCACCCCCTATCTAATCTGTCTGTCTGTCCTCCTCCATCCTCCACCTCCTCTCTCTATATCTGTCGCTCTCTGCCTACTTAATTGAGACTCATGAGGAAGAAGCATACACGACTTAGTGCGTTACTCTTGCTCGCTTCCTCTCTTTCAGCTCTGTAATCAGCAGTCGATATTTGCAGGTGCAGCACCATCATGATTCACATAGTTGGACAGCTCCTTCTTGGCCAGGATATGAGAATCTTGATGATGCTGCACCAGCAACAGGCGACTACATGAAACGCAGTCTCTCTTTCAATGGGACGGGAAAGACAGCAGCAGAGCTGCTTTTTGTTTTTTTTTATTTTTCTGTAGCAGGAGATAGATTTTGGATCAAGGAAGTAGCACGGAATCTGTTGACGATCATCAGCTGGTTCTGGAATAAATTTTAGCAAAGGAGAAGGCTGTTTTCCTTTCCATTTTTTTGTTTTTTTTTTTTGGGTTTGTTTTAAACAGATTATTCTGATTTTGTTTTTGATTGGTGATCTCTTTTTCACTTGAGTCACCATTATTCTTTCTCATTTTGATGGAGAATTTACCTATTATTTTCCCCTTCTAGCATAATTTATCCCAAATGGACGCCAAAATTCTCTCTTGTCCTCTTCTACAAAACATACTTTAATATATATATATATATATATATATATATATATATATATATATATATGATCCCTGCGGATCATTTCATGCGGACCGCCTGCGTGGCACAGCGCTGCGCTGGTCTGCGTGACAACGACACCATGCCGCTCCCAGGCGACGTTGTCCAGGGCGTCGCCCCCGACTGCAGCTCCGACGACGACCAGGAGCAGCGCCTCGCATGCGTGGCACGGCGCTGTGCTGGTCTACGTGTCAACGACACCATGCCGCTCCGGGGCAACGTCGTCCAGACCGTCACCCCCGACTGCAGCTCCGGCGATGACCAGGAGCAGCGCCTCGCTGCTTACTCCGCTGCCAAGACACAGTCGGAGCTCAGCAATTTGTTGAGCCGACGGTCCAACTCCGTCTGGGACACCATGCCGCTCTCGGGCGACGTCGTCCAGGGCGTCGCCCCCGACTGCAGCTCCGACGACGACTAGGAGCAACGCCTCGCTGCTTCTTCCACTGCTAGGACACGGTCGGAGCTCAGCAATTTGTTGAGCCAGCCGCCGATCCGACTCCGTCTGGGTCAAGGTCCAGCGAGCGAGGCAGCGCCACACTGGAGCTCCGCGCCCGCATCACCTCCTACCGCGACAGCAAGCTTTATCGCCGATACACCGTCATGGCCGCCGGCGACGATCGCCATGGATCAGGCACTTGCCTGATCGATCACGGTGACCAGTCAGGCAAGTGCCTGACGCGCAGCGCCGTGCCACGCGATTAATTTTTACGTTCGTTGCCATGCAGACCAGCGCAACGCCGCGCCGTATATATATATATATATATATATATATATATATATATATATATATATATATATATATATATATATAACTCTGCATTAACAATCCCTACTTGACGGCCTCACATCGATGGAAGTAAATTCATTAGGAGTACAAATGTTAAATACATAACAGAATGAACAATGATGCATTCCTGAGACTCGAATCTTGTCCACTACAGATAAATTATCATGCGCTTACCATTAACGGCCCCCCACTTGACGGCCTCACATCGAAAGGAAATTCATTAGGACACAAATGACAGAATGAAGAATGATACATTCCTTAGGACTCGAATCTTGCCCATTTCAGATAAAATATCATGCACTTACCATGTAGAGGCAACGTGCTGAAAAAAAGACAGAACAGGAAGTGGTTCACAATGAATACTCGTAGAGATTCCGAGCACAAACAAATTCATATTCCGGCTATATGCACCACAAAGCACCTACAATTGGCTATTAAAGCTCATGTTCCATCCAATTGTAGCAGAAATCTATAAGCAATATGAACAAAGAGGTTGCACAAATGATCAAATCCCGAATTTACTTGCATGACAATTGCTTTACAGATCTTTCACGTTCCCAATTGAATGTTTTTGAAACAGAGTTGGCATCATGAATATTTACTTGATCAACGACAACAATCACATTAATGGATGGCATAATTATCATGATGAACATAATCAACACAAACTCTTCCTACCAGCATTCTGAGTGTCTTGCTACACTTCCCATTCTCGGAAGGTGATAATGAAGGAAAATATTGATACTAATACTTCATATGCTGAGGAACTTAAATGGCAAAATGAAATGGGAAATTGAAGAGCCAACACTTCACAGATTACACTAGCTAAAGAACCGGTTGCTTCTGCGGATGCTCCTCGGTAGTTTCATTGTCTGCTTGTCCACATTTGTTCTAAACTTTTATATCTGGAAATCCTTTCAGCGCCTGCAGAGCATATTCTTGATCATTTAAATTTTTTTTATATAGAAAGTTATTGAAAAGAACCATAAATTGGATGATAATATTTCCAAATTACCTCATACAAGTACCATGACACATAAGCATCTGTCGCTGCATACTGCAGTTGTTCTTTTGACAACATCTCAGCTTCCCAATTTCCCAATCTAATCCTTCTAGGCTTGTCCAACTATACAGAAAAATAAAATATGTTGAATGGCTCTTATTTATGGAATTATGGCACTGCATAAGTACACACAATCTGCAAACACAAAGTGATATGCTATAGTGTAATCTATAAATAACAATGCGGACATCTTTTTTACTGTTGAAGTCCAATAGATTCAATTTCCATTGTGCTAAAGACTCGACATCCAATATTCATTCCTATAATTTATTGTTCTCATAGGACAGCATATGTTAGTTTGATTGGTACAAATCAGAGCAAACTAACAATACAACAACAAGCTGTTTAATTCAATTGAACCTTTAGAAAGGTGAGTCATGAACTATTCACCTATACAAGCACATCAAAGACTTTGAACGTGTCGCCAATTAAAAAATTAGAGTGAAATATTACTGATATATCACTTTTATGTTGTTCTACACAACTTTGAACAATTATCACTAAACTTCAGAATAGCTATGTAGTAAATGCATGCCTCAATGGTATCTAGACAGCTTAACAAGGTAAGCTAAGAGACAAGTTGTCCACAAAACCTGCTTGCATGTGATAAGTTCGGTTAAAGAAGCCAGACTCCATTGTTTAGGAGCTACATCAAGCTCGAGGTTCGCAAGACTTGATAAATCCTCCAATGGTTCAACACAAACATTGTAGTCATTTGACATCTTCCGTGCATCGTTGGCGATGCCTATTCCAACCTTCAAAAAGAATAGAAACAATCAATGGATTACTATTGAATGGGTAAAAAACATTCAAATAAGAGAATAAACAACATAAAGATAGCCATATCAAGTTAGCTCCTAACCTTAACAGATGCATGATCCTCCAAAAGAGACTTCAAAAGAGGAGGAATTCCAGAATGGATTATGTGCAAAACATAACATGTTGTATTCTCAAGGCATAATTGCATCACTGCTACTTTCCTTTGATCTCCTATTTAAGTTGGCATACAGTAGAAAAAGGATAACTTTACCACAGTAGAAGGAAAACATTATATTAGAGCCTTCTTTAGGGTTAGGCTTTCAAGAACAACAATTACTCACATCCATTACAATTCTGACCATGTTTGACCAGTTGTTACAGATCAACTTTGACTGTCAATTAGTCAACTTGGCCCTACAGTAGTGGATCTCATAGAATTAGTCAAATTACCTCTGTTTTGGTTGAAACAAGTGTCATACGATTTCAAAATTTCTTCCTCAAAAGTCTGATAGTCAATTTAACATATGAGGTCGAGGTAAAAAAAAGAAAAACAAGTTCAGTCATAGATAAGTAATCTCAACTCATACAATACATCACTTCACATTAAAAAAAGACATTACAAAACAAAACAGCTTTGTCAACAAAATAATGTCTATTCAATAAAACCAGTTTTAAATAACAAGGATTAAGGTACCAAGTTAAAACGATCATGAAAAAGAAGGTAGGCAATATCTCATTAAAGGGTAGTCCAATGCATGAAGCTCCCACCATGTGGGCTCCCGAGGAAGGGTTAGAACATATTGGATCTATTGTAGACAATATCTCATTGAGAGAAAAAATTCTACACTTTACAGCAATATTGGTTAGGCCAATAACCTTCATGATACTTTTGCCTAAATTGCTCAAGTTGTTCATTCGGATCGCTTCTTAAAACTCCCACCTGAAGGGGGCTGCAGGTTCACTTGCACATTGTATATGCTGCCTGAAAGCTTGTGAACACTTAAATAATAGATTGCTTCCTTACAAGAAAACATCTTCTCAATTTGTTATGCCTAGTAGAGACTCTAGCTATTTATCTAATTTCTCCGAGAAGTATTTTTCTTTTCCCACAGTCCATTGCATATTGTTGTATGTGCGACTTCAAGGAGAAGCCTAGTAGAGAAATTTGTTCATGAATCTCTCCTCATTCGAGTTTTGCTTCATTATTTCTTTCTATCCTCTCTCTCTCTTTGTTGATGTGCTCATTTACACTTAGTTGTGTGATGATCTTTGCTCGAAGGGATTGTTGATTGAGTTCTTTATTAATTCCTTATGTTTTGTTTCATTTGCATGCAAGTAGTATGCATTTCATTATTTGTCATGTATAGTTCATCTTCTGCATGAGAATTTCTCTATTTTATATAACAAGATGGGCATGGTATCTTATTCCATCTTGAAGGGGAGTATTAAGAGTATGAGATTAATGGGTTATTTAGTGGGTTAAGTTCCACATGAATATTTTAGGTATAAGTTATCTCTAGAGTCCTATTTGTGTGTGTGTGTGTGTGTGTGTGTGTGACAAAAAGGCAAAATGCTCACCCCCAGCGCCCCCGCCAGCCCACCCTAGGACCAACACGGAGAAGGTAAATCACGGTGACTAAGAAGGCAAGAGGTTGGAGGGAAGAAACTTTTTACATAGGGTGGAGAGATTTACGCCCCACCAGCCCCGTGGCTCGAATCCAAAGCCTCTAGTGACAATCTACCAACCCCTTACCATCTCAGCTATGCTCGTGGGGGCCTGTGTGTGTGTGTGTGTGAGAGAGAGAGAGAGAGAGAAGATGTCTCATGAATACAAAATGAATGCGATCTATAATTATCTTTCCCCTAATTATACAAAAAAAATACCTTTTCTAAAAATGGGCCTCCATTCTATGTCAAATCCAAGGGAGATATGGTCCCTATGTTGTTTCATGGAAAATATTTTATCTGAAAGCTCCTGAGCAGCCTGCTCGACTTCTGCAGCAGCCCTAGAGTATATTATACGACCCTTAAATAGCATAGATGGGTATCTCACTCGAGGGATACCTGCAAGCATACAAACAGAAATGTAAGGCTAGAATATGGTTGATGAAAGAATATTTTTTAATACCTAGGAAATGATGGCATGTATTGCATATTAAGAAGTACAAGCAGCGCACTTTCACAAAACAAAGAGTTATCCAAAATTGGTTTAGCAGGTTTCTGAGATAATGGTCTATGAGTTTTTACACGATTTAATAGAATTTGAAAAAAGACTTATTTGTATTACACAAAAATATAAACTAGTACAGTTTCTATTTTCATTATAAAGTAACAAAACTATTGCTCTTACCAGGATGGAAAAATAAAATCCCAAGACCCTTTCTATAAAAATTTCCAATTGATTTTGGTCCAAATAGATACATTTTTAAAAATTAATAAGGTTGCTTGCTTGAAAATGGGCAGAGGACATGAGGATTTAATTTGGAGATTAGACAAAAACAAGAAGTTTGTATAAAGGATGCAAGTTCATCAACTACTTTATTAATAATAAAGCTGAGATTTCTTCTTGCTTTAACCACAGATTCAAGACACAAGGATAAGATTCCAAAGGGCATAAACGTTGAAACCAGAATATTTCTTACGTACCATATCAGACTTAAAGGTGATTTATAGTCACAGAAGTTGAATTAAACCATATGCAGAAATTACAATGGAAGAATTATAATCAAAATGAAATTTCTATCATGTTAGAGAAGATATACGTGTAAGCAATGACAGGTTCCTGTGCCTATTTACTGAAACATACTTGAAACATTGAGGTTAGAATCTAACATCAATTCCTAATGTAGACGTTCATGTGTTTAACGTTGGCTGGCTATCAAAGCCTAAACCTTCAAACCTTTTCATTCAGGCTTTGGACCAACATTGAATTTTTCATGTTTCATATATCTGTGATTGAGCTGATCTAATATACATATGATGTAGCTGACCAATGGATCTTTGTGCAGACAATAAGTGCTCACTCAAGGTGTGATATTAAATTTCACATATGCCCATTTTGTTCTCATGAATGCAAGATCAATGCCATTAAACAAAGATATCAAAAGAAAAGAGATGCATGACACATTGGATAACAGATACATTGCACAGTGTTGCACAGATACAAGAACAGTCAACCTAATTCTACATAGTATTTCAAACATCTAGTCAGGTTAATCCGTTACATTCTAAATTTATTATCATTTCTAGAAAATAAATGCACAACATAATAGGATAACTTAGGTACATTTGGATCGACATAGAATTACATCTAACAGTTAAATAATTAGAACCTTACGGATCTTAATACCCAAGCAAACAAAGCAATTCAAGAATTGTGCAATTCAGATCTTAATTCATAAAACAAACTTCAGTACAACTGTATTCAAAAATTTCTTGATTCTTGGATAGTACTAAACAAAAACATCATGCATTCGTGCAAAGGTATATAGGAAAGGAATAATCATAAAGAATACGCATCACCTTGCGCCGTCATTGTATTTATTGCTTTTAACAAAAGAAAAATATGAAGCAAACCCAACGTTGTGGATTTGTGAGAGTCTCAGAACGTGACCCTAGAAAGAAATGCTTCCCAAGTAGTCATTAACTATCGATATAAACTGCATTTAGACACATTCTCCGCTCTTTTTCTTTTTCTTTTTCCCAGCAACAAAAAGATAGGTTTAAAGTATAATAATCCTACAATAACAGATTCTTTTGAAAATAAGAAAGAAAGAAGATTTGCAAAGTTGATAGAACCTGGACGAGGAAGAGGCAGTACACTCGACGCCCCATTTGAAGGGTACGATGCAGGAAGAAGACCGTCAGTCCCTCTAACCACGTGATTGTTATCGAGAACATGGCGCTTCAGAGGGGTAGAATCTTTCCAACCCCAGCGAGGCAAGCGACGGCCCATTTGTCGCGGATCGAGCGCTTCCGATTCCTCAGCGTCAATATCGGAGGAGAGTTGACGCTTGGTGCCAGTGGTAGCGGAAAAGGACGAGCAATAGGTCGCCTCGATGGCTTGCAGCTCTCTCTCAGCAGCCGAGTCCCATTCCCCGATCCAGGAAGCCTCCGTCTCCGCCGCCGTCTTTTCCCGTTCCATCACCTCACACTTATCGAGACTCGCCCGCTCGTTTCTCGAAAAAGTAATTTAAACTTGACCAAGATCGTCCATCTATCGAAATATCTTTTGAGATTATCATGGACAATCATAGGGTAAGTGAGAATGAAAGATTAAAAAATATAATGAATGATATAATATAATGTGATATTTTATATATATATGTTTGATTATAAATTATATCCTGAAGAACACGGTGAATTCGTCGAAAATCGTTACATGTAAAATGTCACGTTATTTATTATATTTTTCATTCTCTCATTTTCACTCTCCCTATTATTTTTCTAAAAAGATGTCCTACACATTGGGGTTTTTGTTTTTTTTATTAAACTGGTTTTTTTAGTCCATCAAGTAGTTTTAATTATACTGTTTTTTTAATTAAAATATTTCAAACTCAAGAATTAAGACAGTTAAGTCCGGATATTTTAAAAGGGAAAAAGGAGGTGAAAGAAGATACCTTATTTATAAAATGGGATACATTTCTCACAGGAAGAACGAAAATTTCGAAAACATTCTTTAGTTATTTTTCTAGCAACAGCCCCGCTAGGCTGTCACCAGAATGCACGTCCTCGAATGTGATATATCTTAAAACATCTCTAATGCATTCACAGCAATTCACACCTTACCACTTATCCCTGTTGGACAGTAAATTTCTCTCTTTGTTTGTAAAGGAAAAAGAATTATTCTTCAATGGTACAAGTCTGATAAGAAATTTCTACATAGCTTAGTGCATTGGCTGGCTATGTAAAATGTAGTTTCTACATGAAAGTATCCCTAACTATAAATTTAAAGAAACTTATTTAACAAAGCGAGCAAAATTTAATTAATTGTTATAGAACGAGTTTATGTTTTATCACAATCAAAGTGAATATGCAAAAGAAAAAAAAAGCACAAAACTCTTCAAAATTTGCTAGTAGGCCCAAGGTAACAAGGGGAAGCATCATAACCTACCTTGACTGCCACACTACCGGTGGACGTCATGTGGAAGCATCTTTTACATGATTACGTGCATAACTTTTACAAACAACTCATAAAATGGCCTAGTGCCCGAAAAAACTCCTGTATTATGACTGTAGACAAGCAATTTTTCAACAACATGTTGAATTTACATTGATGCAAAAAAAAAAAAAATCTGGTTTTTGCAAGTGTTTCCCTGAAGAGTAGCTTGAAAATTATTACTGTATCCAGAAAGGAACCAGGGGCTTGAATATATCAAATGCTTAATTGGGAGCAAAAAAAATGTACCAATCCAGTAGCACCCATATCGTTGGCATGCCCAGATATGCCATGATAACAACCTTGTATACCTTCACCAAAGAATATAGTAGTGTCTGCAAGTCCTCAAAACACATTACTTTGATAAGTTTATTTAGACATTCTCATCATGATAGGAAAACATTTAAAAATAGTAAACTAATACATTAATTGACAATTGAAACGAATCATTTTCTCGATTGCACTACTTTTAACATCACCGTCATTCTTTTAACTAAAAAATGCAAGTAACCCAAGAGAATCCTGCCTATAGGACCAATGAGTCTTCATCATCTGAGAACGTCTCAAATAATCAGTAGTTTCTAAGAGGAATTACTTGCTATTGCAAAAAAAGCAAACATGCTCTCCTTATTCCGTAAAGAATATATGTTGATAAGGAACCACTGTGACAGAGGCAGGCTAGTAGTTATTTCCTCAAGAATAATCACCAAAGAGATCCATGTTGCAGCTGTGGCAATTCATGAAATTCAGGAGAAAACCAGTTCAAAGTACAGAGATATTTATATGGCCAGGTAAGATGAACAGCTATCTGGAAAACTTTTATGCTAGATAGTAAACTAACAGTAAACAAGGAAACCATCATTTTGCCGCCTTTCCATATCTTCCAATCTTGCCAACCTAATACTCTTCAAAAACCAATACACAAACAAATATAACTCTTAAATCAACCTTAACCATGCTAAAAGGGCACATGAAATAAATTAGATCTATAGACATGGAAAATAAGATAGGAATCATGAGACAAGATATTCTACAACGTAGTGAATATACTAAGGCACACAAGAAAGTGTTTGCGTCTATTTGATCAATCCATATCTACAAATATTTCCTTTATGGAAAACAATGATAATTGCAATTTGTTGCCCATCATTAAACAACCTTCATTGATCTACACCAATCAGTACGTACACCCAAAGATGTAATTAAATGTACCAATGCATGAAATTTATTAATTATAGATCCATGAAATGTCAAAAGATCTTGAGTTCAAAGAGTAAAGGTAAAAAGAATATGCTATTAAAATCCAAAAGATTTAGAAAAAGGAGTGTTATGCTAGGTTGTATTGGTCTAAAATTTCCTGAACCAAAGAAATTAAGTTTATTTTATGAAAAAGAAAATGTATGTGAACAGAATGGTAAAAAGAAACAGCCTTAATAATTACATAAACTTTTCAGCTTCTTCATAATTTTTATCAGTTGAAAAATATAATGAAATAAAATGCTCTAGGTTGGAAAAGTAAAGGGAAAAAAGATTAAAAAGTTTTTTCAACAATTACCTGTGCAATTTTACAGACAAGCAGAATTCAAGTTTTAACTTGAATCCAAAAATAAACGTCTCCTTCAATAATCTCATATGTTGTATGGCTAGCGAAATTTCACAAGGTCTTTATCCTACTTTTGTTCCATATTTCTCTTCCAACAACTCATCAAGAAGACCAAAATTAGGCACACTTGCTTTTTCCAAACTATCAGAAGGCAATTTGCGGATACAACCGAGAATATGCTGAATGTCACGGCAAAGTCTGAATTCAAAAACAAACACAACAACATGTATTGATGTTAGCTAAAAGTGCATTCAGTCAATCGGCAGATATGGTTAATGCTCACCTGTTTTTCGCTTGGGGAGTGCTAAGCTCCAATTTCGAAAATGTTTCTGAAATGTGGGAATGAAAAATATGAACCACTTGCCTGCAAATATTAGCATATCATAAACCATAAGCCAACTGCTCAGAGTATTGCCTTTAGAAGAGATTAGTTTCCTCAGTGAAAAAAGCAGGAACCATGGAACAAAGATATAAAGCTGCATAAATCAACAATAGAAACAGGAAATTGTATTGATACTGCAAAATACTAGTTACAAAAAATTTCAGAATTTCCTCGTGCCACAGAAAGATGCAATTAATGAGATGAATTCTGTCACATCAGGTAGTCTCTATATTGTAAACCAGAATACCAAACAAAAAGGTGCATTAGAAATAATTGAGTTTTCATATTAGTCTTTGGTAACAGGAAGTGGCTTCAAAGTCATCAACTTCTAACCATAGATTATATCGATTATAGAGTTTCTGCATATTTTCATCCATTCATCCAAGCATGTCAATCTCGTTAAGAGAGTCATTGCATAGTTTCTTTGAGACTGATGTTCCTTGAGAACTGTAAGTATTTATTAAGAAAGTAAAGTATTTTGAAATCTTTAATAACAAGTTTTGATTGAAGAAAATTTGTGATATTTATCATATTCTACACATCATTTCCTATTATAAGTATATCATCAATAAATTTTGTTTCAAGATAATATATGACATCTATATATCCTACACATCAAATATGTCATCAAGATTACCAAAATTAGAATACAATGGTGTTATCCCGAACAAAAGTGAATCACCTGCTACACTTGAGGTTGACTTGCTTGACTTCCTAAGAGAACTTCTCAACTCACATTCAAGAACCATTAATTGCCTTTTAGGTCTACATATTTTAATCTATCATAAGCAACAAAACATAGGATTGCTCCACATAACATCTTTAGAAAGGTTGCCAATAAAAAGACATTTTAAATGCCCATCTGAAATATAACCAACTTTAATTTATTCCCAGAAAAAATATATACAGAATAGGTAGTGATGAGCAGTGGAAATAACTCAAAGCAGTGTACTTCACAAGTTTGAATAATGATTTAGAATACCTACTCACAAGGCCTAATAATATTCAAGGTGTTATATTTGAGCATAACTTGACAAGGTTCCTCTAGCTAATTACAAACATTGTTAAAATATTGAACATACACTATACAATTCAATCGTACTTTAAACTCTTAGCTTAATGAATACACCTGAAGATAGCATGAACATCAGCCTCAAGAAGAATTTGTGATAAGATACGATGAAGATAAGTAACTTCCTGCAGGAAAAAGATTTCACAATTGAATGTCCAATCAGATAACCTGACAAAAGAAATAAATATAACCACAATAAACTAGTACCCAGTAGCTATTGCAATGTGGAAAAATTACCACCATAGTATTTTTGATTTAAAAAAAATCCTAATTTAACTCATGGAAAGTTTTGCAACAAGAAACGAACTAAAATGTCTAGTCCAAGAACTTTCATTGGTGAGATGATCCATATTTATATAACAGTCGAATGATAAGAAAAATTATCTAATTCAGTAAAACATCAATGCAAATTAAATAATTAAACAGCCGTATAATTGTTGGAATCCAAAGTGCTTCTTAGCTAAAAAGGAGAAACATAAAGATACATTCATCTCTAAGTGTAAAAAGACTTTCTTGGTCAACGCCAAAGAGCTAGTTTAAAAGCCATTAACCTTTGTTATGGATCGAGCAATCTGACTCGGTTGTAAATCATTATCCTCAGGCGCATTCCAACTCTCAATAATCTGAGGCAATTTGCGTAGATTTGCAAGCAACCTTTCTCTCATTATCTGTATCAGCTTCATGTGAATTTCATCTCGATGAACCTTGAAGTCCTGTATTTATATTGACATATTTAACAAATGAACATGTCATGAATAATTTTATTTTTAGAAAAGGCGATATTTAAATTTATTACATGAAAGGAAAATAAGCAAAGCAACAGATCCAAAATACTATTACTGAAGAAGCAACACTGTCTTGCAGCTTTACTTGAAAAGATAAATATTTAGTAAGGAAAACATCAGTGGAAATTTAGGACATAAGAGTGAGGACAAGTCATAATAAGCTATGACACAAGAACATGGAGCATCTTAAGACTTGCATTACTTATATAGTTCAATTCAGGAAGTATTTTTGTGATTTGCATATGTGTAACACAGAAACAAATTATCAATTTTCATGTGAAAGGAAAGTTAGAATTAGATGGTTGCTTTTTCTTACCTTCATTTCATCCCACAATAGTTTCAACCCAAGGAAATAAAGTAAAGATGAAATAGAACATATGGTTTGTTTTTCTTCCATTCAATCCATCTCAAATCAGTGTCCACTTAAGTAAATAAAGGGAAGGTTCATATATCCACTTGTTCATTCACTATTTTTCATAAACAAAGCATTAGGGAAGGACCTTTTTTGTAGAACTTATTTCATTGCAATAAATATTGCTATGAAGCCTATAGGTAGTCAACATAGACAAGACTGAAATATAATTATTTGTGTCTTCAGTTTGCAGGAATAGATATTCTACTCGAGAATTCTAATGGAATAATTGTTCATTTGTTTGGTTGCTCAATGAACTTGGAATGTCAACTCTCAAGGAAATGTTGTTCTTTCATGATCCTTCTTAACTCCTTTTTTAACAATTCCAAGGAATATGTTCCTAATCCATTCCACTATCCAAAGAATACGTATCATGAGCTAGCTCGGCAGAACAAGAACAAGATGGCTAGATGAGTAAGACAGGCTGACCAACCGTTTTGAAGGGAAATGTGAAATGGACAAATTGCATAGGTGGGTGGGCCTTGCAGGTTGAGTGAATTAAAAGAAACAGATTATGCCTAGTTTATTTCATTTCATAAGCCAAACCAAGGAATATAGTACCTATTATGCTGCTTCTATTTCATTCCCTGCAAATAACTATGTCATTCCTCATTAATTTCACTCCATAAACCAAACATGTTAGTTGATGTTTTCATTTACTCGCTTTATTCTTCCTTACCCAGTGTCTCCACAATTGCACCATTACAGTGTCTATAGCAATCTTTGCATGAAGTTGATTTGTGATTATGGAAAGCATGCAAATAGACAGGAAACAGGAATTTGCAAGTTCTTAAACAAAAAAATCAGTCAACTTCATATGGTCATACCTGTGCCACTCTTTCTATCTCTACTGCAAGCAATGTTTTGCGGGCCTCGGGTACTTTCTCGAAAAGAACACGTTGAATTTCTTCATATTCATGCATCAACAAATGTAAAAAAAATAGCATTACAAATATTCACCCACACATGACCAAGCAATTGGTTGAGGATAATAAGATAGCAGTAAAGGAAAAGCAACAATCACATTCGGCAGATATCTATGTTGGCTTTTGTGTAGATTTGAAATTTGGTTAAATTTTCTGTAATTGATGGATAATATATGAGAAAACAAATTATAAAAAGAAAAAAGAACGAAAAAAGCTGACGCTATAAGAGAACTAATATTAAGACAAAGAACTCCAACCACTTCATTAGTTAAGGTTACAATGTGAAAAATAGACAGATCATTAACCTAAAAAAGTATTCACCAGGCAAAGTGAACAATTTGAAGTCAGAGTATGGTGCAAAGTTACAAAGTATATAATCTACAGTTCTATAATCACTAATTCTGACCTCGAAAAAAAAATCAACGCCTAAGTAACCAAGTATAGTGTATCTTAATAGTGGAGTATCAGCAGAGTATACTTATAAACTATTTTTTAACACTTGCCAACAAATATACAATATGGGTGTGGATCCAAGAACCCAACAAAATTGTTTCTGGAATTTTTACGTGATCAATACTATAGGAATGTCAGATGTCTACTCAAAGTGCAAATGTCGTATACAGATATGAAGGGGAAAAGATGAATACTAAATAGCATAATTGATAAATGCACCTAATAGTCTATATAGCATAGCGATACAGAAACTTGGTTGGAAGAGTAGAAGATGACTGTTCAGGCATGTATGTACCAACAAGCTGAACAAAACGAAACAGAGAGCCTTCACTTCTTCAAAAAAGATAGATAAGCAAGATGAAAAATTCCATTGAATTAATATTGGATCCTGGATAAGTGAAAAATAATGATGCTTAAGACATTTTGTTAATGTATTTCCATGACTCAATTTCTAGTCACTTGCAGCACAAAAGGAAAGCCATGCTAGCAAGGAGAAGTGATACAATTAGCAGTAAAAACCTAGAAAAGAGAAGAGACTAATCACTAAAGCATACAGGTGGTTATCTGATAGAGATTCAAACAATCAAAGATACAACAGATATAGCCACAATGCATACATAATGAACTCCCCTGATCGTGTTAATCGAGTTCTCATAAAGATTAGTAATAATTTGATACCGCCATAAACTTTCTCATTTTTTTAATAGAGAAATATATCCGCAGCAACTCAAAAAGGAAAGACTAAACTAAGTGTTTGTTCAGCTGATTAATAGTTTTAAGGATATTTATTATAACTACACATGAAGACACTAAGAAATGATGGCACTTTGAAATTGAAATTTGAAGATCAAACATATCTAATTGCTTCAATATAAGCCCATTGAATGAAGCACACATTGATTACAGCTCAGGATATATTAAAAAGACAAGATGATGGCAGGATATAACTGTTAAAACACAGTAATGATCATTGCTTTACCTGGTATTATAGCATGAACAAAACTTACAATCTGGCTCGCCAAAGCTAAATGCTTAGAAGTTATGGACTTTAAACCTGATACCTGAAAGTAGGAAGGCAAGAGCGATGATCAGCAGATTTGTTTTTGATAACCTAAATGTCACTTGTATTATGAGGGTAACTCTCGTGGATGTTTTATATTGATGGTGTCTTGAATAACTAAAGTGTCACTTTAAATGTGCATAGTTGTTGATTGTTGAAATATGAACTACATAAGCATTCTCGTACATGCTCACATCGTGTATGAGCTGGCAGATTTCCCAACCACATGCCACTTGGAATACATTCGTCAAAACTTTGGATGGTACATTAGCAAGTAAAGACAAAATTTATAATCCAATGGCATAGCTTGGCCTGAGCAATTAATGCCAATAAACCATCCTAGTCCATAAATAGAAGTAATCCAACTGCACATTCTCTCAACATCCCATCCTCCTACAAGCTCAGTAACATCCATGTTAATGTTTCTGACCTCATGGAACTCAATCTTCCTCTCATTCTCTCCGTTGCCTCCAGATGTATTGATCTTCTCAGACCTTTCATGTCCCTCTCCCCTTCAATATATTCTTGGCATATCATCAGCCATTGACACTTAAAGAGGAGACAACAGAGACTAGGAAATGAATTGATAAAGGATGGGATGGAACCAATCAAAAATTATTTAGACTTTTCTCCCTGTGAAAATATTCATTCTAATAACAAAATTTATCTAAGAGACTAAAACAACAGGCAGCTCTTGTATAAAACATAAATTTTTTGTTTGATTGAAACTTGAAATAAAAGCTAAAGTGCATGTGAGAATGAAAAGTCATAGTATAGCTTGATATGATAACAAACCAATCAAATAATTACTCTAACCTTTGGCGTAGACAATTTAGTCAACGAATAGACCTCCCATTTTATCATAGCAACAACTATTATGTGATCCTGATTTAACAACTTTGTTTAAGGAATTAACCAAAGCAAACCTGCATTGCGCCAGCTCCAAGAACAAGCTGACAAGTCCTCATGTTGAATAGCTTCAATATTTCCACTACACGATGAACCACTTCAGATGACAATGATGGCAGGAATTTACTAATATCAACATACTCTGATAGCATCTTTAACAATATTAAGCCACTGCATCAGATTATTTTATGGAATTAATTTAAAGAACTTGCAACACAAAATTAGTAACATCAAGAGTAATATAAAACAGACAACTAATCTAACAGTTTACTCTCTAGCAGTAAAGGCAGGATCGTTGTGGATGTTTAAAATAGATTATTGCACGGGTAACTAACCAGTTTACCATGTGATAGCCAACACCATGATACTCGAGCATTTGAGAAGCTGATCTTCCAGGTTCATTTGAACTAGCATTGCTACTCTGTTTAGGTGTAGACTCTACAATGGTGTTTTTGTTTACCATAGCTGATAGGGGGGAAGAAGTTTGCTTATCATGATCAGCAGCTTGATTAGATACTTTCTGAATAGTATGGTCTTGATTAGAAACAACAGTTGTTTCAATGGTCCTAGAATTGGGATTGTTTGACAACAGTTCACTATTGTTTATTGATACATCAGCAGAAGACAAAAGTATAACTATGGCCTGGAATTCATCAGGCACATCCACAGCAACCCAAGTTTCCTGATCGAGGACTGCCTTGATTTTGGTCATCTATACAGAACCAACAAGGCAAATTCAGTTTGGAGCATAATTATCATAAACATTATTTTACGTGCAACAACATTAGGTACTTCAGAAATTGAATATATACTTAATTTCGAGGAACATAATGTTTTCCATTAATTTTCCTATGACTCACTCGACAATCATGCTGATAGTCAACAAATGCCTTTGACTGCGACTGAAGAGTACCACGAATACTATAACCCAATCTTCCACCAAGCTAGAAAAAAGGAGCAAAACTTTACTAAGCCTATGAATCAGTTTAATAATCACAAAAAAAGGAAAATTCTAACTTACCTTCTCTGTAGCAGCTATAAAGTTCTGAGTTATGTCATAAATGCGTAAGAATTCTTGAAGTCTTAATTTCGGATGAAGGAGGGCACGGACACCAAGAAGTTTTGCCCATCTTCCATGAGCAGCGTCACAAGCAGCAAATACAGCTTCTGTGTTTTCTCTCAGTACATCAGCACTGAAAATTAATGATAGCAATTTAAATTTCCCATAAATCAATCTAATATTTAATGACCATATCATTATTAAAAAGGAGATGTAAGTGTGTTGCAATTAAAGAAATTCTGAAAACAAAAGCAACTCTCCTAAAAAAAATTATTCAACCATAAAATGTATGCAAGATTACAAACATGATTATCAAACCTTTCATGCCAGGAATGTAAGATCCTACAACCTAGATAAGACTAAATTTATAACAAGCATATACGTACGAAATGATTAGTTTAACTTTGTTCGTACATAAAATATGCTCTTTTTTGTCAAAACACTAAAGTTTTGGCTCTCAAGAAAAAAAATTGCAAAGGGAGAAAATGTGATCTGGGAGTAGTTTTGGTATATAAAAAAGAGAAAGTAAAAGTGTGCCTTTTGGGAACTTCAAAACTAAGGAGCATGATTTGGGGGGAAAAAAAAAGTAAAACTAAGGAGCATGAGAATTTTGCCAGATTACTATTATGAATATTTTGTAAAAAATAAAAAACAATTAAAAGGATGGTTTTGAAATATTATTAAATTAATCTTTAGGTATTATGAGGTGTCTAAATAAGCAAATCATACCTAATGCTCTGTTAATCTAGCTTTAATAATATGCACGATGATTGAGATGCTTGTTATATTTATAATCTTTTACTCTAAAATTTTGATTCAATAGATTATCAAATTATTACATATTTTTGGAAGTAAGCAAGCCAAGCAAAAAAAGAAAATCAAAAGAATGAATCTCATCCTAGTTCATTTTGGCACACATTGATGCATGCTCAAGGTTACCAAGGCTCGACAAAATATGGTGCCCAAATAGTATTTTGGCAAAGTATAGATTCTTCAACTTGAAACGATACTTTAAACCATGGTTTAAACATTTGACTAAAGTACCCAATTAGAAGTAAATGTTAGATTAGATTTGTTATTTTATAACTCAAGATTGGATTCATTAAAAAGTCAAAGTTCAAAGTTAAAATTGGCAACCCACTAAAAACTCAAGATTATCTTATGCTTTGCCACAGTGGAGGCCAGCACTAAAAGTTTTCATGCTTTAGAAAAACATAGCATCAATAAGATTTTTCTTTCGAGTTTATATAGTCCATTGATTATCAAATGAAACCAAGTTTTAACATATCGTTTCATAGTAAAGTTTTGGTATTTGTATGGAGCAATATGGTTTTGGTGTGTACAAAGTGAACACTCAGGGCACTTCAGCATGCATCGAAGAGTATCGAGATGAATTAAAACGGTTTTACTCATTTAATCCCCTTCGATGAATTTTAATGTAAGTTTAATAATTAAATATTCAATAAAGTTAAATTTTTATTGTACCATATCATATAATAGTTGGCATGCTTTAACTTATTTTAAAGATGAATTTTTATCATTTAAATGTCACTAACTTAAATCGTCAACTTTTAAAATAAGACTATATTAGTTAGATACTTGAATAAAAAATGATTTTACACTTTTTTTTTCTTCAATGCATGTAGAAATGAACTCTGGATGAGATTTACACCCTCAATACTCTTCGCCTAGAGTAGTTTACTTTTAAACATAAAATTACAATGATTGGATAATCAATTGAAATAAGATTTTAAAGAAAAGGATAAAAATGCTGATTTATCTTGACACACTTAGATATGTGCCAAAGCATCTTGAGCGTCAACAGTATATGAAACTCACTAGCAAGGCCACCACAGATGGAGCGAGAGATTCTCCATATCAATCAATATCAAATGTTGGTATTTTATCATAGCAGTAAGTTTTGGACATGTCGCTTTGCATGGCAAGGGATTTTAAGCCATGGACGCAGCAACACCAATTCTAGAATTTTTTATAGAATAGGGTGGTACTAACTGAGATTCTGGGTTTTTGGAAATTTCAACCAGTAGTTGCTTAGTTCTTCCTAATTATCTGAATGTCCATTATCCAGTCCCACAAATACCTACTTGGCACTTTTCGTTACCTAAGATCAGAACACACTTTTGTGGAATTTATGTTTAAGATCAAGGGCATGCTTACTGGCTACTGATAATTCAGAAAATTGAATAAAATATCAATTCAGAAAAAATGAAAGGATGAAGAGGGAAAGTTTTCAAAAATACATGATAATTTTAAAGAATACATGAAAAATCATGAAATTGGCAGGGTTTCTATCAGCTAAGAAAGATTTTTTTTTTCACCAGATAGTTTCTAATAGGGCATTGAGATGTGAGGAATGTTGAATGTAAATCAAAAGGATTAAATAATGTAAGGAGACTGCTTCAGAAAATAATAGTACAACTAAGTTCTTCTAATCCTGCAGGCGGTGTTAATCCTTTAATTGTTTCAATTACATTTAAAAAAAAAAATCATATCTGCAATTTCCCTATTTTTATAGCAACTTATGTTGTCATAAAAGCAGATAGCATAGTTTATTCATAATAATTACTCAACTTAACTAAATAAATAAGGTTTGTTCCATATCTTCAATGGAATAAAAGAGAGCAACAACACTCATCCAACTGAGGTCGAAATAGCTGTAACTTAATCTTTCCTGATAAGAATAATTATTTAGCACAAACCAAAAATTAATAATACATGATAGATCCATAGTACACAGAATGCATAGAGAAATTTTTCTAATATTATTTATTTAAAAGGAAATAAAAAAGGAAGAGAATGGAAAAGTCAAAGATGAAATGGGAAAGAAGACTAAAATAATTTTTTTATTTGGATAAATGGAGGACCGAAGGAAGTTTAAGTAGTCATTTTTTCAACTATATCAGTGTTTACTATAACACAGTCAAAGGAAGAAAGAAATTTCCATTTTATTGGTTTGTTTTTACCCTTTAGGTTTCTTCATGTTTTTGGATAGATTAGTATTTAAAAGATGACTATGAAGGTCACAATTTCTGCCTCTCCCAATTTATGTGCAAATAAGCAAAGAACAATTTTTTTCTACAAAGGTTTTCATCAGCTTCCCATTCTTTCAACTTTCCCTCCAAGTAAATGCTTCATAAAGGAACAAGAGTGATTGTGCTAACCACCTAGAAATGTCTTTCTATAAGCAGAACGAGAACAATAAAGCATACAAGAAAGTAACTACCAGAAACCAATTGATAATACAAGTAAATTCTAGAATGTTGAAGAACTTGTTAAGCAAACAAGAGCAATAAACAACAACCAAGCCATATCCTACTAAATGGGGTCTGCTATATGGATCCTTCTACGCCATTAGGCTCTATCCCCTACTCTATTATCATTTATATTTAAATAAATTTTATCTTATTTTATTATTGCTAACCAAGTCTTTTTTGGTCTTCCTCTTCCTCGTTTGATATGGGCAATTGTCATAGTTTCATATCGCCTAATTAGAGCATTTATTGGTCATCTAAACTCTAAATACATGTTCGTTCCATCTTAAACAAAAGCAATAAAAACTCAAAGAAAAATTATCATCCAAAAATATTGGGGATGATGGAATTACAGAAACAATATAGGATTTAATAACATATGAAATTATATCAAACCCAAATCTACAAAATCTCACCGAAAATTTTTGGATGTGCTTGGACTTGAATCATTAGCTTTTCCTTGAACCAATGAGATTTTAGAAGGATTTCTGGGAAGGTAATGAGAAACATATGGAACAATATGGCCATTGTTCTCTTGGGAACCTTCTGCAGTACCATGTGCAACTGCAGCAACACTGGGTTCAACAGCATAACAACCATCAACATTTCCCATAATCAACTCAACAATCCTTTTAACTTCTGCAGCCCGCGTCAAATGTGCCTGTATTCACTAAATGGTAACAGATCAAGCACAAACAGTCCTAAATTAAGCTTGTAAAACGTATAAGTAAATATAACGAGATGCAGAAATAGGCAAGCCTTTAAAAAGCATGAAATAAATTTCATCAGAAGTAGCTACAAATAAGCAGTAGAGTTTGCACAATTAAGAACAAGCAAAAAAGGCTAATAACCACACTATTGATCTTCAATTTGCATTTGATAAGATCATAATTGTAAATAGTTTGGGACCTAATTGCAGTAGATAGGAATCTATCTGTAAATATAGAACCTACATGGGTGTAAATGTAAGACAACAATAAGATAATATACATAGGTAAAGGAGTGTATTTAAGAGAAAAATCCCTGATTATTTTTTTTAGTATAACGTAGTATAGGAGCCATGCTCCAACACCTCAAACCTGTGTGGCACTCCACCTCAGGTAGCAATTGGGTGGACCACTTACGAGTAAAGCAGAAGACTTTATTGATTACAGATTGGAAAATTCAAACTGTATTAACTTTTTCAAGAAAGTAGGAAGGCTTGGTCAAGTGCAATAATCTAACTGGCAATTCTTTAATCTGGATTCTTTTTCAATCAGGAATCTGATTCTCCGATCGAGCTATAGCATATTCAGCCAATCTTTTGCAGATTGACAATTGTAATCGAGATTTTGCCAGTTACAGGGAATATACATTGTAAGTTACAGGGACAATAATGAAAGAGAGATTGTTGAGGTTGAAAAAAGACACAAGTTAATGGAAAATATATATCAGGAATCTACATTGTTAGTTGCAGGGACAATAGTAAAAGACAGATTGTTGAGGTTGAAAAAGGACAATAGTGAAAGAGAAATTGTTGAGGTTGAAAAGAGACACCAAGTTAATGGCAAGATGGAGATCTAACAAAGAATGGGTCGAGCAGGTCAGTTAAGGTAGCAAAGTGGTCATTACAACAAAAGCAACAGTGATTGTGGCAAACAATATTGTCCCCTTAGGTGATGGGTATAAATGGCATAGGATATGAGGGAGATTGATAACCAAAAGAGAATAGGCAAGCAGTAAGTTGTACAAGGAGAGCAAAAGAAGGGGAAAGGGGAAAGGGGAGAGGGAACAAAAGAGGAAAGATCAAAGTATAAGGGGAAGAGCAAGAAAAGGAAAGTGTTCAAAATGTTGCTCTGGCCAACAGCTTTGGAATTTGTATATAGGAACACACATCTTTATGGGGGATTAGCAAAGATTAGAATTATTTTTACCTTTTTATAAATTTTAATGAAATTTAAACATAATGATAGGGATGCTTTTATTTTAAAATAATCTAACTACATATGTTAGGCTTGATTGGGCACTTGTTGAGTGCATTTTAGGAAGATAGGGAAGAGTATATTAAAACAATATATTTGGACTCTATCATCTAACCTCACACTCAAAGTGAGCACACAACATCCCTATTCAACAGGTGTGAAAATTATAGTAGTCATGTGGAACATTTCGATTTTGGTAGTTGTATACTCATATCTGAGTCCAACTGACATAGATTAAAATCTTTTGAGAGTACATTCTAATTTACCCTAGATTATACTGGTGAATAATATTGAGAAGCTATTTTGGTCAAACTGAAAGGTCCGCTTTTATATTTGATCAATTTCTAAACAATTTCAGATCCCTTGTTTATTTATCTTTGCCAATAACTTAGAGAAGGATATAATCCAACATCCCAAGTTGACAAATTCATCCTACGTTCATATATATATATATATATAGACTGGAAATTCCCAAAGAATGGAGGAATATATCTTGTTTTCCTGAGATAAAGAGGTTATCCACAATGATAGGACCCATGATCTGTAAACATGTTAACTATCTTTGCCTCCACACACACACCGCTGATCAAATGTAAAACTTTTATTATAAAGATGAGGTGACAGACATCTAGATCCATATTGTTTCAAGTAATTGCATTCGAGTCCGAGTAACATAGACTAGTTGCGTATGTGAAAATATCATTAAGTGAATGGAAAATGGAATAATTCTAAATACTTTTACCTGCACAACTTGGTAAATAGCCTTCAAAAGAAGAACAAAGCTTTCAGGAGATAGACTCCGCAACTTGCTTGCAAGGGACAAACTTCCACCTATTTCAAGATGTAAGAACATGAAAACAAGAAAAAGTAATATTATTGATCTTTATGTATGCAAAAGAATATGACAATTAGCCAGACCATCTGAATCACCAACTGTATCGCTGGTAACCAGATCAGAATCCATTGGTCGAGCTAATAGAACTGGAAGAGAAGCAGCGACTGTAGCTTTAATTGAAGCTTTCATTTCAGTAATAAGTGTATCACGGTACAGCCTCAACACAGACGGAAGCTTTGCCTAAAAGTGAGTATATAGATCCTCTTAGAAAGAAACAAAATATTTCTTTAAGAAAAGTGAAGGTGTTAGTTAAACCATAGCTAAACAAAAATTACTTGGCTATCACCATTCCACATGAAACTACTGTAGATATTTTCCTTTAACACATTAGTTAGCACAATCCAAGTCCTATTAAAAAAATAGAAAGGGTATGAGAAGTACAGAGATAAATCATGAAAACAATTAAAACCATGTTGCTGAATGTTTGAATCGCCGTCTAAAATAGCATGCCATTTTGGTCAGCATGGCCAAAACATACATGTGTTGGACTGACAAAGTAGCACGCAACAAGGGTATGATGGACAACACAGGTGTCAACTTCTTCTAAGAGTTTCTTCCAATATTCATGGGCAATAAGAGACAGAAGCATGGGGCTGAGGCAGAGGTGTGCAATTGTGTGACAAAGATAAATATAAGTTTTGGACATGTCTTATGTGTCATGCCAAAACTCACAAGCTGCAGATGCTTTGGTGCCGATGGGACACACTCAACAACATAGTCAGTTGAATTTCAGATGTCCACATGTCAAGACTCAAGATCCAAGATGGTATCTTCTTCGTTCCTCTAGCTCCATCAAGGCTTTCATCCAACTCCTCTAACTTTGTCTTCTTCCTTTCTTTTTGTCAAGAAACCAAACACAAGAAACGGTGCACAATGTGTCAACACAGCATGACACTGGATCATTCCGATTAGTGATCGATACCTCAACTCATAACCAAGATTTAAAATCTCGACCCGTGCCGAGGTTTCGGTCCCATACCGGAACGATACGGTTTCGGTATCGTATCGTGCCGTGCCGGTACGGTTTCGGTAATTTTTTATTTATATATAATAATTATGAGATAAATATGTTTATTGTGTATAATTTAAAAATAAATCATATATTAATTTTATATAAGTTCTCAATTATTGAATAACTTAATATCGTTATAAAAATTAAATATAATTTTCTTTAAAAAAATTAATCTATCAATAACTCGAATTAAACCTTACTAAATTATTAATACCAAAACTTTATATGTTTTGGAGCAAAAATGCTAAAAGTAAAAAGTTTAATATCGTAATATTTATGAATCCAAATTTCAAATTTATTCTAAGATAAAAAATATTATCTATAATAAATATATAAATTAACATAAAATACTACTTTACATATAATAATTATATAAATTATTTATTTATTCATTTAATTAATTATTAATTTAAATAATATATATTTAAAATGATAAAAATATCAGAATATTAATTAAATAATAAAACAGTAAATATATAAAATAATAAAAATATATCAAAATATAAATATGATTTTTTTAAGAATTTTTAAAGGTTTTTTTTATATTTTTATTTTTTTTAGAATTTTTAAATAATTTTTGAAACATTAAAAATAATTTTCAGAAAATTAATTAATAAAATTTATTTAATTTTAAATATTTTATTGAGATAAATATTTTTGGGAGGAAATGTTTATAAAACATTTCCTCCACTCCACGCGTGCCCTAGCGCGGGTGAGGCGAAGCAGGCGGAGGCCGGCAACTCAAGAGCCGTCCGGCGGAGCTTCCGCCGGCGTCGGAGGAGTCCGGCGACTCTTCCGACAGCGCCGGAGGAGTCTCGCGACGCCCCAGCAGCACGCGCGTGGCGTTTCTTCCTCCGGCGTTGGCTCCTCCGACTCTGAACGATTCCTCTGTTGCCGCCTCCGCCCATCGCCGCGTGATGCTGCACGAAATCACAATGAAGACGGTGCCGGTTTCGGATCTCCGGCGGAACGGTACGTATCGCCCCGTGCCGGACGGCACGGGACGAAACTTTAAACCTTGCTCATAACAAGACTTAATGCCTTTGTTTGAACAAGAAATAGCCATTATACATGCAAAATCAAAGTACATGGAAAAAGAACAATACAATAAAAAAGTTAGTAAATAGGAATAAAAAAAAACACCAATTTCAGTCCCAAGCCCAAATGAAAAACATTTGAGTGTTGCATTAGACCAAGACAACCGAAGTTAAAATTTCTCTAAATCTATGAATATGAATGGCCAACCCCATTGTTGGAATAAACACGACCAGGCAAAGATAAATAAATAGAAAGGAAAGTGAGATTAACTATATGCATTAACACAGTTACTTCAAAAAAATATAATACATCTATCAAAATCAAATCAAATGAGGAAGAAAGGAAACTTGCTGTTCTTAGTAGACCAATGATGAGTGGAAGAAGACAATCTTGAAGGTTAGAGCTTTCCTCATCCTCTAACTTCACCTGCAGCAAAACATAGTACCTTATGTGACTTGCGGTAATTTACAGCAGCCTAGTTCATGCAATTATTGAAGTTTAGGTAAATTATTGATATATTTACAACAATCTTGGACTTCAAATGATAAAAGAAAACAGAAAACGAAAAGGCATTTTGAATAGATGTAAACATGAATTTGACATTAATGAAGAGAAAATATTGAAAAGCAAACACACATCAGAGATAAGGTAGGAAATTGGTAAACGACCACTAATTCTAACAACTGACAGATAGTTGTTGCAACATAATTCAAGTAAACTGAATGACATCATAATGGAAAATAGTTGGCAACTAAAAAAATAATTAGTTCTCTTTAGCTATCTTCTAGGCATAAAGGAGAGTTGTGACCATGGAATTTTTCCTCGGTACATATCTTGTTAATAATATTTTCACATTTTCTATCATCCATCCCTAAGGTCTCTGATTAACACATTGAATGTCAAACATGTTCTGTGCAGCTAAAGTGCCACATAGAGTATACGTATGATAGCTCCAAAGACACAATTGGAACATCTTGTAGAACTATACTGTCAAGACGCAAAACAATATATATAAGAAAGCATTTAATCATAAAATATATTCAAAAATCAACCTCCAAAATTCATATAAATGAAACTTTTCAACTACAGCATCATATATCAAAATAATCAACCTAAGAAATCCATAAAAAGGAAATTGTATAGCAACTACGTAAAATGTAATAGAAGTTAAAATCTACACTTAACATACAAGAAGCATAAGAACAAAGACGAGGGGGGTTGACATACTTGATCCTCTGCTCCTTTCATAAGATCACTAGCCTTACTCACTAATCTTGATAAAATCATTGAATCAAAAACCTTGCCATCAGGTATGGAAGCACGCATGAATTCTGCTGAAAGAATGCTACAAAAAATGAATATAGCAAGTTAAAACCAAACTCTAAATAATGAAACAAATAAGTCTCATAAGATGGTAATTATAAATGTAGAAGTATAGAGATTAATAAGAAAGCATGTATGCAATTGAAATATTTAACTGGGAAACAAGTCAATTTGTAGCACATTTATATAGTAACATCTTTTCTCAGCGCAAGTAGCTATAGTTGCATGAATACTCCACGGTTGGCATTGCAATATTTAAGATAAGAAATTCTAGACATGACTCAATCTTGATGCTGAGGGAATTTATAAAGTTTCAGAAAAAAAAAAATAATAATAATAATTTCAAATGTGAATGCAATTGTGCCACGGCAAACCAACATAACTTGATACCAAAATATACATTCCAAGAATGAAATTAACTTCCTACAGTTACAATAAAGGTGAAAAATCAAGACATTTATCAGATGATTAAGCCAATCTCCTAAGACTAACTATTGCATGAGCTGATTGATTCAGAATCAATCATCAACCAAAAAGGTTGACAAAAGATCAATTATTAGAACTACTAACTCATTTTTAAATAGCAACAGTAAGACCTTCAAAATAGAAAGATTAAAGGATACACATCATCATTAGTAATTTTTGCTTAAATTCTGGGTAGATGACAAGCCGGTCAATAGCAACAACAGTTTGTTCACTTGGCTATGATTATTACAATGTTTAAAAAATAAAATACCACTATTTCTATTAGTTATCAGCTAAAACCCAGATAAAAATATAAACCTACTGTGTCAAGCTATCAAATGCATTAATTGCAGCAGTAACAAGTAGCACACAGAAAGAGTAATAATGTTTAGCCACGCCCGCAATTGGCCCAGTGAAGAACAAATAGTCTATTTTTCCAGTCAAAAGATATTTTTTTAGTTAGTGCAAGTCATGTATTAATTTCTGAGACCTCAAATCAACATATGAAGTATAACCAAAAATGTGTGTGGAAACATCAAAGGTTTGGGCAAAACCTATTTATCGAATCCAAGGCACTTGACAACTGATCTCGAAGATGCCGAAAACAATGAAGGCCGACAAGCTCATCAGTATCCTGTTTTGTGATCATCGATCAAACAAGGAAAAGAAAAAAGTGAACAAGGTGATCATTAAAAATTTTAATGCAAGATTGTGCAGATTCAACAATTCAGCAAGCATATAAGAAACATAGCTTTATGTATCAACATAATTTCTTTTTCAATGTGTTGAGCTAATAAATAAGATGAAGCCCTATAGTAATGAATTAGAATACCCCCTGGATAGAAAGCAGATTCTGCAGACCTCAAGCAGCAATGGCTACAATAAATGAATAGCCTAACTTCAGAAAAAAATCTATCTTCTCTTCCATGTGAATGCAAAACACTTTTGCAGAAGGCAATGATACCCTACTACTATCCTTTCATTATTGAGCATACTTGTAGCTTTCCAGATGCATCTCAGACAATAAGTTGTAACCTGTTAGTACTCTTACTGAACATATAAGGTTACTTGTCTAAAAATTACTAACAGAAATTGTAGAAAAATCGTCACTCGATATTCAAGGGCGGGAGCTTATTTTTATGAAAGATTCGCTAACCTTCTCGAAAGGAATTTTTTGGGTTAGCATTAAGTAAAATATTAACTAAAAAAATTATTTTTTGCAGGAAATTATTCACTTTATTTCTTGCACTTCCATATTACTAAGTTACCTCCAATAGAAGAATAGCATTTCAAAGTACACTAAGCATATATGCATAGAAGAACCTTCAACATCTAGAGGTTCTTTGTTTTTACCAAGAAGAATTTCATTGACACCTTTTAATATAGTATAAAATCCTTGACCATTGTTTGTAAAAGATATGGCTGACCCATAGTCCAAAAACTAGGCCAATTCATGGATAACAATCTGCTAAGCCTAATCCAATTTTGGTCCATTTTCAGATGTCTTCGCTACCCAAAGAGATGCAACAAGAGAAGTTCCACATGATCTCTGATTGAGTAGAGATTGAAAATCAAAATATATTGGGAGGAATTAACCAAGACACCCAAGAAAAAAAGATCAAAGTTCTGTATTAAATTGATCAACAAGATTTACAATCTATTAGTAATAGTAACTACTAATGTAGAACAAAAAACTCCTCGCACGAAAAAAGGCTTGCATTCAAAAAATTAGCCAATGTGACCAAAAAAAAAATTATGCCACAAAGTATGATATTCATTAGTAGTGATTGATGGCAAATCCTTACAGTTGAAATATGCCCTAAAATTATACTGTGAGTCAAGACATTGAACCAAATATCCAATAAAAACTTTAAAAAAATCCATAATTAGCCTTCATTTCATGCACCAACTCAGATCTAAAATATTATTAAAAAAGCAATCCAAAACTTACCAGCAACTGTTGCAAATCATCTATCACGTCTAAAGCACCAGCACAATCTGCTGCTGCAACAAGCTGCACTAGACAATTATGTTGCGTCATATTTTGTTCATATCAGAGATAAGAGATGTAAGCTATAAACTAATTGAGAGAAAAGCAGACATTCTGGCAGAAGTACATACTAAAGGAATTTTTTCATTGTTTAGGATGCAATGATCTAAAGTTTTCCTGGTTTCATTAGATTACAAGAAAAGTAATGCAAAAGAATCTACCAAGAAAGGTTATAAAATATTCAAATTATATATAATGTTTTGAAGTTTTGAAAAGCACTGAATAGAGGATAAAGAAAACAAAATATTTAATCCAAATCACTGGATATCATGCAATTCATGCTTCTAATTCACATAGCTTGCGGCCCTTTGAATTCAAAAGCATGTTTCCACAAGCACTGGAAATCCATAAGAAAAATTTTAACCCTTGCCCTCCCGTCTTTAGACAAATAAGGCCTGGGAACCATCCATCCTAGACAGAGTCACTAACACACAGGAATTTTTCCTTGTATATGTGGATTGTTTGTATGGAAATTGGTGTAAATACTTAATTGTGGTTATATGATGGTAGCCATTACATAACAAATTCTCTCTAAAAGTGATCTTAAGATTTCATAGAATATCATGCTGGTGCAAAGTTGTAAAAACAGTGGATAATAGTGTATCAGCATTAACTTCTCCCTCACTCCCTCACTGCTATCCTTTAGCCAAACAATACACGGTGAGAAAACCCCATGATAGTCCAAAATAGAACACATTTTATATGCCCAATTGATAAAATCATTGAGCTCCAGCAATATAAATCTTTGAATATGCAAATCATCCTATATGCCTTGTTGCCAAGGAATTAGTTTGTTCCTATCATTGACATTTTATGCAAGTCTGGTAGTGTTATTATGATTGTGTTTTAAGTAATATAAGATTTTCATAGCCATGATTGCAGCTAATTTTGAGTAACATTTATATTTTTAGAGCATTGTAAAACTTCTACATTTGCGTAATGTAAGCGCATAGGCAGAGCCAAAACTTGGCACGTTGGAGTACCTATGACTTCGAACTCGTGGTTATCTGCATAATGTCAATGGTGAAAATTTAAAACATCAAAGTAAATGATTGGGTAACATACTATGTATATTAACAACTGCATTCTATGTGACCTGTTGAATGGTTCAAATATCTTAAGAATTAAGATGCGCATATCATGATCCTGTATAGTCCAATCATGCATTATGATATTCAACTTAAAATTTTAATAATATATTGAACTTTTATTTTGTGTTTTGGAATGATACAAGAAGAGTGCCTACACAAATTCTTCACAGGAAAACCAATAAGAAACCCATAATTTGCATTGAAGCTTAAAAACAAGTTCAGTGATTTTAGAACCCCCTAAATACTTCTTTGCTTAATGACATTATTATAGCTATTTCATTATCCCATCAATCAATTAACCGGTTCATGAAAGGGATACTGAACAAGAAAGAATCTCCAATACGAGTTAGAGAAACAGTGTTCTATTACCAGATATTATCTGTTCTGCACAGAAATCATACAGCAATTTGATTAAAAAAGGAATTAGAGAGTGACAGGTTGTACCAGTTTCATTGCCCCCAGTGCTTGGCTTACGTAGAGGATGACAGTGAGCTTCTGGTGCAGTGCTAATAGATTTCCACGGGTGGCATTCAGCTCTTGCACTTTTCTGGCTGACCCAACAAGATCTCCAGTTAGGATCCGGATAGTTTCCTTCAGTTCCCGAATCCTCACACATGCTTCCACGATCTGCCCATTCAGACCCTGAAGCTGGCCCTGAGCTTCATAGAATGAATCGGATCGCAATGATATCTCCCTCACCAAATGCATCTCAACGACGTCCAGGTATTGTGTCAGTCTCTCTTGCAGGGCCATGTTCTCTTCACCGGACGGTGAGAAGGAGCATGCTGCCTTAAACGTGGCGCCCTCCTCCAACGCGAAGTCCTCTTTGAAAAACAACGACGGAACCTCCCGGAGACAAGCCACCAGGGCCTCCCCTTGCCCTCGGACCTCTCCGTCGCCACCAGAAGCGGCGTCGGCAGCCGCTGCGCTCTCCTTTGATCTATGGCTAAGGATGTCCTCGAACCGCGAATATGCATCAGCGACAGACGAAATGTAGGGAAGAAAGTCGGCGCGGGCGACCTCAGGGAACGAGACGGACGGAGCGAAGGGAGCAGTGAGGTCGGGGTAGGCGGCAGAAGAGGAGGACCACCAGAGAGACCAAGAGGCATCGGAGCGGCCAGCATGGGGGTTGTTAAGGATGGAGGCAAGGCTGTGACTGACGGCGCTGCTGCCGGCAGATGAGGAAGGGGAATCGAGATCGTGGGATCGGCTGGAGGCCGAGCTGGAGCGTCCGATGGACGCCAGATCTCGGAGGCGGGAAGGCGGTGGCGCCTCCATCTCGGCGGTGGCAAGTGGGGGATTAGAAGCGGAGGTGC
Source organism: Boesenbergia rotunda (assembly GCA_024364735.1). NCBI lineage: Eukaryota > Viridiplantae > Streptophyta > Magnoliopsida > Zingiberales > Zingiberaceae > Boesenbergia > Boesenbergia rotunda. The sequence goes on along the minus strand of JAGFNQ010000431.1, from coordinate 253,645 downwards.
ATGGGAGATCTGGAACCCTAGAGCTGGAGAGGGACGCCGACGAGATGCCGTCAGATCCTGATCGATGAGGATGAGAACTATAAGACTATATTTGGCTTCCTACCCTCCAAACAAACATAATAGCCGAGATCAGATCTGAAAGTTTTTCTTGAGTGCTTGGCCGTCAAATTTTATTCGGACACGGAGAGAGAGAGGAAAGGAATTCTGAGGTGTGTGAATTGAAAAAAGAATAGAAACCTACGTGGCGATTCTGCTTAGGTGTCGATTGGAGCGTGGCGGCTCTGGCCAGGTCAGCCTTTAAGATCCCTGAGCTGGGCTGAGCTGGCCTGACCTAGCCGAGCACAAGGCACATGAGTCGGATATATATGACAGGACATATGGACTCAAAGGGAATAAGCAGTAAATAAATCAAGCCAAATTAAATTTTGAGATATTTAAGCTTGTTTGATAAATAACTGAGAAAGATGGGTTGAATTTGAAATGAATCAAATCTTTAAAATAATTAACAAGTGATTTGTCTAAGAAATAATTAGTCATTGATAAATTTGCTTTAAATCCCTAATGGTAAGTCAAACTTTGCATTCAGTCCCCATTTGAGTTTTTTTTTGTATTAACTCCCTAATGGATTGAGTATAAAAGAGTAAAAATTGAGTATACATCAGTGAAAAATGAATATAAAACAGTGAAAATGAATATAAAACAGTGAAAAGTGAGTATAAAAAAGTAAAAATTGAGTATGTAGTTTCTTGATGTGGTGGATGCAACCTTATATACTTAATTTTCTAACTTTTATACTCAACTTTCTTCAAATAATACTCACAAAGATGTCTTGTCAATCCCATCAGAGACTGCATGCAAATAAAAGTTTGGGTAGGGATTGCATGCAAATGTAAGTTTGGAAGTGGGGAGTTTAAGAAAATTTACCCAATTTTCTTTAGAGAAAATAACTTTAAATCCCTCTTTAATTATAGTTTATCCCTTATATTTAAAAATTAATATTTAACCGCCTTAATAAAATTTTTATAGATTTGCATTTTATCCGTGTATTTTCTATCAAGTAGTATTTTGTCCTTTATTAAAAAAATAATATTAATCTCTGCCCAAAAGTAAGATGTGAGAAAATTTATAAAAAAATAATTGTGCCATTTTCTTTTTTTTTAACATGTTTCGATAGACTTCAAGAGAAAAAAAACATATTAAATTGCCATTTATTATTTGATAAAAATTCTTACAAAATTCATATATGCACTGATATAAACAATAGATGAGCAGCAACTCTGAAAGGGATAACTAGCCAAAAACTGATTCTACCACCCTTACTCAACCAAAAAAGAGTTAAAATTCTAAATTGATAAACCAAAATCAATGGAGATAGAATAAAATTAAGCATTGAAAATCTCATCCTCATCATCATATGTGGCATACAATAAAGTTGGAGTGAAGTATTGGTGTGACAAAATTACACCAATATACACATCAAAGACAATACAAAATCCAGGAAGGAAGTTTATACGGCAATTTACCAAACGGCGCCCCTAAGAATTGGTATTTACCAAAAGGTGTACCATGGTTTCACTTTTACCAAAAGGCGTATTCTTTTTAGTGAACTTCCGTTTATAGCCCTTCCGCCAAAAAAAAATCTTTCTCTTTCTCTTTCTCTTTCTTAGTAACAAATCCCGAGGCAACGGAATCTACTTTTTCAGATTTGTCATTTTAAAATAATATATTTAGGAATCGGTTAAAACGTAAGGTAAAGAAGGAAAATTTTTCCATTAACAAAAGTTATCTTCCAACTGATTTTAAAAATTTAAAGAGATGAATTTTTATATTTGATTAATATAAATTAATATTTAAATAATATTTAATAAATATATTAATATATAACAAATATTTAAAATTTAAAAAAGTCTCAAATCTTTTATTTCATTTCAGATCAAGCGTGGGCCTGAAATCAAAAGATTTCAGGCCCACGTTGGACCTGAAATAAAAGATTTCAGGCCCACGTTAGGCCTGAAATAAAAATACTTCAGGCCCAGCGTGGGCCTGAAATAGAAATATTTCAGGCCCAGCGTGGGCCTGAAACAAAAGATTTCAGGCCCTGTGTCGGCTTGAAATCATGTGTTATGATAGGGTTTTTTATGTAGGCCTGAAACATAAAGAAACATCTCTTTATATTTTTGAAATCACAATAAAAATCACTGAGAAAGATTACTTTACGTGAGAAATTCTAATTAATATAAAACGTACATTATATTTAAAATAAACTTATATATATATATATATATATATATATATATATAATCAACTTAAGGTACAGGGCCTGAAATCAATTGATTTCAGGCCCTGAGCAGGGCCTGAAATCTTAATTTCAGGCCCTGCTTGATTATATATTATTAATAAATATAAAAAAATAATTAATAGGCATAATAATATATATTGATTGGTAAAATTAAAGATATAAGGATAATTTATTAAAATAAGCTATGATTCTATATTATTGTTATATCATTTTGTGCCAACTGATACAGTGTGAGAACATCAGTGGGTTTTGACCAAAACCCACTGATGGACCTCCCATATCTGGATTTCTGAAAACCCTATATCAATAGACAGGGTTGACCTAGGAGAAGATGTTTTAGGTGTCCAAATATCTATACACTCTATATCACTAATGCAATAAGAGTAGTTTAGAAATATCAGTGGGTTTTGACCAAAACCCACTGATGGGCCTCCCATATCTGGATTTCTGAAAACTCCATATGAATAGAGAGGTTAGAGATAGGAGAAGATGTTTTAGGTGTCCAAATATCTATACACTCTATATCACTAATGCAATAAGAGTAGTTTAGAAATATCAGTGGGTTTTGACCAAAACCCACTGATGGGCCTCCCATATCTGGATTTCTGAAAACTCCATATGAATAGAGAGGTTAGAGATAGGAGAAGATGTTTTAGGTGTCCAAATATCTATACACTCTATATCACCAATGCAATAGGAGTAGTTTAGAAATATCAGTGGGTTTTGACCAAAACCCACTGATATGGCTAAACTACTCCTATTACATTGGTGATATCTAATATATAGATGTTTGGACACCTAAAACATCATCTCCTACCTCTACCCTCTCTATTCATATGGAGTTTTCAGAAATTCAGATATGGGAGGCCCATCAGTGGGTTTTGGTCAAAACCCACTGATATTTCTAAACTACTCTTATTGCATTAGTGATATAGAGTGTATAGATATTTGGACACCTAAAACATCTTCTCCTAGGTCAACCTTGTCTATTGATATAGGGTTTTCAGAAATCCAGATATGGGAGGTCCATCAGTGGGTTTTGGTCAAAACTCACTGATGCTCTCAAACTGTATCAGTTGGCACAGAACAATATAACAATAAAGTAGAATCATAGCTTGTTTTAGTAAATCATCCTTATATCTTTAATTTTACCAATTAATTTATATTATTATGTCTATTAATTATTTTTTTTATATTTATTAATCTGATATAATCAAGCAGGGCCTGAAATCCCTGCTCAGGGCCTGAAATCAATTGATTTCAGGCCCTGAACCTGAAGTTACTTATCTTTTAATATATATATATAATAATAATAATATTATTATTATTATTATTATTATTATTATAATATATATATATATATTATACGTTAACAGTATATATATATATATTAGTATATTAAATAATATTTAATAAATATATTAATATATAACAAAGATTTAATTTATTTCAGATCAAGCGTGGGCCTGAAATCAAAAGATTTCAGGCCCACGTTGGGCCTGAAATAAAAGATTTCAGGCCCACGTTGGGCCTGAAATAGAAATATTGCAGGCCCAGCGTGGGCCTGAAACAAAAGATTTCAGGCCCTATGTCGGCTTGAAATCATTTGTTATGATAGGGTTTTTTATGTAGGTCTGAAACATTAAGAAACATCTCTTTATATTTTTGAAATCACAATAAAAATCACTGAGAAAGATTACTTTACGTGAGAAATTCTAATTAATATAAAACGTACATTATATTTAAAACGAACTTTTATATATATATATATATATATATATATATATATATATATAATCAACTTAAGGTACAGGGCCTGAAATCAATTGATTTCAGGCCCTGAGCAGGGCTGAAATCTTAATTTCAGACCCTGCTTGATTATATATTATTAATAAATATAAAAAAATAATTAATAGGCATAATAATATATATTGATTGGTAAAATTAAAGATATAAGGATAATTTATTAAAATAAGCTATGATTCTATATTATTATTATATCATTTTGTGTCAACTGATACAGTATGAGAATATCAGTGGGTTTTGACCAAAACCCACTGATGGACCTCCCATATCTGGATTTCTGAAAACCCTATATCAATAGACAGGGTTGACCTAGGAGAAGATGTTTTTGGTGTCCAAACATCTATACACTCTATATCACCAATGCAATATGAGTAGTTTAGAAATATCAGTGGGTTTTGATCAAAATCCACTGATGGACCTACCATATCTGAATTTCTGAAAACCCACTGATATGGCTAAACTACTCCTATTACATTGGTGATATCTAATATATAGATGTTTGGACACCTAAAACATCATCTCCTACCTCTACCCTCTCTATTCATATGGAGTTTTCAGAAATTCAGATATGGTAGGTCCATCAGTGGATTTTGATCAAAACCCACTAATATTTCTAAACTACTCATATTGCATTGGTGATATAGAGTGTATAGATGTTTGGACATCTAAAACATCTTCTCCTATCTCTAACCTCTCTATTCATATGGAGTTTTCAGAAATTCAGATATGGGAGGCCCATCAGTGGGTTTTGGTCAAAACCCACTGATATTTCTAAACTACTCTTATTGCATTAGTGATATAGAGTGTATAGATATTTGGACACCTAAAACATCTTCTCCTAGGTCAACCCTGTCTATTGATATAGGGTTTTCAGAAATCCAGATATGGGAGGTCCATCAGTGGGTTTTGGTCAAAACCCACTGATGTTCTCACACTGTATCAGTTGGCACAAAATGATATAACAATAATATAGAATCATAGCTTATTTTAATAAATTATCCTTATATCTTTAATTTTATCAATCAATATATATTATTATGCCTATTAATTATTTTTTTATATTTATTAATAATATATAATCAAGCAGAGCCTGAAATTAAGATTTCAGGCCCTGCTCAGGGCCTGAAATCAATTGATTTCAGGCCCTGTACCTTAAGTTGATTTTATTTTATATATATATATATATATATATATATATATATATATATATATATATATATATATATATATATATATATATATATATATATATAAGTTCGTTTTAAATATAATGTACGTTTTATATTAATTAGAATTTTTCACGTAAAGTAATCTTTCTCAGTGATTTTTATTGTGATTTCAAAAATATAAAGAGATGTTTCTTTATGTTTCAGGCCTACATAAAAAACCCTATCATAACACATGATTTCAAGCCGACACAGGGCCTGAAATCTTTTGTTTCAGGCCCACGCTGGGCCTGAAATATTTCTATTTCAGGCCCAACGTGGGCCTGAAATATTTTATTTCAGGCCCAACATGGGCCTGAAATCTTTTAATTTCAGGCCCACGCTTGATCTGAAATAAATTAAATCTTTGTTATATATTAATATATTTATTAAATATTATTTAATATACTAATATATATATATATACTGTTAACGTATAATATATATATATATTATAATAATAATAATAATATTATTATTATTATTATTATTATTATATATATTAAAAGATAAGTAACTTCAGGTTCAGGGCCTGAAATCAATTGATTTCAGGCCCTGAGCAGGGATTTCAGGCCCTGCTTGATTATATCAGATTAATAAATATAAAAAAAATAATTAATAGACATAATAATATAAATTAATTGGTAAAATTAAAGATATAAGGATGATTTACTAAAACAAGCTATGATTCTACTTTATTGTTATATTGTTCTGTGCCAACTGATACAGTTTGAGAGCATCAGTGAGTTTTGACCAAAACCCACTGATGGACCTCCCATATCTGGATTTCTGAAAACCCTATATCAATAGACAAGGTTGACCTAGGAGAAGATGTTTTAGGTGTCCAAATATCTATACACTCTATATCACTAATGCAATAAGAGTAGTTTAGAAATATCAGTGGGTTTTGACCAAAACCCACTGATGGGCCTCCCATATCTGAATTTCTGAAAACTCCATATGAATAGAGAGGGTAGAGGTAGGAGATGATTTTTTAGGTGTCCAAACATCTATATATTAGATATCACCAATGTAATAGGAGTAGTTTAGCCATATCAGTGGGTTTTGGTCAAAACCCACTGATATTTCTAAACTACTCCTATTGCATTGGTGATATAGAGTGTATAGATATTTGGACACCTAAAACATCTTCTCCTATCTCTAACCTCTCTATTCATATGGAGTTTTCAGAAATCCAGATATGGGAGGCCCATCAGTGGGTTTTGGTCAAAACCCACTGATATTTCTAAACTACTCTTATTGCATTAGTGATATAGAGTGTATAGATATTTGGACACCTAAAACATCTTCTCCTATCTCTAACCTCTCTATTCATATGGAGTTTTCAGAAATCCAGATATGGGAGGCCCATCAGTGGGTTTTGGTCAAAACCCACTGATATTTCTAAACTACTCTTATTGCATTAGTGATATAGAGTGTATAGATATTTGGACACCTAAAACATCTTCTCCTAGGTCAACCCTGTCTATTGATATAGGGTTTTCAGAAATCCAGATATGGGAGGTCCATCAGTGGGTTTTGGTCAAAACCCACTGATGTTCTCACACTGTATCAGTTGGCACAAAATGATATAACAATAATATAGAATCATAGCTTATTTTAATAAATTATCCTTATATCTTTAATTTTACCAATCAATATATATTATTATGCCTATTAATTATTTTTTTATATTTATTAATAATATATAATCAAGCAGGGCCTGAAATTAAGATTTCAGGCCCTGCTCAGGGCCTGAAATCAATTGATTTCAGGCCCTGTACCTTAAGTTGATTATATATATATATATATATATAAGTTTATTTTAAATATAATGTACGTTTTATATTAATTAGAATTTCTCACGTAAAGTAATCTTTCTCAGTGATTTTTATTGTGATTTCAAAAATATAAAGAGATGTTTCTTTATGTTTCAGACCTACATAAAAAACCCTATCATAACACATGATTTCAAGCCGACACAGGGCCTGAAATCTTTTGTTTCAGGCCCACGCTGGGCCTGAAATATTTCTATTTCAGGCCCACGCTGGGCCTGAAGTATTTTTATTTCAGGCCTAACGTGGGCCTGAAATCTTTTATTTCAGGCCCAACCTGGGCCTGAAATCTTTTATTTCAGGCCCAACCTGGGCCTGAAATCTTTTGATTTCAGGCCCACGCTTGATCTGAAATGAAATAAAAGATTTGAGACTTTTTTAAATTTTAAATATTTGTTATATATTAATATATTTATTAAATATTATTTAAATATTAATTTATATTAATCAAATATAAAAATTCGCATCTCTTTAAATTTTTAAAATCAGTTGGAAGATAACTTTTGTTAATGGAAAAATTTTCCTTCTTTACCTTACGTTTTAACCGATTCCTAAATATATTATTTTAAAATGACAAATCTGAAAAAGCAGATTCCGTTGCCTCGGGATTTGTTACTGAGAAAGAGAAAGAGAAAGAAAAAGACTTTTTTTTGGCGGAAGGGGTATAAACGGAAGTTCACTAAAAAGAATACGCCCTTTGGTAAAAGTGAAACCATGGTACACCTTTTGGTAAATACCAATTCTTAGGGGCGCCGTTTGGTAAATTGCCCTAAGTTTATATATTATTTTGACTACAAGGTTAGTACTTAAAGATCTCAACATATTACATAAACCCAAAACTACTAACATTTAATGGATGTCAACTATTATTTATATGCAGAAAAATAATGAATGTGGGTTCTTCCGATGGATGGATGAAATATAAGAAACACAAGAACCTACATCTGCATATTGATGTAATTTTGTCATACCAACACTTCACTTGTAATTCTTTATATGTCACATTTGACGATGGAGAGAACATTTTTAATGATGAACTTTGTTCATCTTCATTTGATTTTGGTTCATCAATCTAGAATTCTATCTCTGTTAAATATTGAAAGTTAGAGGGCTAAAAAGGGAAAAAGTCAAAATTAGGGGTCTTATTTGGATTAGCTAAACTTGGAGGGCCTTTTTGTAAAAAACCAAACTAATAAAAACCCTAAAATTTCTCTCTTTAATTCTCTTCCCTCGTTTCTCTCCCTCGACGCCAACGAACCACCTCACGAGCGATTCCCTGCGTCGCACCGAACGTCGCCCTCTCCTTTTTCCTCTTCCTTTCATTCTTCTTCTTCATCTTCCCCTTCTCCTTCGCTTGTTCCGGTGCCAACCTGGTTCCCCCACATCGTCGCACGCAAGCAAACTCACGCCGCAAGCCCTAGACGAGTTGTCCTCTTCGCGCGAAGGGAATCGTCTCGCGAATTCACCTCTTCTTCTTGAGTTGTTCAACGCCAACCTGATGTGGGGTTGCTTGCCGACTGACTTTGGTTTTGGTAAGTAACGGTTGAGCCTTGAAGAAAATGTGTTGGATTTGTAGATAATTCTGTTGATGAATCAGGTTTTGACTTGTTTTGTGTTATTAGCCTTGATGTGTAATTCGACTGTGAGTTGGTGTGTGGTGGATTGGCAATTGCATAATCCCATTAATCATATGATGTCGTGAGTGGGAGTTGGGAGCTAATCCAAAGTTGGTTGGGTAGCTTGATGTACTGTATGAATCATTATAGTTTTGGTTGTAATATTTAGAATTTGATGTTGTGTTGGATTGGTTGCTATGGATAGAGAGGTTTTTGGATCAATCGTGGAAGAATCTGTGTTGGTGTTGTGATGAGAATAACTTTTGGTTCTATATGTTTGATCTTAGTTTCCTTTTTGCTGTGTATACTTGGGATCTTGGTGCTAATTGATCTTATGGATGTTAATTATTGATTAGAACTCCCTGTCCTGCGAATTGTGACAAATTGGGTTAAGTAGAAATTGTTCATTATTTAGGAATTAATTGAATAAATGTTATAATTAGGATTTATTCTATTCATGTTAGTATTTTATTTAGCTAATTTATTAATTTATATATAAATAGCTAAACTATGTCATTCGATACAGAATATTGATCGGTTACGGGTGTTTGATCGCGGAAGTTCTTTTAGATACATTCTCCTTTTAAGGCGAGTACTTCTCCTTTGTATTCTTGTAGTTCATTTATCTTAAATGCATGGTTGTTTATGTCTGAGTAGACTATTTGACCTTGTTCTTTATTGTTTGTTTATTTTATATCGTCCGTTAATACCTTTCTGTGTTTGACCTTCGAGTTAATTCGTATTTTATGTCCATACAGTCTCTCCTTGATTTTCTAATCTGTAAAGTACCGCTCGTACGCGAGTACTTAGATGTTCATTAAACACCACTATGACTGTTGGCATTAGAGATACCCTACCTAGTAGTGTAGTTGCATATTCGTTGATTTCTGATACTTGTTGTTTATATCGTTGCATCGTTGTTATTCGGTTGTTTGTACATTTTGGTATCATGCACCATATCTGCACCGTTGCATACTGACGATTGTTGGCTTCCACATGGTTAAGTTGTCGCCAGTCATTTAGTTGCTTTGTCACTCAACCACTCATTGTGGTAGTTGCTAGAATGCGAGTAACTATCCTATTACGCTACACTCAATCACTCAAGTACAGTGGATGTTGGAGTTGTAGGCAAATAGTTGACTCCCTCACCGTTGTTTTCAAGGGATATCAGAGTTGTTGATGACTCCTCATATATCTCAGGATTTTGGAGTATTTGACTCCCCAACATCCTGTCCACTCAATCATATATTTTAGTGGTATTTGTTGGAGTGTGTACAGTTGTCACAACCCTACCCGCTCGGGCACACAGATGTGATGTATTGGCGGCTTGACTGGCGTCAGGAGTGACACATGTTATTGCATCATGTACATTTATTGCATTATGCATTTTCTTGTGTTTGCTGCATTTATATGTGCTATGATTGCTGTATTTGGTTGACATGCATGTATGTTTTTGATATTATATTATCACCAGATTTTCATACATGTTTAGTTGTTCTTTTGTTTCCTAGAGACTATACATTGTTGTTTCTGTTGTTTATTATATTATTTTATTATACCATGCATTTGTCTACACTTATACCCGCAGAGTTCGCCCAGACTCACCACCCCCACCATTTATTTTTGTTTCAGGTAGCAGGTAAATGCATTACTTGGAGCCAAGACAGAATCTAGTTGTCAGTCCCACCATGTCGATTTGGTTTGGAGTTGGTTTAGTGTCTAGTTTATTTTCGCATTTAATTCCTAGAGTTGCATTTATTTTATTTATTTGGTATCGTTTTAGCAGATTGATGTTTATAACTTGTTGGTCTAGTATGTTCATTTCTTTTGTATTCGGACTCTTTGTTATTTTTATTTTTCTGAAAGATATTAATTGTGTGGTTGTGGAGTTTTATTTCATTTTTATTTCATATTTGTGATGGCTGAGCCATCGTATGCGTTGTGAGTGATGTATAAATGTTCCAACTTGTCTGTCGTACGGGGGAGATGCTGCCCGATTTTCGAGCAAGCATGAGCCTCTAGGGCGTGACAATTTTTGGTATCAGAGTCATGTTTTGCAATGTAATTTGGTGTCTGTGGGTTTACGGAATTGTTTTACAAGGTATATCTATATTTTTACGGATTTTTTATATTTTTGCGGAGTCATTTTCTTCACATGGTTGTGTTTTGGGATATGGCAGCGACGAGATCTCTCCTAGAAAATAAAAAGTAAGTTGGTTTTAATTTTTGATAAAATTATATCTAAGAAATGCATATTGGTTTTGATAACAGGTATGCTTCGTCGTATATAGTTGTCTCCGCCCCGTGCACGTGGTCATGGACGACGATCATAGGGGAGCCCAGAGGAGGCCGAGAGAGACACGAGTTAGGAGGTTGAGAGACCCACCAGGGTGGAGCCAACTGGTCGAGGACTAACTCACTAGAACCTTTTGGGTGAGCTGAGACCTACACCACTGAGAGTCCCTCCTGTACATCCGACATCAATTCCAGTCGTACCATCAGAGGCAGGTTCATCAGTGCCAGTGTGCCACCAGTGGCAGCCCCTGGAGTGCCATCAGTGGTACCCCCTGCTCAAGCGGGCTGGATTCTGGATAGAACTCGGATTTCGTTATTGGTAGCGTCTGTGAAGGATCGTTTCACATTGTTCCATGATGAACTAGATTCGTATGTTGCTCGTGTCTGGTTGGAGACATTGGAGGGCACCTTCAGCTATATGACTCTCATAGACATAAAGAAGATGGAGTTGACTACTTATCACCTTCGAGATCAGGCCATCATTTGGTGGAACATGCATAAGACTATTATGGGTGACGACCATTTATTTGGGTTTCTTTTCGCAAAGCTTTTGAGGGCAAATATTATCCTGTTCCGTTTCATACGACCCGACGATAGGAGTTTCTTGGCCTTCACCAGGGAGATCGCTCAGTTTTGGAGTACGAGGCAAAATTCAATCGCCTGGCGGAGTTTTGTCCTCAATTGGTGGCTACCGAAGATGAGCGGATGACACAATTCACCCAGGTCCTCAATGGATATATCCAGTTACGGATGTCGGGATAGACTCCAACTTCTTATCGAGAGGCTTTGGACCGAACTCTACACATAGAGATGATCCAGCATCAGTTACATGGTGACAAGAAGAAAGGAAAGCAGACAACTCGGGATTCAGCAGAGACTCAGAAAATAGCAGATTGTTGGACAGAAGCGCAGTAGCAAGAGTCAGAGTACGCGGGAGATTTCTGGGTCTCAGCCTCGACCCCAGAAGTCTGGACAGTTTTCAGCAGAATCGACGCAGGGTTCTCAACAACCCCATAAGTCTGCTATTGGTGGGGCTCATTGTTTTCAGTGTGGATCCAGGGACCACAGCAGACCAGCTTGTTCTCTAGAGCACCCCATCTGTTATTAGGGGTGTCAAAAATCAACACGACCCGACGACCCAACCCGAATCGACCCGAAAAAAATCGGGTTCGGGTTGAAAATTTTCGGGTTCGGGTCGGGTTCGGGTTGGGGGTTCGGGTTGAAAAAATTTCGGGTTGGGTTCGGGTCGGGTCGGGTCGGGTTCGGGTTGACCCGAAATTTAATATTTTGTGGATTTTTTAGGATTAAATCAAATTTTATTTTGAAAATTAAGATATTTTTATGTATATTAATATCAATATAGTATGATCATGATGAAGTATTGAGATAAAAGTGAAGAATTATAGGGAAAATGGCGAAAAAAGACGTTTTGAATCGGTTTTTTCGGGTTATTCGGGTTCAGGTTCGGGTTTGGGGGTTTCGGGTTGAAATCGGGTTCGGGTTGGGAGTTAAAAAAAAAATTCCCAACCCGACCCGACCCACCCGAATTGACACCCCTATCTGTTATTATTGTAAGCTTCTGAATCATGAGAGTCGAGGTTGTCCCTTGAAAGCTCAGCATAAGTCTGTAGCAGTTACTCCCCAGGGAGGCCGGTCAGGACAGTAGAGGCCACAATGAGGCGGTCGTCAGACTCAGACGTCATCACGACAGCAGCATACAAGACGTCAACAGGAAGTTCCACCACCAATTCAGATTTATTGTATGCCTAGGCATGGGTACCCCCTCACTAGCGGTGTCTCAGTATTCTGGGACGGGGTCATATTATCATCAGTCATACCCAGCATACCAGCTTGTAGTTTATCAGCATCAGCAGTTGGCTGGGGCTTCAGGTTATCAGCCTCAGCAGTCAGTTGGGCCTTCTATATATCATCCCCAGCAAACTGTCAGACCTTCAGCATCTTAGCCGCAGCAGGTTTTGGCGTTGCCACCTTCAGTTCCAGAGACAAGACGAGTTTATGCAGTCACCAGAGAGGAGGCACAGCGGGCCGATGGACAGGGATGGCAATGGGGCGGGTCAGGGACGGGTTTGCCATCCCCATACCCGTCCCCAAGAAAATCTCCATCCCCGAACTCGTCCCCATCCCCGCCTCTACTTAATCGGGTAATCCCCGTCCCCGAACCCACGGGGAGTAAATCTCTATCCCCGTCCCCATCCCCACTTGAAATATCCATCCCCACTTGAAATATTCATATCCTCAAAAAAAAATTCGAATCAAAGCCGGTCTCTTCCATATCCTCAAAAAAATTTCGAAGGCGATCTGACTAAGAACGAAGAGTGCGAAGCAAAAGGAGATCTTATTCGGCGAGCTAGTGACAGTTGGGAGACAAGACAGAGAATCGAAAACTTGTGGGAGGCGGCGAGTGAGCGACGATTCATTACTCATTAGGGTTTTCACACATCTTTAATATTAACATTATTGAATTATTTTAATAATTATTAATATTTTATTATTATTAAAGATATCGGGGCGGGTTCAGGGATGAGGATAGCATCCCCATATCCGCCCCAATCTGTTTTGGGGATTTTTAAAAATCTTCGAATCCGAATCCAAACCCGATAATACCTCCCCAAACCCACCCTTTTCCCCGCGGATATCCAAATCCGCGGGGAAAATTGCCATCCCTACCGATGGATCGGTCTTCCATGGTATGATTTCAGTTTATGCATTTCCTACTGAATTGCTTGTTGATACCAGTAGTTCTAGTGCTTTCATATCACGGTTGTTTATGGGAAAGATTAGTAGGTTGTCTATCCTTAGATCACAACGTTTGTCAGTGTCTCTGCCATCCGGTGAGGTATTGGATATCACACAGGAAGTCAAGGCATGTCCATTGGATTTTGGCGATTATACTCTCACCATGGATCTATCAGTTCTCGAGATGGTAAAATTTGATATTATTCTAGGCATGGACTCGTTGGTGGCTTATCATGCCACAGTTGATTCCCAAGCAAGGGTGGTCACGTTTCAGCCTTCGAACCAACCCTCGTGGGAATTTATTAGCACTAAAGACAATGGGATTTCGATTATCTCTACACTTCAGGCCCAGAAGCTTATGTCGCACGGATGTTATAGGGTTTTCTATTGTCACTAATCAGCACTGATGACAGTAGTAGCCCTCAGCTCTCGGATGTTCCAGTGGTCCGAGAATTTCTAGATTTATTTCCAGAGGAGCTTCCTGGTTTGCCTCCCAGAAGGCAAGTCGAGTTCATGATTAAGTTGATTCTAGAGACAACACCGACATCAAAGGCTCCGTATCATATGACGCCTAAGAAGTTGGACAAGCTAAAGGTCCAACTTCAACTTGATAGGGGATTTATCCGTCCTAGCGTATCTCCATGGGGTTCGCCAGTTCTATTCGTAAAGAATGATGGTTCTATGAGATTATACATGATTACAGACAGTTAAATGCAGTGACCATCGAGAACAAATATCCCCTGCCTCATATCGAAGATTTGTTTGATCAGTTAAAGGATACATCAATGTATTCTAAGATTGATTTACAATCAGGTTATCACCAGCTGAGGATCAAAGATTCAGATATCCAAAAGACAGCTTTCCGCACCCGGTACGGACATTACAAGTTTTTGATAATGTCATTTGGGCTTACCAATGCTCCTGCAATATTTATAGATTTGATGAATCATGTCTTTATGGAGTATTTGGATCAGTTTGTTATTGTGTTTATCGACAACATCCTGATTTACTTTCGTTTCGGGGAGAAACATGCACACCATCTTCGCATCGTCCTGGAGACGCTCCGACGGGAGCAGTTATATGCGAATTTAGCAAATGTACTTTTTGGTTGTCCTCTGTGGGTTTTCTCGGACACGTTGTTTCCAGTAGAGGTATCTCCGTAGACCTCCAAAAGATCGAGGTTGTCACTAGTTGGAAGCAGCCGAAGTCAGTTCAGGATGTGCGCAGTTTTCTCGGATTAACTGGTTATTATCGACGATTTGTTACATATCCATATATGTACATAACTATGTGATCTTTATTGACATATGCATATATGTACATAACTATATGAAGTGGCGTGAAAGGTCATTTCGATGAACTAGTTACCCTTAACTAGCATCCACATTTTACTCTCGACATCTAAATGTCTCCAGCTAGTGAGGATCAGCTGTTTGAATAAACCATATAGTACACATACTAGTCTTTATGATATCAATATAATTTTTCAAAAACATGAGAGATTAAAACCGAATTTACTAGATTAATTAAAAATTTTTCAACAATGACGATATCACGAGAGATTTACCGATTAGTTAGAAATTTATTGATTTTTTTTTAATTTTGATGATTCTGTTTAACCGAAAAGATTTTTGATATAAAGGATCAAAACTTTTTTTTTGTCAATAACTACAGATATAAATATATAATACTATTTATTTATTAGAATTATTCTTTTATTTAAACTAATTATAATAATAAATTTTATTTATCGTGATAATTTTAAAATATACAAATTTAAAGTTTTTTCTTTTTCTTTTGGATACAAAAAGTAAGTGTAATTAGCCCAATAATTATATCTATTATATATATAATAGAAGATTTTAAAATCGAAATTGAAATGAATTAATCGATTTTTTTTAAAAAAATAAAATTCTGAAATAATTAAATTAAAATTTTAAATTCGATAAATTTATTCACTGTAATCAAACTTTTGATCATCTTGTGGATTGTCAAAATGCTATTGTAGTTTTTCATGTGCATATCCAAGTTACAGGTTAAGAGGTGGTTCTCTTGGATCCAGTTTGAGGTTGGTCTTCAATTGGGTTGTTGAGATGCTCTTCAAGTGGAACTGTATTCGGGAATGCGGAGGGTTATTTTGGATTCAGATTTAGGAAGCCTTGAACCCATTTGAATGGAGAGAAGATCCGGATTTGACTTGGAGAAGTAGGCTTGGGAATGGATTTGAGGCTCTTCTCCCTTGGATCTGAGTCGAGCTTAATGAGTTGAACCATTTAAATTGGGTCAGACGAACCAAACTCTTCACTGACTTAAGCTTCATTTGAATGAACCAAACCCCCAATTGAATCTGATTTCTTCTTGATGAACTCCTTGAGCTACATTTGGTTCGGTTCAATCGAGGTCATAGTTCCACTTGATCCCCTACAAAATTAAGCTCATAAGTTAGATATAATTCCATAAACATTGGAAAAATTAAATTGAAGTTCGAAATATATTATAACTCGTAAAATATGATATAAATACGAATTTAAGTATATGTGAGGATTAGAAATGTCAACGAAAGAGCAAAATACTGTGACAAATTATTGGTTATCACTAATCGACGACAATATATTTTTCGTCATTAATTTAATGAAGAAATTTATTTTCAATCACTAAATTAGCGATTAAACATTAATTTGATCATTAATTTAGTGAAGGAATATTTATTAAGTTGCTAATTCGATGTTAATAAGCAACTTTCTTGTACAGAGTTTGCAATTATGATGTCGTACTGTTAATTAAGACTCCAATGGATGCTTTTTTGAAAAAGTTTAGGTTGCACTTAACTTGCTATACAGTTTATCTTTTAAATAAATTTTAGTTAATGCCATGATAACTTTCTTTGAATGCTTTTGCAATGATCAAACTAATCAATATAGATGGATAAAGTTATGTAAGAATTGTATGAGTACGTGATAAATAATCTGACATATAATGAATGTTTATTATTGTTATTAATTGTTTCAAAACATTGTTGTGAGCAAGAGATCCATGTGTACAAAGTTAGAGGTTCTACTTGTAATATTTTATATGTCATAATATGTAAAATAAGGTAGAGGAGGCTATACAATGTCCTTATAATAAATAATTTCTATTTGGTATTAGAGTTATTCCGACCTTGTTGTCAATCATATTTCTTTATCGTTAGATTTTTATGCTTTTGACAACCTTAATCATGATCAAATTTCCTCGTTATATAATAAATTAAATAAAAAACAAATCAATAATAAAAATTAATAAAAATAGTTTCTCACAATTCTATGCTTATACAAGTTAAAAATTCAGTTAAAACAAATAAATCAATCTAAATTAAAAATTCAATTTAATTATTTTAAAATTTTATTTTTTTAAAAAAATAGTTATATTGATTGATTAATTTGGTTAAGTTTAATTTTAAATTTCTTATTCAATTAAACTGAATAAATTAAAATAAAAAATAAATCTATAAAAAAGTTCATAATAAATAACTGTTAAAATCCAATATCATTATTGTTTTCATCATCTTTGTAATCTGCCATGATATTATGTTTATTGAAAAATTTAGTTAATTTGGTTAATTTAATTTTTATCGAATTAATCGATATTATAGATATTGTATATACTAAATTTTTCGATAAATTTTTGATATAACTTTCGATAAAAGATAATATCAATCTAAATTTTGATAAATTGATTGAAATGCTATATTGAAAATTAAAATTAAAATCTAATATAGGAGTTAATCTTTATTGAAAGTTATATTATCTTTATTAAAAATTTTGATTAATTAATTAAACAAATTTGATTCGCCTTGATTAATTCGAATCAATCTAACTTTAATTTTGTTTTAACGTAATACTCGACTTGCTTTTATCATTTCTAGATTTATAATTCCTATAGTTGCTTTTACCATTTTTAGATTTCTCAACGTTTCATTTATTCTTACACTTCTGCTTGGGAAATTGCTGCTACTCTTGTCCTTTGCACGTGGATAGCATCTTGAGGTCCGAGGGATAAAAATTAATAGACATATTCTCTTCGCGCACTAGCTATAACATCTAAGCTAGTAATTTCATAATTTATCTTTTTCATATTATCTTTAGGATAGATTGACAGAGACACTGAGATGAACAAATCATCTTCTTTTGTCACCTGATTAAAATGAGTAAAATGTAGAGTAGTGGGATCACAAACGTAGGATTATTTTTTGGAGGGTTTCTTGGGGCGAAATTACATGCTAATAAGTCCTCCCAACCAATTTTGAACCTTCTTCAAATGAGCGCAAGACATTAGCTGAAGAAGGTCAATAAAATTTCTATAAACTTGTTCAAGTAGGTGATTTATTTGATTTAATACTTTTCATTCTTAGGTCAGCAACCCTATTTTGCTTGAATGATGTCTACGACGCCATGGGTAGGACAATATGTACCTTTTCCCCGAGGCATATGAAATTTTAATGTGAAATTCAACGTGAATGACGTGACATTTCAATTGCAGCGATTTTCGACGGATTCATCGTACTCCCCAGGACATATTTTGGTTCGGGACAACGGCCGGAAGCCGTCGACAGTGTCCAAACGATAATCGAACGTGTACACGAAAAGTGTCACGTGATTCACATTAAAATTTCACGTTGTCTATCATTGCTCTACATGGATAACACTGAAACTATAGTTAGACCGTCATGTTTACAATCATATATTCTAATTATATATCACATTGCAAGAACACTTACTAAAAATCCCTAAACATAAAATAACAAAATATAACATATTTCCCGTTGCAACTAATTGAACAAAAATCATAATAAAACATTGTTAGATCGATGTAGCTTGCTAGAGGGGGGAGGGGGATGAATAACAACTTTTCGTTTTCTTCCTACAATTGTTAGTGCGCAAGCGGAAAATAAAAAGTAAAAAACAAAACTAACAACTGAGACACACCTATTTACGTGGTTCAGAGATAGAACTTTTACTCCACGGCTGCCCGTAAGGTGGATGATTCCCCGGAGCACCTCCGGCTAGAACTCGTAGCTCCTTGTGGGTGGAGAAATCTCTCCACAAGCTCTGGACACTACCTGAGTACACTAGGCTACTAACAAGTTTTGACCAAGCAAGTTTCGCCAAAGAACTGTCACGCCCCGAGACCAATGGAGCCGCTGATCCAATATAAAATCGGACAACATCTCCTCTGTCCGGCGGACAATTTACACATACACACCAACCCACGCAGTTATAAATTGGCCTCAGGCCTCAAAACAGGTATATATAACACATAAGAAAATGAAACAACGCAACACTGAAACATATAACTCACCTAAGCTGCCTCTAGGGCAGGCGCGCAGCAAAACCACATCACAAAAGTCCAACAAAGGACTCAAAATACAATACCGTACGAATAAATCCAATACAAGCTCACGGTAACAAAACGAATACAAAACATATACTATGCTATCAAAAGAAAATCAAAACCAGCGGAAGCTCCCATCCAAATGGAGTCGTAGGGACTCGGGACCGGCAACTGGGCTCCTCCGGCAAACTATCAACCTGAAAACAAAAATATTTCAACGGGTGGTGAGCCCAAGTGGACTCGCGGGTATATAGATAGATATGCATGGCTGAACAAAATAGCTGAATAAGCTATAAAGAAACAACAGGATACAGTCTCAACAGGAATAACAGAATATGCATAACTGAGAGTAATAACTGACTGTACATACCAGAAATCAGTCTATCCATATCATAAACGACTCGTACCGACACGAGCAAGTGCAGGGTCATCAAACCACACATAAGCATATCATGTACATGCATGTCAAACAAGTGCAGCAAATAAATGCAGCAATCACAATCAGAATGCACAATGCATCATATGCACATGATGCAATGTCATGGTCACACCCTAACACTAGTCAAGCCACCGAGACAGACGATACTGTGTCGGCCGAGTGGGTAGAGTTGTGACACTGTACGTACCCTGCTATCACTGCTCCTGAGTGACCGAGTGGACAGGATGCTGGCGGGGGACCGCCCCCCTACCTCATGTATATATGGGGGAGCGTCGCTCTCATCTCCTCTAGTCTATGGGAAGAGAAGGGATCCCTGGCTGCTACCACGCACCGGAACCACCCTCCAAATAGTGACCGTGCGGAGCAATACAGGGTAAATGCACACACCTAACGGTATCCACTAACCCATGAGTGGTCGTGTGTGCATATCATGTACCGGAAGACGATAGGCTCAACCACAAGGGAGTCGCTGATCGCCGGCATGCAACAGTGCAGGTATGGTGCATGACTCAAACACATGCAACCCCTACCAGGCCATCATACTCAACATAACATGCATAGGTTGATCACAGGTATAATAACCTAACCATCATGCATCTAAGTGCACATGCAAGTAATAACAGAATCATCCAATGCAGACATCAGGTGACATGCAACAATAACCCAATCAGTCCATATCTAGACACACGGGCAAGTATGACCAGAATTAACCAATGCAAATATCAGGTGACAACAACAATAATCCAATCAGTCCATACCTAGACACACGGGCAAGTATAACCAGAATCAACCAATGCAAATATCAGGTGACATACAACAATAACCCAATCAGTCCATACCTAGACACACGGGCAAGTATGACCAGAATCAACCAATGCAAATATCAGGTGACATACAACAATAACCCAATCAGTCCATACTTAGACACACGACAAGTATGACCAGAATCAACCAATGCAAATATCAGGTGACATACAACAATAACCCAATCAGTCCATACCTAGACACACGGGCAAGTATGACCAGAATCAACCAATGCAACCATACAATGATATGTTAATCCCTATCCACAAACTCATGCTCATACCAATGCTATACAGAATCAGATAACAAATAAACAAGACTGTATAGAAGAAAATTTAGATCATATCCAAGGTCAAGCATAAGTATCAAGCAGGATAACAAAACGGTAGCAGATAAAGGTCAATATCAGCCTACTGCATCAATAGCAAATATAGTCATGCATAAAGATAAAGTGGATCTACAAAAGACAAGCAAAAAGTACCCGCCTCAAATGAAGATGCTCGTATCAATAGAGAACCTCCCGTCCAATGATCCGCAACCAAAAGTCCAAATCAATGCTCTGTATCAAAGGACATATTTAAATAGCTATTATAAAAATAGTAACTAGCTAACAAGTCCCTAAACCATATCAGGGTTAACCTACTCAACCTATTTCATTTAATTACATCTAATTAAATGATTAACCCACGTTTGTTTAGGATTAGGTTTCATCTCACGGAGCTAAACCCAACCACTCCAAGAACCATTATTGGAACCTATCACTGAGCATCACCTAATCCCAAGTCCCAATCAGGTTCGCAAAGTCACATTCCATTATTAAGCTAAACCTTCATTCCACATCAATACTATCACAAGCACAGGTTTAAATTCTGATCCAAGTCAGAATTTCCATTCCAATCATAATAACTCAAAGCAACCATAATCTAGTAAAGTAAATCCAGAAATCCTCAACACCTCAGTTCACGATGAGAAAACAAGAGCAACCCTAGAACTCAACACAACAAAACTCATACCTATAACCGACCAAAATGCCAAAACCAACTCTATAGAATGGAATCACAGATCTCACATATTGATTCCAAAAGCTATTTGATCTATCCTCTAAGGATCCAACCACAGATCCAAAATCTCTATAAAACCCAACCATAACCATGATCAAAAGCCAATTCATCTCTACCTCATGTAGCAAGGTAAACTCTTCACTGATCAAAACAACCCTAATGAAACCCTCATCCAAACATCAAATGCATTCATAACCAAATCAGCTGATACAATCCAAAATACCACATGTACACACTGATTTATATTCCAACAGGACAATCCAACTCAATCCCTAAGATCCAAATTCAATCAAGAGCTCTACCCACATAGATCACATTGATTTCACATAAAAAAAAACCAAAACCAGTCTCAAAACAAGGTCACGATAAAATCATACAAGCTGTAATTGATTTTCACAACAGAACCAATATTGAAAGCTATAGATCTGAGCAATCCAAGATCACCATCCACAATAACAGTAGTCCCATATCAGAATCAAGATTCACACCCCTCACATACAACAGAGAACGAACCATACCAAAATTAAACTTCATCCGCTCATGAACCAACAGCCATTACGAACAATACCAGGGACAACTTCGGTTACAAGGCAACACCAAAAATCCTTATCCAAATCTCAGTAATGACCAACTAACACTTACCTCAAACAATCACCGACGACGGCATCCAATTGCAGCAACCGCGCATGACGGTGTGGATGGCAGAGCACCGGCGCCTCACGACCAGTCGACGATGAGCTTGGGCTCCGACAGTAAGCGTGGGATTGAGAGAAGGGAGAGCGAGAAGAAGACGGTGGAAGGGCTGGCAATCGGGCTCCGTCTCAGCCGGTGCGGTGTTTGCATCATGCGCGAAGAGGAGTCGGCGAGAAAGGTTTCGAGGGGAGGAACTAGGCACGGCGAGGAATAAGAGAGGAAAAGAGGGTTTATAAGGGATGGGATTTTTACAGAAAAGTCCCTCAATGTTTGACTAATTCCACATCAGCCCTTAACACTTAATGCATATTCGCAATTCAACCCTTAAAACTAAATTTTCGAAACGATTTTATCCTCTTTATAATTTGGGTCCCGAAATTCGTAAATCTTCTTTCGAAAAATTTTCTGGCTCGTGCCAAAAGTGTCGGATTTAACAGTAGTCTTAAACGAGCTCCTTTAAATAGACAAAAAATGCGAAATCGCTCGCCCCCAGCGCCCCCGCCGCACCCGTCCCAAGGCCATCACGAGGGAGGTAAATCACGGTCCCCAGAGTAATTAGTGCACAGTTGGGCCGAGAATTGATACACCAAACGCCCAGAGTTTTAATCCAGTGCACCTCGCACGACTCGAACCCAGGACCTCTTAGACAACACCCCCATGCACTAATCACTCCGGATCCCCGTGGGGACTCCTTTAAATAGAGCTCGAGTAGTAAATGGCCGCTACCAGTCGACTGCTCCTGGTCCCACTCAGATTCAACCGTTACAACCAATGTTCGAATCAGCCAGCTATTACCAGTCGACTGCTCCCAAAGCAGTCGACTGGTCCTTTACTAAGCCTAGGGTTACACTCCCCGAGTATATTTCTCTCGGCACTCGAACCCTCCCGGCATAGTCCCCGAGTACAATCACTCACACTCGGACCTTTACGACCTGGTTGACTCTTCACCAGCAGCCTCGACTGTTGCCTTCACGCCCTCTTCGTCTTCGACCCTCGTCCCTCAGATGCGCACACAAGCCTCCAGCTTGCTTCCATGCCATCCTTCACGTACGCCTCGAAGTCCGCGTCCTTCGGCTCATCGTCCCTGCTATCCACGGTCCCTCGGATGCGCACACAAGCCTCCAGCCTGCCTCCATGTCATCCTTCACCTGAAGACATCAACCAAGTCCATGTGTACCTACAAACCTGCAAACTCAAGTACACATATTAGAACAACAACAAATCCTAACTTAACCATATTGACACACACATCAAAACCCATGATCCTCCAGATCATATTAGGGTTGATCGCCCCAACAATCTCCCCCTTTTTGATGTGTGACAATATGTTAAGTTAGGTAAACACAAACAACAATAGTAATAGCAATTGAAAATCAAAGCATAACAAACAAGAGACAACCTCCCCCTTAACCTATGCTTTCTCCCAATTTTTAATTCTCACCACAACACAACAAGTTAAGTTCTACCCAACTTAACACTTAACACCAAGTTAAGTTATACCCAACTTAACACCACACGTTTCCCATGTGAAGTTAAACCTAACTTAACACACAAGTTCTCCCCCTTTGACACCATCAAAAAGATTGCCCCAAGCAATCCTAACCCTAGTGTCAAAAAGAACTTAACCAATTTCTGAAAAACCCCTCAGAAATCACTGAAACTCATTCTGCCTGAGACATCAGTCGACTGCCCCCAGGGTAGTTGACTGATACTGTAAATTCTGAATTTCTAGCCCAAATTCAGAAATGCGTAGAAAATTCTACAAAATTCCGAAAAATGTAAAATTTTACAAGCACATTTATTAGGATATACTCTATCCTAGAAAAATATAGTTTCATGAAAAATATCAAATGCGCTTGACTTTTGGTACAAACTCTAATTTTCTCAAAACTTGGCATTTTGTATCAACTTTGAAATCTATCCATGATTCCTTGTGTTTGCCAACTTTAATCATTCTCATTTGACACATAAAATCACCCTCAATTCTTTCCTTTTCCTTATGTATTCTCAGTACGATACAAACCTCCCCTATTTATCTTTTAACCCTAGAGACATACATATAGAAACCTCCCTTATGCCTTCATTTAGAAAGATCTTATCATTTAATATCAACCAATGAATTAATCAATACAAACAATATGAAACCATGAAATAAGATTTCATAACATATCATGAAAGCATAAACAAAGATTGTAAGTTAAAGCCATATCTTATAATTTAATAGCAATCCATAAATTTCAAATAACATTCAAGTCATGACATAAGAAGCATAAAGTATCATGAAAGCATAAGCAAATATATTTCATTCATGACTTATAAAAACATAAAGAGAGTCATATGGATCATGACCCCAAAATAGTTAAGGTTTTACAATTCCCAAAATAAGGCGTTTGAGAGATAAAATATAACATCAAATAAGACACTCTCAACACTAAGCTCATCAAATCAAATCCAGTCTACTGCATGCCATCATTGTCTGGAGGAGGAGGAGGGGCCTGATATGTGAGATGTAGTTGTCGTATCATATCGAGCATCTCATCCTGCTGGCGCTGAAACCCCTGGCAGAACTGTGAGATGCCATATACCTCCCCCTGAATGGTCTACTGGAAGCCCACATGCTGCAGCTGAAAACTGTGTAAGTTCTCCCGGAGGCCATGAACCTTTGACCGAAGCTGGGAGAACTCCTCTCGTGTAACTCCCTCAGCAGGCTCCTCAATCCTCATCTGAACTGAAGGACTCAGGACGCTGCCTCCAGACAATCTCCCCCTGTCTACACTCTATCCCCGCCAAGGACAACTGGCGTATGCCAATCTGATCATAGTCCTTTGACAGGTGACGGACCTGACCGCTAGATGTGTGTATACCTCGTGACTCGAAGAACTCAGTCAGGACATGGCAAAACGGCATGTAAATCTTCTCATTCACACTATGGGAAAAATGGCACATAGATGTAAACACATGCAGGGAGATATCTATGTCTAGTCTCCTCTCTAATGCATACATTATCACCAGGTGCGGTAGTCGAATCCTAGACCGCCCCTTGGTGACAATGGGCAACAAACACTCCAAGACAATCTTATACATAACATGACTAAAAGGACTCATGTTTTTTGCATCAAAAATATGCTCTGAAATGCGTCGATGACGTCCAAAATAATGCATATGGATCTGATCAATAGTGACGTCATGAAAAAAAGAGGCTCATCAACCTTAGGAAAATATTTGACTACATTGTCAGATGCCCTACACCCCAAAAATTCACCTAAAACAGTGGATGAAAAAGGGATGTAGACTCCTGCTACTATGGACTCATAAAGGTTATTATTAGGATCGATGCATGTTAGGTTTGCGTAGAACTCTTTACATAGATCTAGGTTAATGTCATGTTGACAGTACACTAAATGCTCTAACCCAAAATACGGAACCATCTCGGCAATCCAGGGGATATTCTCTTGAAAATAGGGTCTATTTAGATATCGACAATTCATTAATACGAATTCATTTTCGTCGAATCTCTTCCGACACTCCACTGATCGGAACCGAGACTCCCCCGATTCTGCCCGGCCTTGTTGGGATGAACCCTCACTCCTAGACCTTTTAGAAGCCAATCTAACATGTGATATGCAAATGCATGTATACCAAATCACCCCACAAAGGAAGAAAACAAAGAAAACATGCAAAAATAGACATATTAGTCCCAAATCATGATTTAAGTGGGAAAGATTGAACTGTATAAGGTGTTACCTTTTTCCCAATCGTTGCATGATGAAGTTGAGTGAAGATCGGCTTGAAAAGAGAAATTCTACGAACCCTAGGTGTAGATCGGAGATGGAGGAGGCTAGGAGAAGGCTAGGAAGGAGTTTCTAGGGCTTGGGAGTACCTTAGAACCGGAGAGGAGGTTGGGGAGAGGAAGTATTTGCAGGGGGTGGCATGCAAAACCTTAGGTTTTGGCCACCCCCGCGCGATCTGATCTCTAATAAAACCAGCGGACCAGTCGACTGCCCCCAGGGCAGTCGACTGGCAAAACAAACAGAATGTCATTTAGGTGGGATCAGTCGATTGCCCCTGGGGCAGTCGACTGATAAAACGAACAGAATGTTTTTAGTTTCAATTTTGCCTAGATCAATCGACTGGCTTTGAGCCAGTTGACTGATACCTGAAATTCTAGTTTCTCAGTCTAATTTCATAAATTAATTCCATAAATTTCCAAAAAATCTGAAATTTTGTGGAGAGATTTGTGAAGCATATATCTACTTGGGAAAAATATGTTTTCAAACAAAACTATTTTGGATCCCAATATTGGCACAAGATTCAACCTCTCCTAATTGTATTATTGAAACCTTATCCAAAAGTCCTAATTTTGGCCTCTTCTTGATGTACCTTCCAATGCCTAACCATAATACATTTCTAGCACCAAGTTATATAACATTTACACATTAAAAATCAATTTTCTCCCAATATGATTCTATTTCCATCTTTTTCTCCATAAATCTCCTTTTAGTGTGCCAATTCCCTAGAATTAAGTCTAACCTTAACCTTTTGAACCCTTTGGCACACTCCATAGTTCACCTAATCTCCTAGGAGAAAACCTCCTGAGATCCATTGACCATGGATCACATTTTGGCTCCTAGAGCTCTCCCTTAAGCTCCTAGCTCTAGTTACCTCCCTAGGTAACTCACTTACAATTGCAAGACCACACCGGTGTTCCTCCGGTGCTTCTTGACATTCAACTATCACTCTTTTAACTATACGTCTTTTTCTTGGTCAAACCCTCCTTTTCCTTATCATTTTTTACCTTTTCTTTACCATAAGCATAAGGCATCCTTGAATATGATATTTTACTAACATTTGTCTTCCTAATCCTAGACTCGGTCTACCACTTCTAAGGTGTTGGTCATTTGGCCTTATGCTTACTCTCTTGGACCCCTTAATGAGTCTATCTAGGTTCTTTTCTAATTTATCAAGTTTTGCTCTCAAAACTTGATTTTCCTTCTCTAAATTCCTAATCTTAGTATCACCATTCCTATGTTGATCATTTCTAGATCTACCCATCTTTCTAGGCATGTGTCTCCCTTTCTTAGGGTTGATGCATTGATCCTTAGGTCTAGACACCCTAGATTTATCATGAAACATGGATTTCTTGGTGTTTTGACAAGCAATAGTATTTTTATTTCTATTATGATACTTAAACCCAAAAACACACATAAACAAACAATTATTAACATTTCTAGCATTCATGGAAACATTAGAAGCATAAGTAAAGTTAGGGATTACCTCCCTTATCCTTGTAGCTCCTCCTTGATGTGAGCTCCTTTTCCTTTCTTCTTTCTCCCATCTTCTCAAGTGTTCCATTTTCTTAAGCTCTCCTTTTCTTGGACATTGAGTGTGATAATGTCTTAGCTCCCCGCAAGTATATCACCTAATGTGCTTCTTTTCTTTCTTTTCCCTACAACCCAAAAATGAATGGACCCGGGTTTAGGGAGTACCTCCTTCTTACCTAATAGACACTTGTCCTTGTAGTGTCCCTTCTTGTTGCATCCAAAGCATATGATGTGTTCTTTTGATTTGACTTTGGAGGAGGTTGGAGCTTTCTCTTGCTCTTGTATGGATGGGGGTCTCTCCTCCCCCTCAATTCTTGAAGTTGATACTTTCTCCTCTTCTTCTCTTGACGAACTGGATGATCTCTCACTTAGTTGGGCCACTTCAATTGACGAGGTTGACAACTCTTTTTTTCTTGGTTTTCTTGGGCCATTGAATTTATTTCTTCTTTTATTTGAGCTCGGGTAGGGTTCTTATGAAATTCTTCCACTTTGTCCCACAACTCATAGGCACTTTTATATTCCCCTACACTACTCAAAACATTGTTAGGCAAAATATTTGTTAATATACCAATTACCTTCTCATTTGCCCTAGCTTGTTCTTGTTGCTCCTTTGTCCAATATCTAGCCAGAAGCTTCTTCCCGTGCTTGTCTCTTGGAATTTCGAATGGTTCCTCTGTTGTCATCACACACTCCCAATCCATTCCAAGCCACGTCTTCATCCTTGTCCTCCAATATCCAAAATCTTCATGGTCATAGGCGGGTGGTGTGTTGATATCATCCCCTAGCTTGTTTTCCATCATTTCCCTCTAGCTTTCTTGCTCCCTTGGCGGTTAGTCCGTAGATGAGCGCACCAAGCTCTGATACCACTTGTTAGATCGATGTAGCTTGCTAGAGGGGGGTGAATAGCAACTTTTCGTTTTCTTCTTACAATTGTTAGTGCGCAAGCGGAAAATAAAAAGTAAAAACAAAACTAACAATTGAGACACATCTATTTACGTGGTTCGGAGATAGAACTTCTGCTCCACGACTGCCCATAAGGTGGGCGATCCCTAATCCGTCGGTAGATGATTCCCCGAGCATAGGGATGGTAATGGGGCGGGTCGGGGACGGGTTTGTCGTCCCCATACCCGTCCCCGAAGTAAATCTTCATCCCCGAACCCGTCCCCATCCCCGCCTCTACTTAATCGGGGAATCCCCGTCCCCGAACCCGCGGGGAGTAAATCTCCATCCTCATCCCCACTTGAAATATCCATTTTTTTGCAAGTTAAAAAAAAAAGGATTTCCCAAGCATGGTTGTAAAAACAATGAGATTTCCAACTTGTGGGAGGCGGCGAGTGACTAGTAAGCGATACTCATTAGGGTTTTCACACAACTTTAATATTAATATTATTCAATTATTTTAATAATTATTAATATTTTATTATTATTAAAGATATCGGGGCGGGTTCGGGGATGGAGATAGCATCCCCATACCCGCCCCAATTTATTTCGGGGATTTTTAAAAATCCCCGAACCCAAATCCAAACCCGATAATAACTCCCCAAACCCGCCCCGTTTCGGATTTTCCCCGCGGATATCCAAATCCGCGGGGAAAATTGCCATCCCTACCCGAGCACCTCCGGATAGAACTCGTAGCTCTTTGTGGGTGAAGAAACCTCTCCACAAGCTCTGGACACTATCTGAGTACACTAGGCTACTAACAAGCTTTGACCAAGCAAGTTTCGCCAAAGAACAGTAGCCTTAAACGAGCTCCTTTAAATAGAGCTCAAGTAGTAAATGGCCGCTACCAGTCTGTCCCACTCAGATTCAACCGTTACAGCCAATGTTCGAATCAGCCAGCCATGACCAGTCGACTGCTCCTTTACTAAGCCTAGGGTTACACTATCCGAGTACATTTCCCTCCGCACTCGAACCCTCCCGGCTTAGTCCCCGAGTACAATCACTCACCCTTGCTAATCCGTCCCGGGATCACCATGGAGGAGGTAAATCATAGAAATTACTAGCCTGAATGTTATAGCTAGTGCATAGGAAGAACGGGTACATTGAGCGTTGGTCGCCGTATCCATGATATGAATGGTAGCATATCAGAGTGGTGTGTGGGATATGCAAATACAAGGGGTTGGCATCTTTTAATAGCTTTCACAGGAATGGTTGGTGATAATTTTTCTTATTCTGCATTTACAAGATAAAGTTACAACAGGAAAACAAGGGATTGGGCTAATGATATCGTGCAGCCAAAGATAAAGCTAAAGAAGTTGTGCAGAGTGCTGCTTCATCAGGTTCCAATTTTAGCACTACTGTAGCTTATCCAGTGTCTTCACTTTGTTAACATGAATAATCATCTCAGGCAGTGGGCACCTTCAGAGTCAATGAAGATGAGGAAGCTTAAACTACATGTTGAGGCACACTCTAGTTCGCTCCTTTCTGACTTTAGCATGATGCTCTGTCGTACTGGAAGAGAAAGGTAACTTTGCCCACAAATTTTTTTGTTAATATTTATTCTCTAGCCGCTCATCATGTTCTCACTAGTTTTGATGGGAGCATATCTATGTAAGTGCAATCCGAAGTTTGTTTACCTAAAATCAAAATTTAGTGTACAATAAGTGTTAGCATCTTTCAACTTTTTATGCCAGAACTTGCAATTCAAATATGACTAATGTCATAGCAAAACATAAATTATGTTGTTGTTCTTCAGCTACCAAACATTAGCTGTATAATATTTAAAAAATGGAAATTTAATCCTACAAGATCATTCTCCATCAGGGTGGTCATAAATTAAAATTTTACAGTAACTTAGATTAAGCCAAATAGTCATCGAACTTGTAATGAAGCAATAAAGAAAAGATGTATTGCAAACATGAAGTGGACAAGGCAAGATGCTCCCTGTTTATAGCAATAAATAATAAGTGTTAACTCCTAAAACACACAGCTCTATTTTACACTTCCATGTGCCAAAGTTCTAAAACTGTCAACTGATTACATTTGAACCAGTTAAAGCAAACGATGCCCACAATGCAGTGCCCGTTGCATTACCTCTTTACCATAGAATGCCATGGCTGAATACTTGAATTAGGTTGAGCAATAACTGTACCTTGTAACATGGCAACTCTTGAAGACTATGCTTCTCGTAGAGCCACGGCACCTCCATGTTCATCACTCATTCACTCGTACAGCGAGAAACCGCGTTCCCTTGTAATTTTTCTCATTTCAGCATCTTTTGAGAATCCTTTCTTCCTTGCACGGTTATGTTTTGTTGAAGTTACAGGAGCAATTCCCTTGCAATCCAATTCCTCTTCAATAACTGATTTTTGACTGAACTCCTTGCCCAAATACCAAGCCTGAAGCATCTGCTCGGTCTTTGGCTCAGGAAGAAAGCCTTTGGCTTTCATTTCTTGGTAGTAAGTGGCAGCCTCCTCTAACTTGCCATTCAAAAACAGACCGTGGATCAGGACAATGTAGGCACTTCTGTCAGGGGTGAAGCCATCCTGCTGCATCTCATTCCATACCTTAAAGACGCTTTCGTGCTGCCGCCATCTCGACAGTTTTCTTATCAGCATAATGTATGTTTCGATCGCCCGGCCGCAATTGGACTCTCTCATTCTGGCCAATAAGTCGAACACATCGTCGACGTTCTTTGCCGCATCAAGAAACGGATGGTAGGTGCGTACGCAAGGCGAAAGGCCTCTGTTAAGCATTTCGTCGAACAGCTTCCTTGCATCGTCCACACGGTGTAGTTTGCAGAGTGGGCGGATGAGGGAATTGAAAGTTGCAGCATTTGGACTGGTACCGCTCTCCTCCATCGCCTCCAGCAGTCGCATTGCGCCATGGAAGCACTTCCCCTTCGCCAGGGCGTGAATAACCGCGTTGTAGATCTTGAGGTCGGGCTCGAAGCCCATTTCCTTCAGCCGATCGAAGAGCTTGAGAACGGCATCGAGATTGCCAACTTTGGAGTAGCAGGAGATCATACTTGCGTAGGAGACAACGTCCTTCTCGATCTCACTGTTGCGCATCAGCCTCCAGAATCTCTTGGCCTCCCGGACGCTGACCACGATGCTGCACCAGCCGTTGAGGACGATGTTGAAGCTCTTGGTGTCGAATGGGAACGTCTTACGGTTGCACAGAAGCAGGTGTTCGGCGTCCGGGACGTTCTTGTACCGGCAGAGCGCGGCGAGAAGACCTTGGAAATCGTAGGGCCCCGGCGTGATGCCGAAGCGTCTGAGCGTGTGAAAGGCGTTGATCGCGCCGGCAACGTCGTGTACGGCGGAGTATCTCTTGATGAGGATCAAGAGCGTGGCGGGAGTGACGAGGCCGGCGCTGCGCATCTGGTGGACGAGGGACCAAGCGGTGTCGAAGTGCCGCATCTTGCCGAGGATGGAGATCATGGAGTGGTAGTCGCGGGGGGAGTGGGAGTAGCCCGGCTGCTCAGCGGCCCATAGGAAGAAGTTGAAGGCGCAGGCCCAGTCGTTTCGGAGGTGGGAGAGGACAGTGTTAACCAGCTCCGACGAGGGGGCGACACCGGACTGCTGCAGCCTGAGCTTGGCGGCCTCCGCCCTGCTACTGTCAGCGGCGGCGAATCCGCGGATAGAAGTGAGGACGGAGTCGACGTCCCGGAGAAGTTGGGCATCAATCTTGCCGCCATGGTCGTCGTCGTCGTCGTGTTGGTCGGAATCACCGGAATCAACGTCGGAGAAAGAGGAGGAGCAGAGAGGTCTGAGGATGTGGAATCGATGCGACGGTGCGGAGACGGAGACGATCATTGGACATCGCAAAATCAAAACGATTCTTCTCCACATGACGACGACGACGAAGTAGAATCGAAGCGCCGCCGGCAGACAACGATCGAGGGGAGCCGGAACGAAGCGAAAAAAACAAATCCTGCGATCGATGGTTATTAATACAGCAAAAGCATCTGACGGTCACAAACTGTTCCATCTGATCGTTATCTAGACCACCATATGAGCTAAGCGCCAAGGCCGAAGAGAACCGAAAGCAAAGAGACGATGGGGATTTCACAAAGGACTCTCATGCGCATCCCTCCCTTCCCCTCCTGCAGACCTCATTCTCCAGCTCCTTGCTTTGCAGATGTCCAA
Source organism: Boesenbergia rotunda (assembly GCA_024364735.1). Taxonomy (NCBI): domain Eukaryota; kingdom Viridiplantae; phylum Streptophyta; class Magnoliopsida; order Zingiberales; family Zingiberaceae; genus Boesenbergia; species Boesenbergia rotunda. The sequence continues at coordinate 221,054 of JAGFNQ010000431.1, read as the reverse complement.
GGTATTATTCTATCTTCCTTGGCTCCTCTCGCCATTGCCGTCATGCTGAGCTCTCCGTTGCCCTCCATGGCGGTCCCTTATCCCAACCCTCGGGCTCCCCCCTTCCCACCTTCAACTCCCTACGCGCAGTCGCAGAAGTTGCAGCTGGGATTGCAGAACGGGTAATCGCAACCTCTTTCACATCATCGCGCATCGATCGATCCAATCCCAGAAAGGAATTTGTCTGACCATGTGTTGTACTGCAGAAAAATTAGACCTTGTCCGTCCACGAACCCCGGTTGCGTGTCCACGAACCCAAATTCTTCATCGTTCGCCTTTCCATGGATGCTTCCGGAAGATTCTTCCGCAAATGTCGTTCAGGTTTCTCTATTTTTTTTTTAAATTAATTTTCTGAAATTGTAGACTGTTCTCTATCGATATAATATGTTTTCTTTTTCTTATTTGAAACAGAACTTGAAAGATGCAATACTAAAAACCCAAAGAAATGTCGTGTTCAAGGTAGATGAAGAAACTCCTGAAGGTAATTTACTTGAATGTTGCACTTAAATTATGCACACTTAATCATTGTAACCAATCTGTTGAGAAAAAAAAAAGGTTAGAACTTTGTTGATCTTTTCAGAGAAAAAAAACATGGAAAAGAAAATCTGAAAACCTTGTGCAAATCCAGTAGAAAATAAACAAAGCTGGACCTGACTTAGCCTGTTTTTTCATACAATTCTTATTTGTAAAAGCTGATGATAGCTAACTGTTTGCTAAATTGACAATGACATACTAGCAAACAGATAATTTCTTTTCAGACAACTCTTACTTCCATGTGGCATTTGAGGTTCTCTGTAAAATCTCCAAGCTATTTAACTTATCCCAAAACTTAAGCATATTCTCAGTTTTTTCACCGTCTCTGATGATTTTGTTGCTGATTCTAAGTTGAACTATTGGCTTACTGTTCAATATGAGACATTGTTCTACTCTTCGATATCATTTTTTTATTTATCATGGAAAATTGTTTGTTCACAAAAGAACAAGCGGTGACATTCTGGAGCTTGCATATTTCAGGCCGATATTTACTTGCAGAGGTTGATGGAGGATTTGGGCGCGATGTAATGGAGTTCTTGATCAAAACAAACATTGTAGCTTTTAGAGCTATGGCAACAAAAGTTACATACATATACCCATTTACAACAGCTATTGGGGATTCTAGAGGACAAATTGAAAGGATTAACAGGGTAAGGGAAGAATTGGGTTGGTATGCGCCTAACTTTGAAGCAATGGATGAATCCGATTGAGCCCTGTAACTGTGTCTGTGCTTCGGCATGATCTATGCATCCTCTTGTGCATTGGATGAAATTTCTTGAAGGTTTTGTATTTGTATATGTGAAAGAAATAGGAATTTGTTGAGTACTTTCTGGTTTCTTTTCATGTATTGGAACATTGATTCAAAGGTAATTTTCTAATGACAATTTTTGTACTAGTTCAACTAATTCATTCCTATCCATTAGTTTTTGTTAAGGCATGACAAAAAATTGATTAACGAGATTGTTCCGTCCGGTCTCATGGAAGTTTTCCATCAGCCATCAGGGCAAATCGGGAAACGCTCGCAGTGGACGGTCTAGAAGTCCAGCGTCCCAGGGTTCGCGCCCCATTTGGAGGAAAAATTTTTATAAATGCATCGTAGCTGGGGATCGAACCGTGGATGTCTGGGCATGACAGATAAATTAATAGTTTGTCAATTTTGGTTCGCGTTCCTTCATTCTCATAGCATTGCTAATGAGAAGGATTGAGCTTGTCCCACGGATGTGGTGTAAAACACTGAGTAACAAGATCAAAATTTGAATGAGACGGATAAAGTCAACTTTGATTGTGCATAAATTATGATTAAAACACTTAAAATTATATATATATATATATATATATATATATATATATATATATATATATATAAATTTACTCTCCTACGGACCGCGTGTACGACCACGACTGATCGATCACGGTGACCGATCAGGTCATTGCCTGATCGACCACCGGGGCTCAGGAGCATCTCCGACGGATTCACCCGTTCTCCGACTGGTTCACCGTACCCCCAGGGTACATCGCTCACCCCCTGGATTATAGTTTTGTTTGGAGGCGGAGGCCGAAGGCCGCCGCTGGAGTCCGATAAATGCTCCCAGCGCAGCGCCATGCGTGCTATGCGTGATCGATCAGGGAAGTCCCTGATCGGTCGTCAATATGTGGTCCGTACCTCACGATTCGTAGGAGAACAGAACTGTATGTATACATATATAATTATTTAGAAAATATATTTGATACTTTCAAAATAGAAATAAATACTAAGAAAAAAATATGTAATATATAATTGATGCGAGGAATGAGGTAGGCCTCTGAATCGGGAGAGAGAGTCGACGTCGTGAGCTGACGTGGAACTCAAGATCATGGGTGATAAATTGGGGTAACAGTTGCCTACGATACTTCTCATAAGGTCCAATCGGATGGGCCAATCGAACCTCAACAAGGGGATTGGGTAAGCACAAGGTCTCGAGCAGATATGTCTGACAGGACATCAGCAGTGCATCATTATCACAACAGTCAACAGAGTACGACTACTTGGAGCCAAACAGGGGAACTTTGATGATTCCAATCAGTTCTCCGAGCTCTCGCTCTTACAGGACTGATCGGGCTTCTCCCGAATTCAGATCCCAGGACACCCGTTGACCAACCAGAGCATATAAATTGGGCCAAGGCCCAAAAGACATACTGCGAAGCCTGATAGGTTTGTTGTCCTGGCCCGTCAAAGAGACATGACCCATAACAAAGATGCCAGAGACACGTGACACTGTATTTTGGTGTGGATATATTATACAAATACAATTATCATTATACTTGTAGTTGACAAGACTATTCCATACCTAGATATAATGATTAGACAAGCTCATTTATTTGACACAATATTTTATTAGTGCGGATGTTATGAGGAGTAATATAAATAGGGTCCATCTTTCATAGGGCATGTATGCGTTTTTAGATTTCTACATTTTCATTTTCATTGTCACTCATTTCCAAGGGCTGAGGCACATACGGGGTTACTGGGCTGGAGCCCGGGGGCTAGTGAGGTGAGAATGAAATTTATTTAGGAGGAAAGAAAAAAAATGAAGAAAAAAAAAAGAAATTGGCCTGGGTTGATATCCGCAGAAAGAGGCTAACTCGATGACGATGTCGAAAGCGAAAACTAATCCAGAATGATAACATCTACATTAACGCTCAAGCACTATAGTCCGAGTATATTACCTGGACTAGCTCCGCTATGGCTCATTTTCACCTTCTTCTTGTATCTTAGCACGTTGGAACCTATTGGTCTGTGCCTACTGATGTTCCTTTATTTTTTATTTTATTTTATTTTTTTTTATAGAACGAGGTTTTTTTAATCTCGGATGATCGACTCGACCTCACAAAAATTTCCACCGATCGTTAGGATAAATCAGGAAGTGCTCGTGGTGGCGGTCTAGGAGCCTAGTGTCCCAGGATTCGTACCTCATTTAGAAGAAAAATTCCTACAAATACATCATAGTTAGAGATCGAATCACGAATATTTGAGATAACGATTAATCGTCCTATTATTGTACCGGATCCCAAGGCGATGTTCCTCTATTTTATCATTGGCTCGTTAACCTAGGCATCCGCAGTTCGAACCCTAGCTACGACACATTTTGTAGGAATTTTTCTTTCAAATGGGGCGCGAATCCTGGGACGCTGGGCTTCTAGACTGCCCACCACGAGCGCTTCCCAATTTATTCTGGTGACCGGTAAAAAATTTTCGTAGGATCGGATTGATCATCTCAAGTTCAATTTGTCTATTGTCTAGCTCATCAATTTTTTTTCTATTTTATCATTGGTGTTGCAGGCTTTCCCAATGTATAATGCCACGTGATCAAAGTCTTCGTGTAGACGTGCAGTCAATATTTTCAGCCACTCACCGACGCTTCATTCTCAGGTGCTCTCATAGGGGATCAATAATATTAAAAAAATAATGGAGTAATCTCATAATCAAATCAGATCTAATTTTTCAATTTAAACTTTGGTGACTAAATTTAGGTTTTGTTATGGTGGCCCACACGAGAGCTGCAATTATCCAATAGAACATCGCCACCTACTTCTTCGGTCTGGAGAGACCACGTCTTTCCGCGTGAAACCCACGACCCGGTCGAATCGGGACGGAGATCGTCGCTCTGTTGATCCAATCGAAGCGATCCGCTTCCGCACCTCAACGTCGTCGCCTTCCTACCTTCTCCCCACCGGCAGCCATGGCTGAGGACCGCTACAACAGGAGGAACCCCGCGGTCAAGCGGATCCTTCAGGAGTTGAAGGAGATGCAGGCTAATCCATCTGACGATTTCCTGAGCCTTCCCCTCGAGGTAATCAATCTGCTCTCGTATAAAATTCAGAAGATTTTGGTTCGTCGATGGTTAGGTTACTTTGTAATTTGGCTGGATCCTTCAATTTGTTTAGCCGATCGTGGAATTTAGGTGGTAGGACGTGTTTGTGAGAAGGCCGTCTTTAGGTAGATTTTATTTGTCGCTGATTCCGGCGAGAGGACGCTGTGGTGTTGGTTTAGGGTGATTTCGTCTCTGAAGAGCAATTCTGGTTTTTCCAGGAAGGTGTAGTTTTTCATAAACTCTTTTCTCATGGTTTCCAGGACAACATTTTTGAGTGGCAATTTGCCATTTTAGGGCCTCGGGATACAGAATTCGAGGGAGGAATCTATCACGGGCGGATTCAGTTGCCTGCAGAGTACCCATTCAAACCACCTTCATTCATGTTTCTGACTGTAATAACCTCTTTCCTCTCTAAAATCTTCTAATGCATAAATTTGTCATTTTTTCTTAGTAATTTACTTATATAACTCATTTTACCTTTGGATTGTTATCCAGCCAAATGGTCGTTTTGAAACACAGACCAAGATCTGCTTAAGCATCTCCAATTATCATCCTGAACATTGGCAACCATCATGGAGTGGTACATGACACGCTCTTTTCTGATATGTTCTCCTCCTTTTCTCTCCCTTTTACGATATACTCTCCTAAAATATTACAGTAGTCTGAGTCACTGATTTTGAACTGACCTCTAAGACAAATAGTTTTTGTTAACCACTTATAGGTGCTGTCATTGTAAAAAAAAAAAAATGGATTTGCTTCGTCATAATTCATATTGTCAATCTATGTTCTGCTTTTGAATCTTGTTTACTTTATTGGATATAGTGTTAAGTAATTTGTGATTGGCTGCACATGTTCTTTTTCCAAAAAGTTGAAACTAAAAGTCGATCTGTATCAGTTCTTTCTTGGCATTATTTATCGTCTTCTGGTTTTCATTCTTAAATCCTTAGACCAATCAGATTCAATGCAGTGAATTCTAGGATTGTTCTTTTTTTTTTTCCATCAAGGCTTGACTTGCTTTAAGGATGGCAAGTTCCCTACCTTTGATCCCAATTACCTTTTGACAAACTGACTTTAGTTTTAATGTTTAATCAACCTATAGATTATATGTGAATTGAAAGTTATATTGAATACACTTGTATATGCATCCTCCTATGTTCTTTTGCTCCTATCAGATAAAGAATTAAGTTCAAAAGGTATGATTGTTTGCAGGTTTATATATTATAATTGCTCTCTTTTATGACTATAGCTTTTGTTTAAGCTATCCACTAATTTGAATTTTCAAGATTTAGTTAAAGTTTTGCACAAAAAAAAAAAATCAAACAATGCACCATAAATCCACCGTACCTTAGTGCTAAAAACTATATATATATATATAATGATCCTTTAGTCCACAAAAATTCACCATATCTTACTCCAAGCAAAATCTCTCTATTGTTTATTGTGCTACATGATAAGCATCATCATCATCACTATTATAATAGATATAAGAGATGGAGATGCTAGGTGGTAGAATTCTAGAACCAAATATCCCAATGGAAGATGGCTTAGAACAATAAAAACTAGATTGAAAAATCTAGAAAGTCAAAAGAACTTATTGATAAGACATTGATAAAAGTTCAGTCATGGACAAGTCGCTTAACTTGTACAAATCCAAACAATTGGGGACAGTTAATGTTAGATGAACTATTGAGTTAGATAAACTATTGGAGAGACAAATGCACAAGTTGATCCTCAGATAACAATCAACTAAAGATGAAGATGAGGAAGATAAATTTGAGATTTAATGTTGTGAGACATTCCTAGCTAAACTCATATGAGACAATATATTGAAGTGCATAGAGGACAACAGAGGAAGGAGGTGCTCGATCAGATTCATTTGTGGATTAATGGGCATAGAGAAAACAATGTTGAGTAAAGGCATATGCCGGAGAGGATGCTCAGCTGGTTACAAGGGACTAGATGAAGAAATGGCTCTAAGACCAAGTTAGAATTGGAGGGAATATTTCACTCTAACCCTTGGTAGCCCCGTCTATCTTACATATGTATTAGGTATATGAACAATTAATAGTGGATCCTTTACTCCTTACATATCTACTCATGGGCACTTTTTTACCCATAACAAAGTATTAATTTCAGGATCCTCACACCTACCACTTGAATCATCCATGGTGGTGGCTCTTGTCATTATTAACATAATCCTTTGACATGTAATGGCTATTATAAAGTTGTTGATAATTAGAGCTCAATAAAGAGACATTATTCATGTGCAGAAAGACATGCTGATTTTTTTTTGTCTGTAGACTAAGGTACACTACAACTAAACTTGCTGCGAAATTAAGCAAAGTAATTCCAGAAGAGGTTGCCATTTTATTGGGATTGTGCTGTTGAAGTTGTCATGCGTATGAGTCCTCATAGTGCAAGGATCCTGTTGGGTTTAGAGAAGTCTATGATGAAGTAAGGCAAGGTGAGGTGAGGTGACTCAAGAATCAACATGGTGGATTGCTTTCGTGATTCGATGATATGTAAAATAAGGAGCATGGAGAAGTGGGTTGCAGAGTTACTCTTGGCCATAGCATAAGAGGGAACTGGTAGATAGTAAACGCCTGTACTGTTTTATTTTGGCAGATTGATTTATTTTAAAATGACTATTTTATTTGCAGATTCATTTTCTAAGCACTAGAAAATAGAAAGCTAAATTGGAGATAAGAAACTAGTAGAAATAGTAAATCCTTTCTTAGTGACCTATTGACAGGTATTGCTAAAAGTTCTAAGGATTTGAGAATATTTGAACTATTTGAATTGTTTTTTATCAAGCATCTCTGTTTTCTTCTTCATGCAAGAAGGAGGACAATTAATTGAGGAGTCCATACGTATATGACCAATCATGTAATAATCAATGTAGTGGAGTCTTATTTTTTATTAATTCGTATTATTTTATTTTTTTAATCCATGTATCCAATTTGTGCCGACTAGCCCTAGAGGTGTACAACTCGGCCTCACTCCCTGCACATCAGGTAAATCAGGGAAACGAAGTGGCTCCTGACGTAGCGTCGCACCCCAATATCACAAGTAGTTCGAGCGCCACAGGCGGCCAAAAATGTACTGTGTGGGTTTTGAGCCCTTGTTGCTTGGGAGAAACACCCTGTCGTTTGCCACGACGTTGCACCCTTGGGGGAAAATGTAGTGGAGTCTTAGATTGAAGTAGGAATGTCACGTTCCTAAATTGAAAGATGATGCTACTCAATAGTAACATGTGACCCAAGGTTATAACACAAACACAGCTAATATCATCCATAAGCAATTTCCCAGTAGTTATCAGAGACATATTATGGGCACCTTTAGAGTTAAAAAAGTAAGTGTAACTCTTAACATATTTTGATAAGCTAAGCATAATCAACTTTACAAGGAGACTAATTTTAAAAAACTCACTTCAGTAATTACCTTATCTGAACTTCAAAATAACCACTCAGGGACAGGACACTTATTGGTTTGCACTACCTAGATGAAACAAATGCATGAAAAACCTAAATAGATTGAGGGTTCTGATAACTTTTCCTACAAAACGCAAGCCAAGATCCTTTTTATGAGTTTTTTAGTTTTTTTTTTTTGGAAAATATTCTATGTTACAATCATGATTAATAAACCATGCACACTCAAGATCTTGGCATGTTGTTTACAATTACCCATCAAATTCTAGTCGGAGTGATTTTTGATTTAAATAAAGAGAGACCTCTGGATTTGAAGATTTGTGTTAGAGGACCATAGAAAATGTAAAACTTAAGTTACACGTGAGGGTTTAAGGATTTGGTTCATTTGTCAACTGAAGAATTTGAGACATGCAACCAAATATGATAGTTGAGATCGTGCTTATTATCTTGGATTTGGTAAGCGAGTGGAGACTAGGGATCTTAAATTTTTATCCGTAGACCTTAAAGTTGGATGGCACTTATGTCAAGTGTGTATGTTAAATTGGTTTAACCTCTTCATATTCTTCTCTTTTTTTTGTCGGAGTTGAATGAAATATAGGAAGCTGTCTCTGAATGTTTGATTTGGCTAAGCAATTTTTCATCTTGTTGACAGTTCGTACAGCTTTAGTAGCTCTAATTGCTTTTATGTCAACCAATCCAAATGGAGCTTTGGGTTCACTAGATTACAACAAAGAAGTTCGGCGGGAGCTTGCTATTAATTCCCGTGAAACTGCTCCAACATACGGAAACTCAGAAAGGCAAATGTTGATTGACGAGGTTCATGTTTACCTCTACTTTTCTATATTGCCATGGTATGATTGCTAGATATCTATGACTGATCTTTTACCTAATTACTTCCAAATCAGATTCATCAGTACCTGCTGAATAAATCTCCCCCGGTGCCTCAGCTTCTGCCAAACCCAACCACCGAGTCTAGTGATAGTGCAGTGGGAGAAATTAATGCTATTCCTGATGCTATTTCACCTACAGAGGACCTTCTGAATCAACAAATGGAGGATAGAGTTGTTGAAGCCGAGAATGAAGCTGGTGCCGTTGCAGATGCTGGACGCCGAAGTGTTAGCTCAACTACTGAAATGAAGTCGGGGACGCCAACAGTCGAGGTCGGTGAGCAGCACCTAAGGCCTAGAGTTCAGCAGTCGTTCCAAGATCGTGTGCTTACATGGGCAGCCATCTGGCTGGCCATTGCTATTCTCATTCTCCTTATGAAGAAGTTTTTGAAGTCTCAAATAGTTGCTGAATCTATCAGTGACCTTTAAATTGGAGGTATTCATTGATTAATTACCTAATGGAGTTTTAAACCTCTGATGATGGGGCCGAAAAAGATTTTGTTTTTTTAATCCTCGTTTACTTTTTCAGGGACCATGAAGGATGTGATGGGATTTATTAATTTACGGTTATGGAGAAGTACAAAGTTGGACCATAAACACCAAATACTTATGTATGCATAAACTCCTACGAGATCAGCAACATATAAACCTGTTACATTCGTTATGAGAAAGTGATGATGGATTTGGGTAACTAATGAGATCCACCATTCTGTGGGTAGATTATTGTACTATTAAAGTGAACGAAAAATTCATTTACAATTTCGAGCTGCTCGAGTGGCAAAGAAAATCATGAGTAATTTTCGTTGGTCCAAATATTTTTTTGGACAAAAAATTAAAAAAAAACATCCTAGATTTTACAAATCCTCCAAAGAACTTCACTTAAATATCTAGTAGCTACTACAACGTGTAGAAACCATCCAATAGCTTTAGATGTTATCTAAGGTTTAAGATTTATAACTATTTTATCAACGTGTAGAATATCTGAATACTATTATATCAAAATAACATTTATAACTATTTTAAAGTTATTTTGATAAATATTAAATAATTTTAATAAAATTGGCAAATAATATTTTGATATTCCTAAACTAATAAACTCTTAAATCATGAACTCACACTAAACACGTTGTAACAACTATTAGATAACTTATATACATTGTAACAACTATTGAATAATTTTTATATAGTGTAGCAGCTGCTAGTAACTTTTACATGGTATAAATCTTAAATCTTAAACTCATTCTAAACATATTATAGCAGTTGTCGAGCAACTTTTACCTGTTATAGCAACTACTGGGTAGCTTCTACACGATACTAAGCTCACTCTAAATAAGTTATAACAGCTACTAGATAACTTCTACCCGTTGTAACAGAGAATAACTTTTCCACGTAATACTATCCGATCGTTTTTACATAGTTGCTACACATTGTAAAAGCTATCTCAGCTTCTACAACAACATTGGGTCAAAAGGTAATTTCGAGATAAAATCGTGAGAAAGACACTAATTTGATTTTTTTTTGGAAAAAGATACGCGAATGTTTATCTTAATTTGAAGCGCCCTTTTAATTTTTACACTTTATTTTTATAATTGAATGATAGCATGAACTCTGAAGCGGCAAAAGGTAAGGTCATATGTTGATCGTAAACATATATAGAGAGGTAAATCAGGAAATTAAAATGGGTCCCCATGCTGAAGGATATATCCAAGCTTTTGCTAGGATTTGACCCTACTTAAAACGGCAATTCTACCAAATGGTGATCACATCAGCCCTGCCTTAGGGGCATGAGCTCTGAGTTACATGAACATGTGAGCGTCAACTTTGTACAAATGCAACTTTGCGATCAACTAATCTAGAGAGAATGATTAAATGTAACTTTGAGCTCGACTAATTCAGAGAGAATTAGAATCATGCAATTAAAGTTGTGTTATCATACTTGATTAATTGGGCTTGCACCACTGATTTGGGTTTTAAATTGGAAGCCTAAAAGGATAAAATCCTAATCGCTCTACTTTAACTGCCCAAGGGGTAGATAGCATCCAAGTTAGACAGTCGCTCTTTTCTGACATATCGTCATGCCATCCCCGATTGGTACCTACACATCCCAAAAGGTTTTACTTAGCACGAGAATAAAATTTCAAACAAGCAAAATAAAGCATTTCATGCACGCATTTTTTTCTGAGTGAAAATTTCTTATGATGGCATTTTATTTCAAATAATTTAGTTTGATTTTGATTTGTAAGATAATTTATAAATTACAATGAATTAACTTATTATTAGTTTATCCAATAAACAATAAGAATTAACTAAATAATAACACCATGTGTTCTTATCCTCAACATAAAATAGAGCAAACCAAATTATAGTATCATAAAAGGGAATTATAGTAATGCTCAAATGCATGCGATTGACGAAGGAAAAAAAAAATACCAACCATGCTAGTGCTGATACGCTGATCTTCAAAAAGTTTTCTGTTGAAGTTTCTTATGCTGGTGGTCTTTGGATCGTTGACCTGAGAATGAAAATGCAAGAATGCAAATCTAATGTATGAAACCGAGCACGAAATGACACCAGATGAGCTTACCTGAGGGTCAGCTACTTTTCCATGCCAAAGAACATTATCGATGATAATGAGGCCCCCGACCCGTACCTGTAAGAAAGAGAAGTCACCTTATTTGTATCCATGAATGAAAGAGAGAAATTCAAACTCTCGAAAACATGTAAACCAGTTTTGCGAATCTCTTGATTGGAAACCAACAATTGTTAGTCTTTTTCCAGGTAAAACTCGGACTATTTTGATAGCAGTTCATGGTTGTTATCGACCATAAAATGATGTCAGATTCCACAGAACAACTTCCCTTCCACAGATCCAATTTTCCTATGGATCTCAAGAAGAATATCAAGGAGAATATTCAACACATCATAAACTTATTACATCTGGCAAAATATCAATTATAAAGGGTGGTTTTCCAATCTCAATTTCAGAGGTCTGACAGAATGTACAGGGGCACAGAATTTAGAATCAATATGACAGCAAAACTCAAAGTTTTAACTATTTAAAAATGGGATGAACCTAAAGGGCAGACTTGTAAAGCAGCAGATCCATCATGCAGAAAATGTAACTTATGTAAATATAATTCGTGCTGCTTTGTGTTGACTGAAAGGCTTATAATGATTAATGATTATGGAAGTTTTTCAAGAATGTCCCAGTTGTACTTGGGAATTAATTACAGTTAACCTGCATCAAGATGGATCTGCCAATTCAAGAGTTTAAACCAAAAAAAAAAATACATGTGTATATATTGTATTCTTTAACCTATCATTGCCTGAAATCAGTGAGGGCATTACCAATCGCAATAGAAGCTCAAAGTATTCATTGTACATCCGCTTCTCAGCATCCACAAATGCAAAGTCAAAACTACAAGGACAAACAAATGAACTCAAGAAAGACTCTTCGCACAAGTAAAATAGGAAAATTTGTATCCTTTATGTGCATAGAAAGCAAAATGTTTAAGAAAAGTTGGTTCTACAAAAAGGAATCCCAAAGTAAATGACTTGTTCTCAAGTATTTCTGTTTTCATCGAATGATTCAATGGCTAAATATAATGTACCAAAATCTATTTTCGGTGCATATGACAGTGTAAGTGATGTTCAGGAAGAATATTAATGTATCAAAGTTTATTTATTTATGATAGTGTAAGTGATATTCAAACCATTTTCTTCAAAGAAAATGGATCAGAACATTAAAAATGTTAGTGTCAAAGCATCCCAGAAAATTGAATTTGCTTAGCAAAGAATTTAAATTACCAATTTGAAGATTTGGACAAACAATTGTTAGTTTTTAACATCCATAATTATTATTTACTAAATATTACTAAATAAAACTAAATGCAAAGGACTGAATTTATCGTTGTAAGGCAAAAGGTAGTGCAAGATCCCTTTACAGACAGAAAGCAGGGTAAGCCATATTGTGCTTATAAAACCTGTTTTACTTGAACTTTACCTGGATGATTCACCAAGTTGGATCAAGGATTTTAATGAGTCCACAGCTAGGCCATGTTTTATATCCACCTAACAATTATGATCCGCCAAAGCCAAATTAGAATGACTGAAGTTTTAGTTTTATATGCATATAAAATTAATATTTGATTAGATATCTAGCATATCAACCTCCACTTAGATTGAACCAAAAGCAGTTTGCTAAGCAATTTTGATCCAAAATTCACCCATTTCTTCTGAGATAAAGCTACCTAGACTGAACTACTCAAACTTCAATCAAACTCCCTGCAGTACCCTTTAATCGCATGACTTTCATTTTCCAACATATTAGCAGAAGAATTGTTTTTAACAACAAAACACATGTAAGAAGAAGATACCAGGAAAAGGGATGACAATGACCAAAAGAATGAACTTGCTGGATGAGTACTATCATAAAATTGCAACAACAATTATAATAGAGAAGCCAACATAAGAGTGTTATTTGGATCGTATTCATCTGAGCATGTAGTAGCAGATAAACAACATACTGAGGCACTAGATCTTAGCTAGCAATGTAGATAAATTAAACATAGATGGCATAAACCTTGTGAGCCACTCCAGCTCGTGTATAATACTTCTTTGCGATTTCAAGGCATCTGCCATCTCTTTCACATGCAACTAATCGACCAGTTTCAGGTAAAACCAATGCAACAGCTAAAGAAGAGTAACCCTGAGATAAAGAGCAGAAATTTTTAGCTGAGAATTATCCTTGATTAGATAGCATTCTTTAAATAGAATGGTTAACAAACAAATAATAGCTGCATCTATATTTAGCACATCTGCAAGAAAATTAGCTCATCTACTAGTCCTAATGATCTAGATTGATCAATAAACTGCAGCATAATATACAATCCACTTTTTTAACATAATGAGTTCAAAATTTACCACTTAGTGTTAAATTGTCCAATCCTACAATATCGCTTAGTGAAAGCAAGTTCTAATCAAGACAACAGCAAAGGAGGAATTAAGTCCAACTGTACAGGCTGGAGAAAATGATTGTTATCTACTATTAATCTTTATGTAGAATGACGAGTGATGACAAGGTTATCTAGCTAAGTTCCTGGAAAGCAAGCAATTAAAGAACAAATTGATGATCATGCAATTGCAATAACTGACGAGAAATTACATGATGAAGGCAACAAATTATTCGAAAGGTCTATAGAAGAAAAGTAAGTGAATCCAAAAAAAAGATCTATTTAAAGAAATCATACTGTATAGACACCAACTTCGATACACCTTTGTGCTCCTAGAATTTGTGCAAGCATCACTAGTAGTTGGGCTTGATCAGGAGATACCTATATGAAAAAGTTCTTTATTCATGACCAGGGTTCACAAGCTTAAACACTAAAGAAAATACAAATATCTTGTGTTTGATCCAGAGCTGAGATGCATAGTAAAAAAAACTCTGGTACAATATTCATGTAGAATACAAGCGCTAAGACTGATACTCATGAAAATATGGAGTTTGTGTATGGTTTATATAAATCAAATTTACCACTGCTGATTTTTATCTTTATATTCAAGGGAATTGTTTAACTCTATGATGAAAGGCACCTTCAATGATCACAATGAAATGACTCACTTTCATGGGCAAATCTGACCAAAACCAAATTATATATACATAGCATTGTCTTGAACCTAGGAGCAAATCTGACCAAAATATATAATCTCATAACCTCCTTTATTCCTGAAACGCTTTGGCCCTTTCCCAATTCAACAAAATTTGTTATCAATGTTTTATCGCCCTAATTTTTTCTCCAATATGTAATTTCTTTATATGGTCATTTCCATACAGGACTAATCTGTCATCATCAATCATATTAAACACACCACGGTTCTGCTACAAATTTTCACACAAAATAAGAAATCACTTGAAGGACAAAGGTACAAAAAGGATCCCAAGTTGCATATCAAACGAATACATCCGAGACAGCATGTATTCTACAACATGAGGCAAAAACAACAAACAAGCAGTAATACCTGCATCTGGCTTCCTGACATAGTCGATGTTTCTTCCCGCAGTTCACGAAGAATCTAAACGCATCAAATCAAAACTAATTAAAACAGATTGCTCGCTGAAACGATCGAGGAAAAAATAGCGAGACGTGAGCATTACCGGATGTTCGCGTACATTGGATAAGACATAATCGTATAGATGAGGCGTGAGGTTGATGACCTGCTTTCCCCCGTACCTGTCGTCCACGGAGGTCACCACGGATGGTTCGGCGCTGGTAGCGAGTCTCCTCGAGTGATTTGGCAGCAAATGCAAGATAGGCAGCGAGAGAAGACTCCTCGCGTTCGCATGGGAACGAAGGTGGGAGAAAGAGAGGAGGGAGAGAAGGGACCTTGATGGGAGACGAGAGCTCGGCAGGGCACAGAGTGTAAGCGGACGGGCGGCCATGGCCACTGAACCGGTGCGCCGCTCGAAAACACAAGTCAAAGTAAAAACTTACTAAAAATGACTTCTTGATTGTCCATCCGATGCTATAAACAATATATATAATATAAAATATAAATGGAATAAATAAAAATTAAAATTAATTTTAAAACTAATCATAAAAGATTAAATATGCACATCTAATAATTATGATTAAATTACTGAATTCAGTTTTAACCAAAATAATTGAAAAATCCAAAAATAAACCATAGATTTAATCAAAATAGTCTATAAAGTTTATTTTGAATTCAAATAATTCATTATCAAATAGTAAAACCATTAATAATGGATATTGAAAATGATAAAACTATTATTAATATTGAGTTTTTATTAATATCAATGAAATTTATCAATAAATCATATCCCCACTTTTCTAAATATCAATTAGAATATTAAATATTTTTAAGGAAACAAGAATCATTTTGATTAAAACATGACCATCATTGTATTCAAACAAGATAATTTTGCGCTACCTTTCCTCAAAAATGAAAAGTATTCTTCTTCTTAGTTCAATTATATCATTATAATAAAAATATGATAATTCTCGTCGATAACCTTGGATTATGTCATGTGATATGAATGAAAATAAACAATGAAAAAATTTAATTTAACATAATGATTTCTACATGGAATAAGATTACCTGTGATAAATTTCGCACAATCGATTCATAATCTATTATAAAAAAAATAATTAACGATATTGAATAACATCGAACTTTAGACGACCGATCTAATCCCACATAAATTTTCCACCGACCGCCAAGTTAAATCAAAAAACTCGCAACGAGCAGTCTAGAAACACAGTGTTTTAGAATTCACACCACATTTGAAAGAAAAATTACTACAAAATACACCGTAACTGAGGATCAAACTACGGATGTCTAAGAGAACAATTAATCACCCTTCCGTTGAACCATAACCCAGGGGCATTCATAACCTATTGTAACAATGCCATAAGATGACCCGCGATAAATTTCGCACAATCGATTCATAACCTATTGTAACAATGTCATGTACAAATATCAACTATGTCAGCCCATTGAGGAAACACCTACATTATAACTACTAGAATATGCGAATTCCTCTCCAGCGACAGCTGGTGTATGTTTAGACTGGTTATCTTGAAAGCCAATGATAGTGAATGGGAGTTTTCACATAATAAAATGATTTAGATGAGCAATATTGACTAGAGGTTCTAATAAAACTTACTTGATTTACAGACTTGGCCACCCTGGACGAGATAGGTACGTTGCAGTAGCAGAGGGTGCATGTTTTTATTCAGTATAGCAATAGGAACAGACAAGGGTATCCCATGAACAAACTACTGTGACATTCGAGGAATAGTAGACAACTAAGTACACTTCCAGCAAAAGCATCACATGTAGGACCTGGAATCCCATGTATCTCCGTGCCTTCCAAGTGACAACCCCATAGCCGGTACTTCCGTTAAGTGAAGAGGATCAGGCTCTATACCGTAGTCAGTTAAAGGCCTATGTTCGAGAACATTATCATGTTCTTGCACAAACTCTGGAATCTCCAATTGCCCTTTCTTAATATCATCCCATAAATACTGCAACCGGCTGACGTATTTGATTTTCCAGTACAATCTATAAAGCATTAGAAGCAGATCATTAGCATATGGAAAAAGCTTAAGCAATCCAGGACAAAACCAAGAGACAAGACTTCTATCGGTTTGATTTTAGTTTGCAGAAATAATCAAATGCTAAGCCACAGAAGGAACAACCTAGGGATATTATATTGCAATTCTTCTAGAAGGAAGACACAAAAGTTACATTTTAGGAATTAGATGTCCAAGATGGAAGTCTGAGAATGGAGCACATAGATTACTTTGAATGTATCAACATATACTAGATTTCGAGCAATGAAGGCAACAGTTTGTGCTCCAATACCAAAGTGAAGGAACCATTTCAAATTAATGGCAGGTCAAGATTTCACTTGGCCCAACTGCAGCTGAACTTAAGGCACTACATATCCGAAAACTGAAACAAAACAGCATCCGGCAGCTGTTTGGCAATTCCTAATTCTAAATTGAACTGCAGTAGGGAATGTAAATCTGGAATGTCTTAGCTAATCAAAAGTCGGAACCTTATTCACAACTAGTGACAATCTTGTTGTTTTGAGTGCATATCACTAAAATTTTTAATTCAATAGACAATAGCTCAGAGACTACCTAATTGTGTATGACTAATATGATAACATGTACCAGGGAAGAATTTCAGATTGCCCTTACAATTTAAATTTGTTGGGTTATAAAAAGTGTTTCTAGCAGATGGTCAAATCATTGTATAATGCAAGCGGTGTGAAGTATATGCGAGAGCATGTGCAGCTTAGTATTAAAAAATATTCTAATTAATAGAAATGACCAAATATAATAATATTTATCCACTAAAATATACATGAATAAATCTTCGCAAGGGCAATACACAAGCATCCAAATAGAACTAAAAAAAAAGGTATTTCAAGAATGTTAAAAGAAGACAATTAGGGTTGAAATTGTGTTGTTAACTAGACATGATGCAAGTGCTTATTCTTAGGAGTATACTCTATGCTTGGATCAACACTTTCTAAGCCATGTAGGCATGCCTATATACAAATCAATAAATCTAATCTATGTTTCCACAGCGAAAACATATGTCCAAAGCACATATATAACAATATATGATTTTTTTTAATTAATATGCATATAATTAATATGCAAAGTTTTATCACTACAAAACTTATGTTTAAACCAACCTTACAAGTGACATACTACCACATTTAGTGTTTCATAATTACAAGGATTAGTCTACCTTTTTTTTGGAAGAAAAATCAACATAAAACTCCTCATTAGTATCTTTATCAAACTAGTGTTTTTTTCACCACATAGGAGTCCTGCCATAGGAGTACCCCTCCTAGATAGGGGTTTGACTAACCCAGCTAGGTGCCCAAACCACTTAGATACAACCACCTAGAGGCCCACATTATCTTGTGAGTTGTGTTGTTTGTCGATCTAAAATGCCTTGGAGGCCACAAACTCTATTTTAGAACATTGATTCAGCCCTATTGCAAATCTAAAACGAATTGGACTACAAAGAGCTATCTTATCTCTTTACTGTTTCTAATCCATAAGCAAAAGAAGAGGGCCATTCAATTCAAGTATTTAAGTGCAACAAGAAGAATCACACTTGATTAATGAGCATTGAATCTATTTCGTGCATTTTTTTAGTCAAAATTCTGCAAAGGTCAGTTGCTTGAATAAACACATCATTATTCAGGATGGTTGAAAGCCACTTCTATACTTAGAGCAAAAGGTTGTGCTAGGTGCATCCCTGATCCAAGGGAAGAGAATGGAGATGACTATGGTGGTTAATTTGCCTGTTTTGTGTACTGTGCAGTGGGCCAGTGGCATGGCCACCATCTATTATATCCTACAATTTCATCATGAATTGGGAGCACTACCAGGTTATAAAGCAACATAGGAGATAGGACGAGGGGTTTCAAACTCCAAGGAAGGCAAAGAGGCAATATTTTGTTTCATTTTTCAACAATTGCCTCACTAAAAATAATCAATATGATAAACACCTCAAGTTTCGCCATGAAACTATACAAACCACCCAACAGGGTGATGATTAAATTAAATAATGTGGCTAATTAATAATTTGGAGAGAAAGGCTACACCAAGCGTGCTCATCAAGGCACTTAGGTTTGCTAATACTTAAGTGCCCCACGAATTCGGGTGCTAGCATTTATATGGCGCACCTATGCCTCAAGTAGTGCCTTTCTATAATCTAAATGCCAAACTGAGCAAGAAATTTGGTCTTCCAAGTCCTACACTATTACAACATTTACCAATGAGGTACTTATTTGTCCTTGAGAAGTATGAATTAGGAAGATAAATGCTGGAGTTAATTCCTAAAACATCAAGAAACAAGCAAGAGAGGGATGCCATTCAAGGAAGATCGCACATTATAACTAACTACTAGTTTGTAAGGAATACATATAATGTATCACGCAGTTACCCTCTACTTAAGAAGAAGCGTCCAAGTGTGGCTAAAACAAGTCTGGAACGCAGTCCTGGGTGCAAGAAATACACAACTTGTAGCCTATCCTTGAAATCTAATGGAAGTTCTTCATATATCCATCGCATGATGGATATTCCAGGATTGTTATCTTCTGAATGCACAGTGCTGTGCATGTATACTATACAGAATGGTTCTCCCGTTAGTTCTGTGATGAGCTTATGAAACACATATCTCTTCAAACGTTCCCCATCTATAACTGCAGCTGCAAATACAAATTTTACCCTTTTAAACTTAAAAATATCATATCTGCGATCATAATATTTAAAATATTGTATAATCCCTTTTAAATCTATAAATCCCGCATATATATCATCAGTATTCCAATTTTCGATTCAAAGAAAATCCAGTGTTGGAAAAAATATATAAACTGATAACGAAAATCATTAGTTACTATTTGAATAGAGATAGATTCATCAATAATATGTGCGTGTGTGTGTTAAAACGAAATATTGATAAGCGTTTCAATTCAAAGACAAATCATACAGTGCGCTAAATAGAATGACAATATTGTTAATTAGAAACAATAATTTACTATTTGAAGGAGATATAAACTCAGCATTCATCAATGAAATATGCAAGATATAATTTGAAGTCGTATATTTATAAAGAAGATATATAAAATGGTACTATGCAAAATAGTATATTCGTGAAACCCAACAGAAATTCGACAAATGATATTTGAAATTTCAAGATTTTTTGAAACCCAACAGAAAAAAAAGAATTTTTTATAAAAATAAAGTAAAAAAAATGAACAACCCTAGTTAGTAAATAACAGAGAGACCATACGACTTGAAATAAATAGATTTGAGCCGCGCACACGAACCAGGGAAATATTTTCCTACAATCCTGAGGATTCGGTTGCCGGCCTTGTCGAATCCTTGAAGACGAAAAGCTTGAAGAGCCTCTAGATCCGAGAAATCTTCGTCGGAGGAAAGATAGGCGAGACAGTCATGCCACGCTACCACGTCTTCGTCCTTCGCCGCCGCCTGGCGATCCGTCGGCGAGAGTAAGGACCGGGCGTCCAAGCCGAGGTCCGACGCCAGCACCACCACCGAAAATTCTTCACCGGAACTACCAGCCATTCCGTTCACTCCTCTTTGCTTTTCTGATTTTCTAACCTTTGTCGACTTCTAATAAAAAGATCGGTCAGGCGAAACAGATTAAAAAAATAAAAGATTTTTTTTAAAACTCCTTTTAAAATTAATGCATAAAAAACATATCATTATAAAATTGTTTAAAATTAATTCAACTTAATTAAAATAAACTAAATATAATTAAAATATTAAATTTAAATTATTAAAATATAATTTTGTTTCAAGCTGTTACAAATTAAAATAATTTTTTATTCGAACAAAATTATAATAGTTTTATTTAAAAATAATATATTATAATAATTTAGTTAAAATTTTATATTAATTTTGATCGAAGTTATTATTTATGTTGAGGCAATTTATGGTCTGGAGTCACGATGTATTTTGATGTTTGGGCAAAGAGTTTAAGTTAGGTTTACCCTTGTGTATATATTTGATACGTGTATATGAGTGTGCAGGTTGTGCATGTTACACATATTAACTTAGCCAGACGACCTCGATACGGCGAAAGGTAACATGGAGGCAAGCTGGAGGCTTGTGTGCACCCGAGGGACCTTGGTAGAGGAGGGACGATGAGCTGAGGGACGCGAACTTCGAAGCATGCAGAAGGATGGCATGGAGGCTTGCGTGCATCCGAGAGACGGAAGCCGAAGATGAAGAGGGTGCGAAGGCAATAGTCGAGGCTGCTGGTGAGGAGTCAACTGAGTCATGAGAGTCCAAGTGCTGAGTGATTGTATTCGGGAAATCCTAGGGTTCGAGTGTTGAGAGAAATGTATTCGGGAATTGAAACCTTAGGTGTGTGAGTGGACCAGTCGACTGTTCTGGCAGTCGACTGATAAAATTCACAGAATATTTTTAGGGCCTGGACCAGTCGACTGCTCCTGGGACAGTCGACTGATAACCCCAAAAACTAGCTGTTGGGTTAATCGTTGGCTAGCAATTAAGGCTAGACCAGTCGACTAGTAAATGGGCAGTCGATTGGTGGCGAAGGTTTCAGGTTGAGTTATATTTAAGAGAACTCGGTTTGAGCTGAGAACGTTTGACGAAATAAGCTTGGTTAAGGCTTGCTAGTAGTTTCTAGAGCTCAGATATTGTCGAGGTGTCGTGGCGAAGTTTCTCCACCCACAAGGAGCGACAAGGGCTAGTCGGAGGTTATCCGGGGAGTAATCCACCAAAGGATTCTTAGATTAGTTATCTTTAGGAGTGGATACCAAGTAAATCGGTAGTGTTAGCATTGCTTTCTTGTTGTTAGTTTTATTCTTTTGTATTTTTGTTTGTACAACTAACAATGTAGGAAGAAGAAAATTCAAAAATTACTATTCATCCTCTCTCTAGCAACCGATATTGATCTAACAATTTAGAGTTAAAATAAAATATGATTAAAAAATTTATTTTTATAAATAGATTTTTTTAAAGAATCTCTTTTAAATTTTTACTAATAAATTAAATTTTATATAAATTCTTTAAAAGTTAAATCAAATCAAATTAAAACTAAAATAAAATTTTTAATTTAACTTCGTCTTGATTTAGATTGAATTAAATACACAATTTAGCATTTACAAAATGAAATTATTTATTTTAATTTATTTTATCTTCAATTGGTTATTTTATGACAGACCCAAATTTAAATCGAGTTAGACCGAATTAGATTGACTCTGTCGACTTAGGTATTATGTTTCTGTCCTACCATTTCACCTTTAGGATGCGTTTGATTGGGGTTATCCTTGATAATCTTAGTTATTCATCCAAAGTCATCAACCAAAATCTTATTTAATTTACATAGTCAGCGATTCTCAAATAATGATCGATGTCCAACGTGTGACATACAATTCGGAATTGAAAAATCTTAGAAAAGTAAAATTTTTTTAATTCCAGAATTATGAAACTTTTCATTTCATAATTAGATTGACTGGCAGCCGGCGACTGGCGATCGACACCGACAGTCAGCCGGCGCCGATCGCCAAGCAGCGATTGCCGACCACTGATTGTCGACGATCGACCGTCAACCCCCAGTGTTGGATATCGACTGTCTATGCGGACACCGATGGTCGACGCCAACGGCGACGTCGACATCGATGTCACCGATGAATATTTTTTAATTTAAATTTTAATAAATTTAATAAATTCAATTTAAAAATTAATAAAATTATCTAAATAAATTATAATTGATGATACGGTAAAATATTATATTATGTTATAGGTTATTACCATCAAATAAATAAAATTATTTTACTATCTAAATTGAATTAAACAACTTAATGTTATATTTTATTTTTTTTATTATCTTAATTATGTAATTACTTGATAATTATATAATTAATATTATATACGATAATTTGATCAGACGTACCTACAAGTTTGGCGATCCGCTGGTGAGAGCAAGGAGAGGGCCTACCAATTTCCTAATTAAGCCAGCACCGCCGTAGAAAATGTTTCCCCGGAACTTCCCACAATTCCACTCCTACTTAATTTTCTGATTTTTTTTAGCTTCCAATAAAAAGATTCGACCAACATATTAAATAAAATAAGATTTTTTTTAAAAAAATCCTATTAAATTTAATATTGAATAATACATATAATTATAAAATTATTTAAAATTAATTCAACTTACTTAAAATAAAATAAATATTATTAGAATCTTTTAATTGAAAATATTATAATGTAATTTTGCTTCTGTTACAATTTTAAAAAGTTTTTTATTAAAAAAATTTATAAGAGTTTTGCTTTAAAAATTATACTGTAATAATTTTAGTTAAAAAGTTATATTAATTTTTATCAAAATTAATGATACAGTTAAAATAAAAATATAAAAAAATACTCTTTTATTTTTATAAATAGTACTCTGATTTTTAAAAAAAAATCCCTTGTAATTTTTTTACTAATAAATTAAATTCGATACAAATTATTTATAAGTTAAATCAAATCAAACTAAAATTAAAATAAAATTTTCGATTAATTCCATCTTGATAGATTGAATTAAATACATCCAATAAATATGTTTTAAGGATTTTAATATTAACTATTAACAATAGAAAATTGTTAATAGAAGCAATCCAACTTTTTAAAATTGTACACCTTTCGAAAAATGAAATTATTTATTTTAATTAAATAGAGCATAAATTGAATATTTTATGACTGAACCAAATTTTAACCGCGTTAGCCCGATCAATTTACCTGTTGCGTTTTACCCGTGCAATCTCTCCCAAAAGCTTGTTGTTAAATAAAATTAAATAATTATAAAATTAGTTTAAATTAATTCAACTTAATTAAAATAACTAAATATTATTAAATAGATTTAATAAAAATTAGTGTATTATATTTTTGTTACAAAATGTTAAAATTTAAAATAGAGTTTTTTTATTAAAAAATATTTATAAGAGTTTTATTTAAAAGTTGTTTACATTGTAATTATTTTAATTAACATATTATATTAATTTTGATATAATTATTGTTTATAGTTAAAATAAAAATACAATAAAACACTCTTATGTTATAAACATGACTTTTTTTTAAAGAAGCCCTTTTAATTTTTTGACTAATAAATTAAATTTGATATGAAATCTTTGAAAGTTAAATTAAATCAAATTAAAACTAAAAGCAATTCTTAAATTTAATTTCATCTTGCTAGATTGAATTAAATAATTCAATAAATATATTTTAACGATTTTATTGTTAATTCAACTGAATTAAAATAAATTAAATATAATTAAAATATTTGTAATTGAAATTATTATAATGTAATTTTGGTTCAAAGGGTTACAATTTAAAATAATTTTCTTTCAATAGTACATACTGTAATAATTTTAGTTAAAATATTATATTAATTTTGATCAAAATTAATTTTTAGATTAAAAATACAAATATAATAAAATACTCTTTTATTTTTTATAAATAGGGCTCTTTTTTTAAAAGAAGCCTCCTTTAATTTTTTTGACTAATAAATTAAATTTTTTAAAATTATTTAAAAGTTAAATTAAATCAAACTAAAACTAAAATAAAATTTCCAATTTAATTTCATCTTCATAGATTAAATTAAATACATCTAATAAATATATTTTAAGTATTTTATTGATAACCATTATCCATGTAAAATTGTTAATGGAGAAAGTAGACGAACTTTCGAAAATTGCACACATTATTGAAATTATCTATTTTATCGAATTGAGATTAAATTGGAGATTTTATGGCTAAACTGAGATAGACCAAATCAGATTGACTTGGTCAACTTAGCCGTTGCATTTTATTCGCACGAATTAGCGAGGGCAAGTAAGAAGAGTGTGTCAGAGTCTAGGTCTGACACTAACTCAATCATCGAACAATTTCCATCGGAACATCAACCAATCTGCCCACTACTACTTGGCTTTTTGGATTTTTACTCTTCGGCTTTCAATAAAAAGATTCGGTCAACCAAACAGATTTAATAAAATAAGAGATTTTTTTTTAAAAAACTCCTTTTGAATTTAATATCACATAAACATATATAATTATAAATTATTTGAACTTAATTCAAATAAATATTATTAAAGTACTTTTAATTTAAATTATTATAATATATTTTTATGACAAAATGTTACAATTTAAAATAGTTTTTTATTCAAAAATAATTATAAGAGTTTTATTTAAAAGTTTTTTACATGGTAATTATTTTAGTTAACATATTATATTAATTTTGATCAAAATTATTGTTTAAAGTTAAAATAAAAATACGATAAAATACTCTTATTTTTATAAACAGGATTTTTTTTTGAAAAGAAGCCCTTTTAAATTTTTTGACTAATAAATTAAATTTGATACAAATTCTTTAAAAGTTAATCAGATTAAATTAAATTAAAATCAATTTTAAATTTAATTTCATCATTGATTGAATTAAATAATCTAATAAATATATTTTAAGAATTTTATTGTTAACAATTAACAATATAAAATTGTAAACAAACTTTTGAAAATTGGAAACCTTTCGAAATTAGCATTTATCAAATGAAATTATTTATTTCAATTGAATTGACCTTAAACGGATGATTTTATGATCGAACCAAATTTGAACCGAGTTAAATCGAACTAGATTGACTCGGTCGACGGAGGTCAATTAAGTTAGGGTTTTGGGTTTTTAAGTTGCATCCGTTCTTTTTCTGAGCCTTTCTCTTCGCTGAGCCGTTGCATTTTTCGCCCTAAAGGCACGCGATGGCCGCCCTCTCCTCTTGCTTTCTCTGTCTCGCGAAACCGGTTTTTGCCGACCGCCTACCATTCGTCGCGTCGCCAGAGCCACTGCTCCACAGAATTCTTCGTCGACACCGCTCCGGTTACTACGCCAGCGCTGCCTTTGCGTAGTCTTGGGCGGAGATGTTCCCTTCTCCCCTACGCCGGGAGTCGCACATTGTAGCCCTCGTGCTTCCCCCGCCCTACTTTCCGGAGAGCACTTGCGCCGTACCAATCGATCTCTCCCTTGCCCCAGGACGCACGCACGACTTGTTTGCACCGTTACCTGTTCGGTCGTCCTCTGCGCTGCTCGAGCAGCCGTTCGTCGTGCAGCCGCCGCCGCCGCCGCATATTGCTGCCGTACATGGAGTCCAAGCAGATAGTCGCCCTCCCATATCTACTATCATGTAAAGGGTGGAGAGAAACAACCCCTGCCGAGCAACTGTGATTGTTGATCCTTGTCGTAAGCGTCCAATGGCGACAGGTCATATTTTCCCCTTGGATAGTTCAAGTTTTACCATATCGTTTTGTTGGGGTGCTAACGTTGTTTTTTAGTTCTAAGATTGAAACTCAGATGGCAAAAAGACGATTCGCTCGCCCCCAGCGCCCCGCCAGCCCGCCTTAGGACCAATATGAAGGAGGTAAATCACGGTGATCGGAGAAGCTAGTGCGGAGTGGGAAGAGGTACACAGGGACCAAGGAATCACGCCCTGACTGCCCCGAGGTTTGAACCAACACTATAAAGTGGCAAGCTTCTACGCACTAACTACTCTAGCTAAGCCCGTGGAGGCTCTAAGATTGAAACTCAGAGCTATTATTAGAGGTGGTAGTCACTGGAATGCCTTTAGTAATTGAGATAAACTTTTATTCTTGTTTTGTTGTTATCAATTTCTCTAATAGTAGTGGGTTTGGGTGTGTAGATGTGTAGAGGCGGTTGAGGATATAGAAGAGGAAATTCAATCTTGATGACATCATATTGGCTTGATGATATTATGACAATTTTATTAGTTTGTATTCCATTAGAAGAGGAAATCACGGATTGAGGTTTGCATTGTTTTAATTTGGACTTTTGAACAATGTTGTATCTTCGAGATGGCTCGTTAATTTAATGGAGTAGGATATCATAGAGAGTTATATTATTGTGTTGTCTCAGTGGTCATGTTGATCTATCTGCTTAGAATATTTTACTGTCGTTGTATTCGTATACCTATTTGCTCCTTGTGTTGTTGATTTTTGATGATTTGCAAATATGAGAGATCATACGATGCGTGTTTATGCAATTATGTAGTGGTAACATATTATATCTTATATCATAGTTTAGTTTATCTATATAGTTATCTGCACACAATCTTATGTATGATGATTTGTGTGGTTGGTTCAATATGATACCGATTTAAGTGCTCAGCATGTAGTGATGTAGACTAATTAGGTTGTTTTGGGATCAATAGAGTAATGCAATCGTTTATTGCCATGAGAGTTGATATATACTTATGAGAGTAGGTAATTAGATTCATAGTCCTAGGTTAAGACATGGTAGTTATAGCACATAACCTAACATAACACTTAATATTCTACTTGTGGATGAGGGATTTTGATGAATGATGACTGTTAAGGATGCGCTTACAGTGAATGTTGATTTTAGCATGATAGGGGTATTAGGCTGATTTGATTGTGCCATGTCCAGCCTTAGGTTGACCATGGTTTGTTATTTGCTTTGAAAAATAACCTGTAAACGAATCCTTTTATCCAATTACTGCAGTTAAAACTATTGTTAAATCTATCTTGCTTCTAATGACGTTGATTGACTTGATTTTAATGAAATTCAGTTAGCTGCTATGTGCTTTGTTTTGTAATATCATTGTTACATTTTTCTGATTCTAGGATCTTGTAATTATCTTGCACATATATATTTGACTTAGCACTATGCTATTACTATGCAGGGGCACTTGAAACATATAAATTCATGAAATTTTATGTTATGCATGTTTCCAATGTGCCTCATATTGTCCCATTGAACTTTTTTTCATTCATTTGACTGATTTTTACTCCCAGGAGAGTTAAAATTAACAGAGGGATTCTGCACTCCAGAGAATGATTACATTGTCTAAGGGAATCTCTCTGATGCACACATGTGTTTCCCTCATTCTATGCATTATTATTTTCTTGCATGATCTACATTTTTCGTTCCTCTTGTTCTAAAATTTTGCCGGATTACTTTTTATTCTGCATGTGATCCATAAGTTTACCCATTGACGAACATAGATTGATGATGAGTTATCTCCTGCATTTACACTGATAGCTTTTATTTTGTATTTTCATAATTCGTTGACATTAGAAAGATGATCAAGGTGTGGTATGTATATTATTTGCTACAATATATATAAGATATTCATGTCCCTTCATGATTTGCTATTGCTGCCATTTAATTTTCAAACATTCTCTAATGTTTTCTATGTTATTATCTTCACATTCTCCTCAAGTGTCTAACTATTTTCATGTTTTTTTTTCTTGGAAGTTTTATTTTTTCGAAACTTATCCTTTGTAACTATGCATTATTGTTTTAGAGAAAGTTATGACTTGGACTTGAGTAAATCTGTAATTTTAAAAAATAATTTAATGTTTTCTATGTTGATTCACTTTCTCCTCAACATTCTATTCTTTTTATGATCTATCTATTAAAAAAAAATTCTGAAATTTTGTTAATTGTAATTAGTGGTTTCAGTTTGACTGACATCTTGAATTTAGGAGTAAATTTGTAATTGTTATTTTGCTTCTCTTTTTTGATTTTGTTATTACTTGTTTGGCTTTATCCGCTTAATTACTGCTGTTAGATTGGGTTGCTTAAATGGTGTAATGTACTATCAAACTTTCAAAATTATTGCTTATTACTGAATTATAGGCATTTTTATTTTGATATTTGTATAAGCCTGATGATTTTTTTTAAGAATGGATATCCGAAGATGATCTTTGTTGAAGTCTAATTAATTTGGACTCCAGAGGTCAACTTTGTGGATTGTCTTTAGCATATGAAGGCTTCATGGTGCCATCTTTAAAAATACATTTATTGAGGTCTGATTAATTTTCTTCGCGGGATCTCATCTCCTTAATTTTATGCAGATCCATGCTGCATATCTTTTCATCCAATTGTTTGATCCAAAGTGTATTTGAAAAAGTTTGCAGCCTGTGCTTTTCAATAATTTATAGCTATCTAAATTGTATTTTTGATCACATTGTATGTTCTTTAATCTAGATTAATGCGCTCTGCAGTCACGTAGTAATGGTTCTACAATCATTCTTTGTCAATCAAAACAATTATGGTTCATTTTGAGAAGAATCATTTTGAAGTAATTCTGTTTATGTTCCTTATGTCAATCTTGCAAATATATATTTCATCAGATCTGTCTTTGAGTCCGGCAGTTCCCTACCAATTTCTCCTACTGATTCCTGTTCATCATTTACATCATCAGCTGTTTCCCCCTCACCAGCATTGTTATTATGTACATTCTCCTACTCCACTAGCTAGCTCCGGTAACACTAAAAATAAGATAGCTCCAACCAAAAAAACGTAGAGGAGAATTTTATGATTTTATCGTAAACTAGAATGGTTTAAAATCTAATAAAAATATCGACCTGTAAAAAAATAGTAAAAAATGCATAAATTAATTTACAAAACGTTACTTAAAGCACTAACTAATTGAACTCCCAACACATAAATTCGAACTTCCAAAAATTCCAAACCCATAAATTCGAACTTTTTATATACAACATTTAGTATATTTACTTAAAAAAAGAACCACAAAATATAGGAGTAGGACGAACATATATATATATATATATATATATATATTCATACCTAGAAGCTCAACTTGGTCAGTGCTTCAAGGCTGGGGAGCTCGCCGTCGTCGAAGTCGCCGATGTCCGGAATGTCATAAGGAATGCTATCATTTAGTATATCAGTCATGAAAAAAGGCTCCACTTCCATCCCCAACGACTCGTGTGACAGCCGAGCCACTGAATTCCCGCTCTCCGACGTTGCCTCGGCTGCCGCATCCTGAGCTTGGTCGGAAACGACATCGAGGACCGACGAAGGAGAGGCTGGCAAGCTACTGTCGCCGGAAACAGCGGCCAGCGCCTTCTTCTCGGCCTGGAGAAAACAAGCTGCGGCATCGTATGCCCTGGCGGCGTCCTCTGCGGTGTCGAAGGTGCCGAGCCAGACGCGCACCCGGCGGATGGGGTCGCGTATCTCGGCCGCCCACTTCCCCCACTGCCGCTGCCGAACTCCCTTATACCGGCGGTTAACCCCGCAACCATCCGCGGCGTGGGGCGTGGCCTTGGCCTTACGTGGGGCTCTGCGCGTAACCGCTTTTCTGGAGTTCTTCCCACAACCAGTCTCCTCAAACGGAGGAGACAATGAGTGGATATTCGGCAGCGGGATCTCGATCGCCGCCTTCCGGCGACAGCCCGCGGTGGCGATCTCTGCCTTCTCGTCGCCGCTCGACTCGGTCAGGTCCGGGTCATCGTAGATCACGCGGAGTCTCCGGGAGGTGGACTTGTGCTTGCTCAAAACTTTGCTCGGCACTTCTCCAACCGCTCTTTCAGGTCTATCATCACCCTTCGCGAGCCCTCCTCCTCCTCCTCATCCACCAAAACCGCTTCGAGAATCTTCCTCGTCCTCTTCGATCTCTCCGTCGGCGATCGGAAAGACGACGAGTGCAGTCGACGGACGAAGCTTAAAGAAAAGTAACGCAGTCGCGAATTTATACCAGGGGAGAAACCGACGACATAATGGGAGAATTAGCCATTATACGTGGGTTAAACCGGTCGGCGGTTATTGACATAAAATCTGCGATTAATTCGTAGAATGTAACAACAGTTGGAAATATATGTGGATATTTATGGAAACAAATACGTTGATTTGGGGCTCTCTCTGTTGCCTGCCAAGATCTCCTTTGTCAATCTGTAACAGGACAAAAGCCTTGATTGTGTATCCATCTTTGAATTAAAGTATATTGAAAACCGACAAATTAGAGTTTTGTTTTTGGAAAAAGAAAATCTTAATTTTCAGGAAATTGATAAAATTGATGGGAGCTATATATATATTAGGAAAGTTGGTTAAAGAAAAGTAATTTGGTAAAGAATTTACAAAAATACTTTTAATTATTAGAATGATTAAAATGGTATAAGAAATATAATGAAGTCCTTTTTTCTAATTTTTATCCTTTACAATTTCATCCCTATGAAATCTAAATGTATACAATTTTCGGCAGAATATATATTTTAGGGAGTAAGATAGAATAAACATAATACAAATATATATATTATTTTTTAATACATGGAAATTGATATTCTAAATATATATATCAATTATATATGAAATAAAAATTCTATTAAATATTTTATGAGAAATAGAACTACTTATTTATCGTAATTATAAAAAATCGAGGGTAGCTAGCTGCTCCTTTTACATTTCCCTTTTATCTCGATATACTCCTCGTTGCGATTTCTTCGCTCAAAATAAATCCTCCAAAATGATCCGAAACATCTTAGATAATTTTCTTTCCCTCGTTGCCTTAAAAATGTTTTAAAAAATAAAATAAAATTGTAGGCATTATTCTCTTCTTTGTTAAACTAAAAAATAAAATAAAATAACTGCGCCCTAGGTTCTGGACTGCTGGACGTTTGGACCACATATCGTGAGCACTTCTCGATTTATTCTGACGGTCGATGAAAATTTTTAGTAGAATTGGATAGATCATCCTAAGTTTAAAATTACCATTCGACACTCTATATCATGGTTTTATCATTTTATAAGCTCATGAGAACAAACATAATTTGGGAAGTGTGTTTTATGTTTTTAATTTGTTTCCGCTTACCTTTTAAGTGTCATGTATTCAGCTTAGTGTCAGTGATAAACAACTTACTTCATCACCATTTAACAATAACTTGATAAATATAAATGGATTTTAGTAATCACCAAGAAATAGTTGCATACTAGAATACACAATTTGTTATTTAATATCCATTATTTGCGTCTTTACCCATTTGAAAGATTATGATCTACTTCAGAATTTTGGTCTAAAAAATTTAATTTGTATCAAATTTGTTTTTTCTTCAATTTTTTTAATATTAACTAATACAATAGATTTATTTGCTGTATTGGATGTGGAGGCATTTTTTTTTAATTTAGTACTCTGAACACAAGCAATATCGAGATTATATGGCTCGTTAAAACAAAAATTAGGGGTGTTTGGTTTTCTCCATTTTTTATTTTTATTTTTCAGAAAATATTTTTCATTTTCAGGAAAATGACTTTATTTCATTATCTAGTTTTTCAGAAAACGCTATATCTTTTTCTGGAAAATAAGACTGAAAAATGTAAACCAAACACATTTTTCAGAAAATCGTATTTTCTATCGAAAATGCAAATGGAAAATAAATGTACCAAACGCAACCTTAATGTTGCCTTTTGGGTTTGGCTTGCTAGAGAGTGTTTGGCTGTTGGCATTTCTTTACTGACCGCCCAGACTGACTGCCAGGAATAACGTGGGATGCCATCATAGAGAAAATTGCTTCATCTATGTCATGATCCAATAATTAAGATTCAACCATGAGGTCTGGAGATCAAATACTGACAAAATTAAGTATTTATTCTTCTTTATTCGCTAGTCATTATCCGGGTTAATAACTCACGTGATTCATTTTCTCGATGTTGATCCTGAAACAGATTAGCGAGGTTTGAAAATGAGCGAGTCACCTTTGTACCGTCAATTAAAAAAAACTTGTATGTACGTGATTGATCTTAAGCAAATAACTTATAAATAGACATAAAAGTATCAGACATCAGTCGATATTTAACTCTTTAACCTTTTCAATAGGTGCAAAAATTAGTCGTTTCTTAACTTAACATTATCGAACACTTTTGCACCGGGTTTGCACCCTTGTCAAACTTCATATATTTTTATAATAAAAAGTGGCAAAAGGCAATTCGCTCACCCCAACACCCTATCAATCCGTTCTAGAACTAATACGGAGGAGATAAATCACGGGGGCTACTGGCCTGGATACTATGACTAACGCGTGGGGAGACGAGCACACTGACTTTGTTAGTTTTTGATCCCCAATACTGTGGCCCCAGTACCCACACTTTAACCATCAATTCATCCCATAGGGACTACAAATTTTTATAATAAAAATACTATCATATAATGGTTGTCTCTATATATCACATTAA
Source organism: Boesenbergia rotunda (assembly GCA_024364735.1). Taxonomy (NCBI): domain Eukaryota; kingdom Viridiplantae; phylum Streptophyta; class Magnoliopsida; order Zingiberales; family Zingiberaceae; genus Boesenbergia; species Boesenbergia rotunda. The sequence goes on along the minus strand of JAGFNQ010000431.1, from coordinate 188,240 downwards.
CAACAAATACCTTTATGTGTGCGTATCTTTTACTAATCAAAGTGATCTGGTCGAATGTCTGACCTCGTTGATCGATCCCTTTTGTGGGGCTAACTATGATTCAAGGGGTCAAGCGTAGGGGTGACCCAAAAGTGTGGCCCCGAGTGTCACGCCCTGAGACCAACGGAGCCGCTAATCCAATATAAAATCGGACAACATCTCCCCTGTTCGGCGGACAATTTACACATACATACAACACACACAATTTATAATTTAGCTTCAGGCCTCAAAATAGATATATAATATATGGAAAATGAAAATATCGGAATACTAAAATCCGTAATACTCACCTGAGCTGCCCCAGGGCAGGCATGCAGAAAAACCACATCACAAAAGTCCAATAAAGTGTTGGTGCAATCTTGCTCCAAGTAATTATGGTTTTCATGTTTGGCTAAACAAGTTTAAGTTAGGCAATGTTTTGTGTTCTAACTTGTGTGCTTTGAGTAAGCAGGAAAGTCCAGGTGGAAGACTTGGCAAGGGAAGTCCAAGAAGAGAGTCTTGGCAAAGGAAGTCCCGGAGGTGTGACCTCTTGGCAAAAGGGAGACTTAGTATGACGAAGCCGATGGAAACACTTCAAGCAAGTGCAAGGATGAGGAGTCGTGGACTCGGAAGCATCCAAGAGAGGCACAAGGCTTGTGGAAGGTGTTTGAAGGCGTGAGTCAAGACTAAGGGATGAAAAGGGAAGCTGAAATGTGATTTCTCAGCTTCATCAGTCGACTGGTAAGTTGTCAGTCGACTGGGACCACAACACACAGAGAATCGGGTCGACCCAAGGAGGGTCGACCAGTCGACTGCCAGTCGACTGGAATTGGTTCCAGTCGACTGGATCCAGTTGACTGGTCCTGTACCAGTCGACTGGAGGTCGACCGTTGCGAAGGCGGCTGAGGCACTCATTGCATATTTTGTAGCCGTTGAAGCCTACCAGTCGACTGGTAAGTGAGCAGTCGACTGGAGTCGCGGACGAAGATATAAAACCTAGTGTTTTATCTTGGAGAAAAAAGGGGCTTTCCTTGTGTACGAAGTGTGTGATCATTTTAGAGCTCTCCAAGCTTCACAACTCTCTCAATCTCCTCCTCCAAGCTTTCATTTCATTTGTAAGAGGAGGGAGATCATTGTGTTAGGGTTTCTCCACCTTCAAGTGTGATCTTGAGAAGGAGAAGTTCATAGTGAAGGGTTTTGTGTGGTGTGTGTGGATCCTTGGATTAGTCACCTTGAAGAGGTGGATACCAAGTAAAATCAGTGAGTTAGTATTGATTTCTTGCCTACCTTCATATTTCTATTTGTATTGCTTCCGCTAACGTGTTTGTAGGAAAGAAAAATCGAAAGATAGCTATTCACCCCCCTCTAGCTAGGGCAAAGATCCTAACAAGTGGTATCAGAGCCTTGGTTAGCTTTGGGAAGATCTAACAATCTACAAAGCATAAAGAATGGCTCATCAAGAGGGATATAGCACCACACGACCACCTTACTTCGACGGGAACGATTTTGCTTATTGGAAAGGTAGGATGGAGTTTTACTTAATGAATGACTTTGAAACTTGGCTTAGTATTGTGGAAGGTTTCGAGAAGCCAACGAATGAACAAGGAGAAACTCTTCCGATCAAGGCGTGGCCAAAAGAGATAAGAAAAGAGGCTCAAGCAAACACCAAGGCTATCACGACTTTGCAATGTGGATTGTCAAAGGAACAACTAAACAAGGTTGGACCTTTCAACTCGGCAAAGGAGCTTTGGGAAAAGCTCATTGAGTTGAATGAAGGGTCAAGTGAATCAAGAAGAGCCAAGAGGGATCTTCTTGTCGGTCAACTTCAAACTTTCTCCATGAAGCCTCATGAGACCGTAAGTCAAGTGCACGGAAGATTCAAGGAGATCGTGAACGGTCTTCATGTGATAGGTGAGAAAGTTGAGAACCGAGATTTGGTGAGGTATGTTCTTCAAGCTTTCCCTAGAACTACCTTATGGGCATCAATGGTGGATGCTTACAAGGTGTCTAGGGATCTTTCAATTGTCAAAGTTGATGAATTATTTTGTGAATTCGAACTACATGAACAAACTAACTTGTCTTCCAAGGAAAAAGGCATTGCTCTATTTGTAGAAAAGAAAGAGAAGAAGAGCAAGAAGAAGGAGAAGAAGGAGGTGTCCTCATCCGAATCCGAGCAAGACTCCTCGGATAGTGAGGAAGAAATGTCCGCAAAAGAAGTAGCACATTATGTGAAGAAGATGATGGGAAGATCCAAAAGATTTACAAGAAGGGATGTGAGGAAAATGTTCACATCCCCAAAAGGTAAGAGTAGTCAAAGTTCTAATTCCATTCCTAATGTCACGTGTTATGAGTGCAACAAGAAAGGGCACATCAAGACGAATTGCCCGGAGTTGAAAAAGAAGGAAGAAAAAGAACACAAAAGGAAAGAGAAGAAAAAGAAAGAAGTGATGGTGGCTCAAGCCGAATGGGACAATTCAAGTAGCGAATCATCGGATGATGAAGAGGAGTTGTGCCACATCACAAGGCACATGGCATTAATGGCACATCAAAGTGATCAAGACACATCAAGCGAAGAAGAGAACTCAAGTAGCGATGAATCATCATCTAGCGAAGATGAGGTAATGGATTCTCCCAAAGAAAAATTTCTTTATGATACTATTGCATATCTTAAGAATGCTTTGGTTAGGTCAAAAACTAAGGTCAAGGGGCTAAAGGAAGAAATTAGGACCCTTAAGGAGGACAAAGAGGAATCATGTGATGTAAGTAAAGTGAATGAGGAGAACATCAAATTAAAGGAGGAAGTTGTTGATCTAAAGAAGCGCTTAGAGAAATTCTCAATTGGATCAAAAGGACTTGACTTGCTCCTAAATAGTCAAAGGGTTGCCTATAGGAAGGCCGGGCTAGGATATAAAGATAAAGAAGTCTCCTATATTTCCCTTGTAAATAGAAAAGGATCATCCAAGAAAAAGGGTGTCAAGGGTAATGTGAAACAAGTGTGGGTTCCAAAGAAGGATGTAAAAAATGCAAAGGGTTCAAACCTTAAGGGCAAGGTAAAACAAGCATGGGTGCCTAAGAAATACCTCAAAAATGTTAGTGACTCAAACCTTTGGGTACCTAAGAGTGATGTGTTTTATGTTGTCTAGGTAAAAGAAAAGAAGGACACAAGCATGTGGATCTTGGATAGCGGATGTTCAAGCCACATGACCGGGGATGTGAGCAAGTTTTCAAAAATCAAATACACAAAGAAAGGGAAGGTGTCCTTCGGAAATAGTGGAAAGCTCAAAATTATAGGTAGAGGTACAATTGAGGTATCTTCTACTATCACAATTCATAAAGTCCTTCTAGTCAAGGATATGGAGTTTAACTTGCTTAGTGTGAGTCAATTATGTGATTCCGGGTATCAAGTAGAATTCCATACCAATAAGTGCTTGGTTAGACAATTAGGGTTGAAAAATGGTGTCTTGGAAGGGTTTAGGAGGCAAAATCTTTATTACATAAATCTCTCTTATGCTTCTAACCCATCTATTGAGTGTTTCATGTCAAAAGAAGATGAAGGATGACTATGACAAAGAAGACTTGGACACACCAACATGAAGAATATAGCCAAGGTTGCTAAAATGGAATTGGTAAAAGGCTTACCTAAAGTGAAGTTTGTCAAAGATAAGATGTGTGATGCATGCCAAGAAGGTAAGCAATCAAAGTCTTCACACAAAGGTAAAACTTTAGTAAGCACTAAATTACCTTTGGAATTATTGCATTTAGATCTTTTTGATTGTCATAGTACTCCTTCATTGATGGGAAATAAATATTGCTTAGTTATCATTGATGATTACTCTAGATATACATGGGTTTATTTTTTGAAACATAAGGATGATACCTTAGCAATTCTCATAAGCTTTACCAAACGGGTAGAAAATGAAAGAACCTTGAAAATCAATAGGATTAGGAGTGATCATGGTGGAGAGTTTGAGAATTCAAACTTCTCTAATTTTTGCTTAGAAATGGGATACAAGCATGAATTTTCATGCCCTAGGACTCCCCAACAAAATGGAGTGGTTGAGAGGAAAAATAGGGCTCTACAAGAAGCGGCTAGAACTATGTTGAATGCATACTCTCTTCCCACCTATCTATGGGCGGAGGCGGTTAACACCGCTTGCTACATTCAAAATAGGGTTGTAATTCATAGATTCTTAGGAAAAACACCTTTCGAATTATGGAATGGGAAAATTCCCAAAATTCACTACTTTAGGGTGTTTGGTTGTAAGGCTTACATCCTAAACACAAAGGATGACTTGAGAAAATTTGATGCTAAGGCGGATGAAGCATTTTTGTTGGGTACTCACTCACTAGTAAGGGGTATAGGGTGTACAATAAAAGAACCCAAGTAGTTGAGGAATCATCAAATGTTGAATTTGATGAATCCTCTAACACTTACCCTAGAAAATCTCCTATTGATAAGGACATAGAAACTAGACAAAAGGAGATAACCCAAGTTTTTCAAAACTTACAATTGGAAAGCAATGATCAAGGGGGAGGAAGAGGAGAATCGGATGATGAAAGGAGAAATGATGATTGTGAAAATGTTGATGTCACTCATTCTAGAACGTTAAGGAATCACCACAATCACCCCATTGATCAAGTAGTTGGAGATATTGACCAAGGAGTGAGAACTAGATCCTACTTTAGGGAACATGCTAGTCAAATAGCTCTAATTTCTAGCTTTGAACCGAAATCAATTAATGAAGCCCTAGGTGATAATGATTGGATTTTGGCAATGCAAGAAGAGCTAAATCAATTTGAAAGGAGTAAAGTATGGGATTTGGTTCCTAGACCCGATGGAAATACAATTGTAACAACAAAATGGGTGTTTAGGAACAAGCTAGATGAGCAAGGTAAGGTCACTAGAAATAAGGCTAGATTGGTTGCTAGAGGCTTCAATCAAGTTGAGGGGCTCGATTATGATGAAACATATGCCCCGGTAGCTAGATTAGAGTCTATTAGAATCCTATTAGGATATGCCGCTTACATGGGTTTCAAACTTTACCAAATGGATGTAAAATCGGCTTTTCTAAATGGAGTCATTAAGGAAGAAGTCTATGTAGAGCAACCACCCGGATTTGAGAGTCAAGTCTATCCAAACCATGTTTATAAGCTTAACAAGGCTCTATATGGGTTAAAACAAGCTCCTAGGGCTTGGTATGAAAGACTCTCATCCTTCCTAGTGTCTAAGGGATTTAGGAGAGGAACAATTGACCCAACCTTGTTTATTAAATCTAGAGAAAATGATTTATTTGTTGCCCAAGTTTATGTTGATGATATCATTTTTGGGTCAACAAATGATGATTTTCTTCAAGAATTTATTAAACATATGGAAAATGAATTTGAAATGAGTTTGGTTGGGGAGTTAAAATTTTTCCTAGGTCTTCAAGTCAAACAAACACATGAAGGAACTCATGTATATCAAACAAAATATGCTAAAGAAATGATTTCCAAATTTGGTATGGAAAATGCTAAGGTGGCATCTACTCCAATAAGTACAAATGCTAAAATTGATAGTGACCTTGAAGGGAAAATAGTTGATCCTAAACAATATAGGAGTATGATTGGTAGCTTACTATATCTAACCGCTAGTAGACCGGATATACTTTTTGCGGTAGGTATGTGTGCTAGGTATCAATCTTGTGCCAAAGAATCCCATTTAGTGGTGGTCAAGAGAATCTTGAGATATGTAAAGGGCACCCTAAATGTAGGACTTTGATATCCTAGGAATCAAAACTTTGACCTAATAGGATATACCGACTCGGATTATGCCGGGTGTAAGTTAGATAGGAAAAGTACTAGTGGTGGTTGCCAATTCCTTGGATCCTCCCTAGTAAGTTGGTGTAGTAGGAAGCAACCATGTGTTGCTTTATCTACTACCGAAGCCGAATATGTAGCCTTAGGAGGATGTGTGGCTCAATTATTATGGATGATGCACACCTTAGAAGATTATGAGTTTCACTACTCCAAGGTCAAAATCCTATGTGACAACATGAGTACCATCAACTTGACAAAAAATCCGGTACACCACTCTAGGACCAAGCACATTGAGATAAAGCATCATTTCATTAGAGATCATGTGGCAAGAGGAGATATTGAATTACATTATATTGAATCTAAATCGAATCTTACCGACATCTTTACCAAACCCCTACCCGAGGCCGAATTCACCACACTTCGGAGGAAACTTGGTATGTGCTTTGTGGAATTCTAGGAAGTTAGTATTACTTGATCCCTTAGCATGGAGGCACTTAAATACATCTCACAAGGACTATAGGTTGGCTTGATTGTGTTTTCACTTTGCTATATTGTGGGATGCTAGGGGATGATGCTCATATTTCACTTGTGCTTGTGGCATGTTGATGAAATATCATGTGTATCAATATTGAATGTTAAATACCAACCATGGGGAAAGCAAATGTTCAATTTATGGATATCTTGCCCATCGATCATGGTTGGACATTTTAAATAGCTTAAAACTATTTCTGGGGTGTATTCATGCTAGTGTGTAATCAACCTCTATAAGAATTCAAATCAGATCTTGAGTTTGGTACAAAGTGTATCAAATAAGTTCACTTCTCGAGTTTGTACCAAACTCCTAAACTATCTTGAATTTTCATGTTGCACTATTTTTCCTTGATCATACATGGTGTAGGAAAGATGTCTGCAAAATTTCAAGATTTTTCGAAATTTCTGGAATTTCTACGACATTTCTGAAATTCACCAAAGAGGGCTGAAATTCAGCCACCAGTCGACTGGCTCAGATACCAGTCGACTGGTGGCAGGCGACTGGGGGTCGACTGGGAGGTCGACCGGGATCTCTGTACGCAAGAAAAACTGAAGGGCAGTCGACTGGGAATACCCCAGTCGACTGGAGCCAGTCGACTGGGACCATCCCAGTCGACTGGACTGGCGATTTTCTATATAAAGGGGCACTCGACCGGTCGCCTAAAATCCTAGATCTACTTCTCCTCTTCGACGCCCCTTCTCTCTTTGAGCTTGCCGAACTTCCCCAACCCCTCCAAGCCCTAGGTTTTGCTCCTACTCCATCTTCTCCATCCCTTTTGAGTGAGATTAGGGTTTGTAAAGGTGTTGCTTGGGCACCTATTGGCTTTTGGACGATTTTGCTATACCTTCCTACTCTCAACCATCATGGAACGAAGGGTTAGGCAAAAACGTGTTGCATCCAAAAAGGGTAAGAGTAGCTCCCAGCAATCCCCTCCACCACCTCGTCGTCAAGGAGAGGGAAGCTCCCAGCAACCCTCTCCTCCTAGACCGGGGGTGCGTGTGCCTAGGTTCTACTCTGCGGCCGCTCAAAGAACGTTTGAAGATACCGAGTTCCATTTGATGGATTGCCGGTATCTAAATCGTTCATATTTTCAAGAGAGAACCCCACACCTCATTGAAATAATTGACTACTACCACCTAAACAAATTGACTGGATGCAAAACCGATGTCAATGTCACACTCCTTAAGGAATTTTTTGTAAATTTACGTTCCATAGGTGGTCATGAGCACAACCTTGAGTCTACTGTAGGGGGAGTAGTGATTGAGTTCAATCCTGACAGTCTTCGTCACTTTCTACAGTGTCGTGAGTCGGCCAACCCATTTACATGCTTTCCGACCATGCCTGGCCGCATTACGGGTTCTTTCTCTCATGTCACCGTCGATCTTATTCATCGCCACTATTTTGGCCGTCCTCGACCCATCACGTCGAACATCTTTGAGCATACAAACATGGGGGTAGTCCAGTACATATGGTATCGCATCATTCTAGACTGCATTCTCCCTCTTGTCACCCGGGGACGGTCTGTCATTCGACTCCCGCATCTTGTTATGATGTATGCTCTTGAGCAGCATTTTGACATAGACGTTGCCCTGCATGTCTTTCTTTCCATCCTACACTTTTCAGGTCCGATCCAGGGAAAACTCTATCTGCCTTTTGGCCACATTTTGACAGAGTACTTTGCATCCAAAGGAATTGATACATCTAGGGGTGAGATTAAGAAACTATCCCCTCAATATAGTCAACTAGGGGAACTGCATCTTAAACTCGCCAAGATTGTCTGTCATGGGGAAGTCATGATGTGGAAGGCTCAGGTTCCTCGTCATGCTGTTTTAGCGGCCGAGGAGGACGCCCCTGCTGTACCTGAGGATGCCGCTGGAGCTGCGGATGCCGCTGGAGCTGAGGATGCCCCTGGAGATGCTCCTATGCCTGATGCTCGGTACCCCGACTCTCTTGTTGAGCGGGTTACACATTTGGAGGAGATGGTCGGCCAGGGCTATCAGGAGTTTCGTGACTTTCGTCAGGCGACATATGACCGGTGGACCGTGGAGGATCAGCGTCACATCATCTATGACCAGCGTCAGCTGGAGATGTATGAGATGCTACGTGCTATGCAGATCTCTCATCAGTATCCTCCACCTCCTCCGCCTGCCGACGAGTAGATTGAGTTGCCTTGTTTTATTAGTCCATACATTGTATCTCGGACGCAGGTCTTTCTGGTTGATGTATTTGGATGGCACTTTATTTACCTGGCTATGGTTGATTTCACTTCTGTTTATGTGTTTTTAGTTTTGTAAAAAACTCTATTTGCAGTTATGAAGTAGTTTCGTCATTTTGGGTTGGTGATCATATGAGTTGTTTTGGATTATGTTTGATACTATATTCACTTTGGCAGTGTAAAATCTATACTCTTATTTTTCTTGCTGCCATCAGCCCTATTTATGATCAGTATGAATTTTTAATGGCATAATGGATTAAGGGGGAGTCTCCTTGTTGGTTAAGAACAAGAGTCTTATTTATGGCCATATCCATGTATTCTTGGTAATCTTTGATCATGAATCTTAAATTTACCTTGAACACATTTCCTAATCCCCATAGAATGGCATAGCATAGGTCTTTTATTGATGGCTATAGTTGGTGCCTAGATTGATACATAGTTTCATGAGTATCAGTTTATTTCTGGACTTTTCAAACTTTGTATCAAACCACTATTTCAAGGTGCATATATTTTTCAAAATATTTTTCATGAATAGTGGGTAACTTAAGAAATGTTGGGGTGAAATTTTAGAATTTTTCGATCACTGTACATTTATTTCTGCATTTCTGAATTTCGGGAGCTGAAAACTGCATTTATCAGCTACCAGTCGACTGGCATTGTACCAGTCAACTGGTAGCAGTCGACCAGAGGTCGACCGGGTGACTCTGTTTTGTGCTGAAATTGAAGTTTTGTCCGTCCTTTGAACCCTGTGAGTTCTCTGATACCTTGTATCAATTGGAAGTGATATGGCCTGCATGTAATCTTATCTTGGATAATAGGATTGGTCAAGAGAGTCATTGGATTCAAGTTAACACGCAAGGTTGTTACGTTATGGGAAGAGGCTCGGATTTTTTTTAATCTGTATTGATGGCTAAGAATTGTTGTTGTTGCCTTCACAATGAATCAAGGACATTATTGGTGCAATGATGCAAGGGGAGCAAGGCTTTAGGGGGAGCAAGCCTTTAACGGGTACATGTCTATCAAGGGATGGTAGATTCCATTATCCAAGGAGGAGAATTACTAGGGTCTATCTTGACTTATCTCATGACTCATTCCTCGCTTGAGTGTTGTCACTCCCTTTTGTGATTTTTGTCAAAAAGGGGGAGAAATAGATTAAGTTAGCTCTTAATCGTGATTATGTGTTTTAGATTACATGAAATGTTGCATGATTATATTCATATGCTTATCTTTGTATGCCTCATGTTCATGTATCATTATACTTAAAGCATGTTGTGATATTTAAAGACCTAACTTAAATGAGTTTTGCCAAACATCAAAAAGGGGAGATTGTTGGTGCAATCTTGCTCCAAGTAATTATGGTTTTCATGTTTGGCTAAACAAGTTTAAGTTAGGCAATGTTTTGTGTTCTAACTTGTGTGCTTTGAGTAAGCAGGAAAGTCCAGGTGGAAGACTTGGCAAGGGAAGTCCAAGAAGAGAGTCTTGGCAAAGGAAGTCCCGGAGGTGTGACCTCTTGGCAAAAGGGAGACTTAGTATGACGAAGCCGATGGAAACACTTCAAGCAAGTGCAAGGATGAGGAGTCGTGGACTCGGAAGCATCCAAGAGAGGCACAAGGCTTGTGGAAGGTGTTTGAAGGCGTGAGTCAAGACTAAGGGATGAAAAGGGAAGCTGAAATGTGATTTCTCAGCTTCATCAGTCGACTGGTAAGTTGTCAGTCGACTGGGACCACAACACACAGAGAATCGGGTCGACCCAAGGAGGGTCGACCAGTCGACTGCCAGTCGACTGGAATTGGTTCCAGTCGACTGGATCCAGTTGACTGGTCCTGTACCAGTCGACTGGAGGTCGACCGTTGCGAAGGCGGCTGAGGCACTCATTGCATATTTTGTAGCCGTTGAAGCCTACCAGTCGACTGGTAAGTGAGCAGTCGACTGGAGTCGCGGACGAAGATATAAAACCTAGTGTTTTATCTTGGAGAAAAAAAGGGGCTTTCCTTGTGTACGAAGTGTGTGATCATTTTAGAGCTCTCCAAGCTTCACAACTCTCTCAATCTCCTCCTCCAAGCTTTCATTTCATTTGTAAGAGGAGGGAGATCATTGTGTTAGGGTTTCTCCACCTTCAAGTGTGATCTTGAGAAGGAGAAGTTCATAGTGAAGGGTTTTGTGTGGTGTGTGTGGATCATTGGATTAGTCACCTTGAAGAGGTAGATACCAAGTAAAATCAGTGAGTTAGTATTGATTTCTTGCCTACCTTCATATTTCTATTTGTATTGCTTCCGCTAACGTGTTTGTAGGAAAGAAAAATCGAAAGATAGCTATTCACCCCCCTCTAGCTAGGGCAAAGATCCTAACATAAAGGACTTAAAATACAATACCGCACGAATAAAAACAAATACAGTTTTGATAAATTAGGTTAACAAGGAGCTCTTATTTATGATTTGATTAAGTAGATGTTGTAATTAGAATTTATCCTAATTTTTACTTATATATAGTTTAGCTAATTATTTAATTTTATAAATATCTAAAGTTTGTTCTTGATATAGGACTCTGATTTGATACGAGCACCTGGACATAAGGTTTACTTGGATACATTTTATATTTAAGGTGAGTACTTCTCCTTTGATTTTGTAGATTCTTATATCTTAAATGCATGTTTTATTTTCTGAGTAAACTACTTTATCTTAACTCAGTTTTCCTTGTATTTTCTACTTGATACTTTCATTGTTTGACCTTTGAGTTAATCAAAATTTTCATCTATATAGTCTCAATTATTTGTTTTCCTAATCTATAGAGTATCGTTTACACACGAGTACTTGAGAACTACCATTTGTCATATCTAGGGTTTGATTAACATTAGATGTATCCTACCTAGTAAAGTAGTTACATATTTATTTATCATGATATTGATTCGATATATGTGTAGCATGTTGGCTGCATTACTGTTGACCTAGTTGAGGTTGTGCATATTAACATTATGTACTATATTTGCATTGTTGTATGTTAACAAATATCGGTTTCCTTGTGGTTAAATCCATCGTCAGTCATATAGTTCTTTGCCCATTCAACCACTTAGAATAGTGGTAGTTATTGGAGAGATAGATAGAGCAGTTGTGCTCCCCCTTTTTTCTGGGATTTTAGAGCGGTTGTGCTCTCCCTTGGGGTCTTATAGAGTGGTTGTGCTTCCCTTTTTCTGCGATCGGATGTGGTTGTGCTCCCCAGCATTCTGTCCATTCGGCTACTCAGTCCAGTGTAGCTGGAGTGCGTATAATTGTCATAGCCCTGTCCAGTCGACCACACAGATATGATGTGATGAGTGTGAGACTGATGTTTAGGAGTGACACATGTCATTACATCATGTGCATATGATGCATTGTGTATTTTACTTGTGTTTGCTGCATTACTTGAGCTATGATTGATGCACTTGATTGACATGTATATACGACTATGATTTACATTTGTTACATGATCATGCCTTTACATGTTATATTGATTTCGGATATATACATTCATTTATCATAGATTGTATGTTTATTGTTTCTTTCTTGCTTGTTGTACCTTATTTGATACTATGCATTGATCTATCTGTTATACCCGTAGAGTCCGTTCGAACTCACCATCCCTTGCTTTTATTTCCATTTCAAGCAGTTGATGTTTATAACTCATACCGCCAGAAGAGGATCTATCTACCAATCCCTCAACATCACATCTTTCTTTTTGGTTGTTTCGCATTTTAGTGGACTTATCTTTATATATGTCATTTTAGTTTTGCTTTTTGTTACAGATTGTAGTTTCTTTTTTTGTAAACTCTATATTGTGAGTGATTTTATTCGGAGTTACGTACGTCTAGTAAGATAAGGTAAATTTAACAAAGTTTATGAGTTATTTTTTTTTATTATTAATTGGTAGTTATGATATTGTTTTAGTTATGATTGTGTTGCCAATAGTATTAGTTGATCTATGTATTATGGATATGTTAAAAGTTATATAGATAAGTTTTAAATTATTCGTATAAAGAAGATGCTGTCGATTTTTCGAATAAGTATCGACCTTGGGAATATGCCAGCTTATACATCTGACCGCCTATATATCATTTGTTTCTTAAATACATGAAAAATGATATTCCAGATATATCCATCAACTAAATATAAAGTACAATACTTTATGAGAAATGGAAGTCATTATTTATCGTAATTAAAAAAAAAAACAAAATCGAGGGTAGCCGCTGCCTTTGCATTTCCCTCTTATCTCTATATCCATTCCAACACTCATCGAGTTTTCCTCGAGCTCCTCGTTCGCTGTCTCTCCGATCGATAATGCAAACGCAAACGCAGTCGCGAGCAGCTTTTAGATTCCGAGTTCTCCCCTCGACCGCATACACTCCTCGCCTCCCCTTCGTTGTCTTCTTCCCACGAAACCGATGGCCTGCTCGTGTCTGGTGCACGGCCGCCGAGAACGGCGGCTTCCTTGGCGGGCAGAAGCAACCTCACGTGCCGCATAAGAAGTCGTACCCTTACGACGAGATAGAACCTCGGTGGCAGCGCTTCTGGGAGGAGAATCACACTTTTCGAACCCCCGAGGTGGTCGACACTTCGACGCCCAAATGTTACATCCTCGACATGTTCCCTTACCCTAGGTATTGCCTTCGATTCATTTACAATAAATGCTCCTAAGTGACCAGTTAGATAATTTGCTTTCCCTCGTTGCCTTAAAATTGTTTTTAAAAAAATTGTAGGCATTCTTCTGTTCTTAGTTAAGTCCGCTGGCGATGATATCCTAAATTAGTTCTCTTACAATGCCATGATGGTGAAAATAACTGCAGGGAGCTTGCATATTTATCACGCTCTTATCATTTGATGAGTTCATGAATCATGCTAAATCTAAATTATAGTGCAATCAATTGTTGATAAAGTTTCAAAATTGTCATTCGACACTACACTCTATATCATCGTTTTATCATTTTACGGGCTCATGAGAGCAAACATAATTTGGGAAGTGTTCATTTGTTGACTTTATGATTTTAATTTGGCTCCACTTACTTTTTAAGTGGTATGCATTCAGCTTAGTGTGATAAACATCTTTCTTCATGATCATTTAACAATAACTTGATAAATCTAAAATGGATTTTAGTAATCACTAAGAAATAGTTGCATATTAGATTACACAATTTGTTATTTAATATTCCATGATTGCATCATTACCCATTCAAAGATTAGGATCTGCTTCAGAATTTCCATCTAAACTTTTTAATTTGTATTAAATTATCTTTTTTTTTGAATATTAACTAATATAGTAGATTTATTTTCCGTATTGATTGTGGAGGCATTTTTTTAATTTAGTACTCTACGAACACAGGCAATATCAAGATTATATGGTTTCATTAAAATGAAAAATTAGTGTTGCCTTTTGGATTTGTCTTGCTAGAGAAACTTCAGTGGGTTGCCTGTTGGCATTTCTTTACTAACCACCTAGACTGACAACCATGAATAATGGACTTCAATTGTTTGGTTTTCCTTATAAAATTCCAATCAGAGATGGCTGGAAGTGGGATTCAATTATGGAAAAAATTGAATAAAAATCTTCTTCTATGTCATGATCCCAAGTAAGATTCACCAAAATACTTGTTGCGTGTACTTGGTTGACCTCATGCAAATAACTTATAAATAGACATAAAAGCATCAGACATCAGCCGATATTTAACTCTTTAAACTTTTCAATAGGTGCAAAAATTAGTCTGTTCTCAACTTAACGTTATCAAACACTTTTGCACTAGGTTTGCACCCTTGTCAAACTTGCCAAATTTCCACAGTTATGATAAAAAATACTATCATATAATGGTTGTCTCTAGATAGCATATTAACACCAGATATCTTTGTGCATGTATCTTTTACTAATCAAAGTAAAGCCATTTATATTGTTTAGTGGAGCTGGATTACATGTTGGTCATCCCCTTGGATATACTGCCACCGACATACTCTCAAGATACAAGCGTATGAAAGGATTCAATGTTTTACATCCAATGGGATGGGATGCATTTGGTCTTCCCGCCGAGCAATATGCCATCGAGGTTTGCCAGCAATTTCTGTGACAAAATTACCTCAGGTACTTAATCTTGTTAGTCTTTTACTTTTTGTAGACTGGAACTCATCCAAGGATTACAACCAAGCAAAATATCGAAAGATTTCGTGCCCAGGTACTAGTAGGTTTCTTGTGCAGTCATTGTATGTCTTCTACTGACTTACAAATTTTGAATGCACTTTCTTATTTTAGTTTACACTTTACTAGAACAGAACCTCTCAAATGTTCTGTCATGAAATCTCACTAGGCAATACAAGACATATAACATTTTAGGTAGGTATCAACCATCTTTATTCAATTTCTGTGACAATTTGTTTAAGAAAGGACTTTTCTAATGTGACTTAAGGTTCATATATCAAACACAGATATGTTTTGGCCAACCCATGCCTATATCTTGATCTCTTGGTTGAAATTTTACATTTAATTGAGGTAGCATGTCTATTGAATGTGACTCTACTTGTTCTTCATACAAATTATAGGTACCATAATCACCTAATTCTTTTACTTATTCAAATATGAGTTTGAATAAATAAAACTCCATATGAGATTCCCACATCTATTTGGTGTATTTCTTTTTCTTTTTGCCAAAATGACATTGTGGGCCATCAATATGTGATGACTCATTTCCAACTCAGAAATGACCTTATTTATTCACTCAAAAACATCTAAACACTTCACATGAGACGCCAAAAATCCTCTAGTATACTTTCTAGCTAAAATTACACGTTTTGATCCACCAACAAGCTTTTTCCATAATGCCTTGATTCCCATTTTAAATCAAAAACACTTTATTATACTCAACTTGAAAACTCCTTAACGTCTCATTTTAATTCATAAAATGAATTTGGGTACTTCTCACTCTCACAGATTCACTAATATATATTTTTCCTCCAAAGAGAGCAATTTTGGAAAGAGAAATTTTAGTTTAGCTGAACCATGGGTATTTTGGGTATGAGAATAAAGAAGGCGAGTGATTTGCACAAAAATAAATTATGGGATATATAATTGGAGAATCCAAAAATCGAGGTGCACCCTCTTAGGAAACCTGCCTCTTTGTTTGTCGGCATGCTTTTTCTTCTCTTCTTGCATGAATTCATCAAAAGCCTTGAGAATACATGCAACCTCATGTGTTAGTTATGAATCAACTAGTCATGTCTTGTGCATGAACTATCATTTATATGTTATATTGGATCAAGTGAATATTCCTAGCCTTTTTCATTTTATTGAGGAACATGAAATAATTGCAAATAAAGAACTGCTTCCATGCTTATAAAAGCATAAATATGTGGTTACTTCTGTTAACAGCACGAACAATTTGTCTTCATAAACTTTGTGTAAACTGATAAGTGTACTTGGGAATTGGGACTTTTGATTTCTTGTTATTTGGTCCGTGAACACACTCTGGCTTGATTCTGACAATGCACTTCAAATTGTTCTTTTGTTTGTTTGTTCGAGCCACTTATTATTTGTTAAGCAGTTTGTCTTGTTGATGGATAGCTCAAGTCATTAGGTTTCTCGTATGATTGGGATCGTGAACTGTCAACCACTGAACCTGAATACTATAAATGGACACAGTGGATTTTTCTTCAACTGTTTAAGAAAGGACTTGCATATCAGGTGAATTATTTTCTCAGTGAGTTGACACATCAGAATTGAAGATTTTGTTTTCATCGATTTTATCCCCCACATGGATCCTATCAAATCATAGTAATTTTATATAGGTTTTATTTTAAATATAGGCTGAAATACCTGTTAATTGGTGTCCTGCACTGGGCACTGTCTTGGCGAATGAAGAAGTGATCGATGGTGTTAGTGAACGAGGGGGGCATCCTGTCGTAAGAAGGGTATTAGTGACCTTATTTCTTTCTGCTGGAAGTTGTCTGATATTTAAGCATTCATTGGAATCTTGGTTCTCAGTTGCTAAACTTTATAAAACTGATGTCTTGTTGCTATTTCTGTTATCTTTTGACTCTGATCAGCCAATGCGCCAATGGATTCTCAAGATTACTGCCTATGCAGATCGCCTTTTGGAAGATTTAGATGACCTTGATTGGCCTGAAAGCATCAAGGAAATGCAAAGAAATTGGATAGGCCGATCTGAAGGTGCTGAGCTTGAGTTTCGTGTAGTTGATTCTGAAGGATGTGACCTGGGTCTAGAGTTATCTGTATATACAACCAGACCAGACACCATATTTGGTGTGACGTATGAAACATTTTTGTTTCTACTTTACAGTTTACGTTTTGTTTCTACTTTTCAGTTTAATAATTAATCATCCTCAATCTCATTTTTCTTACCTTGAAATTGTTTTTCCATGTTTACAGATTTCTGGTTGTGGCACCTGAGTACCAGTTCTTGTCATCACTAGCATCCCAAGCCCAGCATGACATAGTATTTCAATTTGTTTTCTTGTTTTTCATTTTTGTTAATGCCATAGTGATGTACATTGGAAGCAAAATCAAAACTCACATTGAGGATTGATACCCTTTGACGTAAATAATCTCACACATACAAGGGTAATTTCCCTAAAAGGCTCCTAGTTTTAGTTAAAGCTCTGCCCAGACCATTCTTTTTTTCACTGAGGCCCTTGACCAAAATACCATCAGTCTAAACAACCCCCAAAACTTCGCCGCTCGATAGTCTTTGTAAATCAAATCATGGGTCCAAAATAGCCATAACATGCAGGGTTTTTTTAAAAACATTTTCTCTTGTTTTTGGCACTTGGTTAAAACTTGGTTCTTGGTTCTTGGTTCTGGTTCTGTATTACTTTTCCATATTTGATGTGATGTTAAGGTAATTTAGTTTTCTTATATTTGATTGACATTTTTGCCTATTGAATTTGCATCATTTCTATTTTCACTCATTTTTGATCAAAAAATTGATGCTGACATTTTTTTTTTTTTTTTTGATTTTTTTTCTTTTTTAAGGCTTTTTTTAAAGCTTGTCCAGACCATTCTTTTTTCATGAGCCTTGACAAATACATCAGTCTAAAAAAACTTCGCCGCTCATAGTCTTGTAATCAATCATGGCCAATAGCCATAATGCAGGTTTTTTAAAACATTTCTCTTGTTTTTTGGCACTTGGTTAAAACTTGGTTCTTGGTTCTTGGTTCTGGTTCTGTATTACTTTTCCATATTTGATGTGATGTTAAAGGTAGATTTAGTATTCTTAATATTTGATGTGACCATTTGTTGCCCCTATTGGAAATTTGCACATCATTCTCTATTTTGGCACTCCATGTTTTGATCAAAACAAAATTGAGTGCTGAAACAGACTATTTCTTTTTAAGGCCTTCTTAGGGCAATTTCCCTAGAAATAAATGAATTAAGTTATCTCATAGAGAATGAAAAACTTCTATTATGCAATGCCTATTAACACGAGCAGATTGAGTACCTTTTTAAATATTTTTATCCAAACAAAATTGAAAATAAACTAAACGTATTGTAAGAAAGAAATAACCTTATATGTAAAAGGACTCAATCGGAAGGGAAACAACTAAATTACAAACTAGGAAGAAGCCAAATTAAGTTAAACTTTTACTAAAATTATCCTACTCTCCTAATAACAGTTGCAACTTAAAACTGCCTCATATAATATATCCTTCTGAAGAATAGGATTTACCAAAATAAACTTTTACAAAATCTATTTTTTTTATAAATTAAATTCTTTGTTGCATTGATCAGTGTCAATAAAGTAATATTGTCTAATTACAACTGCAGGTGGAGCAATACAGGGAGGTTGCTTTGAGAAAAAGTGATCTTGAGAGAACTGATCTTCAAAAAGAAAAAACTGGAGTTTTTAGTGGTTCGTATGCTATGAATCCAGCTAATGGAGAAGTCATTCCAATATGGGTAGCAGATTATGTTTTAGGAAGGTTTATCTGGATATACTCTTTGTATATTCAATACTTTTTTCTTGAAAAGTTAATTCCTAACACTTATTTCCATAATTAGACTACATTTTTATGCTAATGGGTTTAAGGACATCTTTATGTCTCATGTACTAATGAAACGTGGTTAGTAATACCATCCAGAACTTTTACATTTTGAGCATAGGATCTTGGCTATGAGAAGGGATGCATGTAATTCAAACTAAGTGCAGTTTAAAAACTTTTCCTCAGCCCTAATAAGAGTTACAGAAATCTTCACTACTTCAACTTTTCATCTGCCTCTCCTATCTTAATGTCTGACACCACTTCCACTTGCCATGCTTAAAAATTTTAGAAATTGGATGTCAGATACCTAGATCCATACTTGTATTGGTTACTGAAACACCTAGATACCTATCTTGGATACCTTGTGTGATTGTCTATTATATAGAAAACAAAGTCTGTAATTGGCCAAAACTAATCATTTATGCTTATATGCTGAGTGTGCTAAATTCAAAACTTAAAATTTGGATGCTTTAAGTGAAACTATAACTAAGCTTACAATATGCCAAGCAACAATTCAACTATTCATCTTAAGTTAGCTAAGCTATTTGAGCAACACAGTTGAAAAACAACTTTGAAAGGATCCTTAAATAAGTCAATTTGTAGTTCTTTCTCAAAGCCTACACTATTACCAAATCCCAAGCAACTTTAGGCAAACCACAGTTTCCTAATCTTTAATTGCAAGAGTTACCCAACTGAAAGCCCATTAATTCACATTTGCATCACAACCAAACCCTAATTCAGTTTTGTCTGTCTGACCAAGCACAAAATCAATATTATGCCTAATCTCCATAAACTCAAGCACGATAATTATTTTGAATAGTCATTTTGACTCAATTATGCTTGCTCCATGTGTGCTTGATCATATAGTTTCTTTTCTTCTATTAATTTTCTGCATACATATACTTGTCAAAGTTACCACTGATCAGAACTTCACTTCGATTTTTTGTTGTCTGCTAGAACTGTTTCCAGAACAAATCCTTTATTTATTGAGTTAATTACATCATTATTTGTATGGAAATTATTATGATTGGTAGTGTTACATCTATCTCCTATTTATATGTCAGTGTAATCGATCACATTGGCATTATGATTTATGTAACTACTGCAATTATTCAAGTTGTAACATTGGTTCATGTACTTGATATGCAGCTATGGTACTGGGGCAATAATGGCTGTGCCTGCACATGATTCTCGTGATCATGAATTTGCATTAAAGTATGATATTCCCATTGTTAGGGTTGTGATTGGTACTGATAAAAATCATCATAATAGAGAACCATATGTAGATGATGGAATCATGATCAACTCCTCAAATTCATCCTCTGGCTTGGATATCAATGGTTTATCATGCAATGATGCTGCTGCAAAAGTAATAAATTGGCTTGAGATCACTGGTTATGGCAAAAAAAAGGTCTCCCTTCCTTTTCCATTTCTACCAGAATTTAGATTATGGGCTACATATATATTTCTTTTTTCCTTCCATTGAGAATATTGGTTTATCAGGTAAATTACAAGCTGAGGGATTGGCTTTTTGCTCGACAACGCTATTGG
This sequence comes from Boesenbergia rotunda, assembly GCA_024364735.1. Lineage (NCBI taxonomy): Eukaryota > Viridiplantae > Streptophyta > Magnoliopsida > Zingiberales > Zingiberaceae > Boesenbergia > Boesenbergia rotunda. Next base: position 168,124 of record JAGFNQ010000431.1, on the reverse strand, counting down.
GGTGAACCTTTTCCTGTGATGTATCTGGATGATAGTGGTGAAGTAGTTCCTTTACCAGAAAAAGAGCTGCCTGTAGTACTCCCAGAGTTGGATGACTTCAATCCCACAGGAACAGGGGAACCCCCATTAGCAAAAGCAACTTCGTGGGTATGTTACGGAAAGACGGCAAACTAAATATCTACCTTTTAAGTAGGAATTTGTCTCATACATTCCTGATTGCTTTTGCCTTGCCATTGTTATTTGATGTAACTACCAAATGTTTTGTTCCTTATTAACTGGTTATCTGCAAGAATCTTTAAATGTGGATACCATTTTAATTATCAACATGGCACTGCCATATCAGTCTGATGGAATATTCAGTTGCAGATTGTTTAAATCTTTAAATCTTGTTACACTTGTCAGCTGTCGATCATCATGTGTTGACTTAAAGCAAGGTTATCATTTTTGTTTTCATTCTTAATATTCATCTTTCAATAGTAATTATTTGTTGAGTTTTAAGCTTTGTTGAAGCATGGATGCTCCATGCTCAATAGTCCCACGGACAATTATTGTGGTCCAATATATAATATACATATAAAATTTTGGTCTCTTTCTAACAACTCAAGCTTCTGGAGTAAGTGGCTAGTAAGCAGGAGCTTTAGATTCAAATCCTACCTGGCTTTATAAATAAAGACTTGTAGCTTTAAGTCATGATGGACATGAGAGGACATGCTGAACTTGAGATGCTTCATTCCCATTAGTCCATATTGACAAGTCTAGTAGTCCAGTACATAAATGATTTTTTTTCCTTTTAAGAACTCTCCGTTTTGGGTTAAGCGGTTAACCAATCAACTTTAGCAAGCTTCAATGCTCATATTTTCTTGTGAATTCATATAAAGACAACCATAAGCTAGTGTATCTCCATTCTTCTCTAGCAAACTCATGCCATAAAAAATTGCAGAATTTATGCTTCCTTCCCATACTCTACAAAATTATGATACTTCTGTTTCAGCAATTACTTTTCAACTGAATTGTATTGTATGTTAGCATTTATTTAATTGGTTAGAGTGATATTGGAAAATCTCTTGTAACTATGTTAGGGTATGGGTATCTAACATAGGTGGGGATCCACATCTCTGACATAGTATTTCTAAAAACTTTTACATATGACCAATAGAGATATGAGGTGTCCACTCGGTTTGTCTGCATCCAACATTGGTATTCTGTAGATGAAGAGTTCTGAATGTCAAAGGCTGGAAATATGAGTTTTGTATAATGTTTCCATTTCCTTTTATTACAATTATTTGTTCAACCTAGTTATATTATATTCATTAATTCAGTGATACTGTCAAATAAAAACTTTCTGGCATATTATTATATAATTTCTTAGCTATGATCTCTTTGTAATTAGGTGATTACTGTGGATCCAATTTCTGGAAGGCCTGCAAGACGGGAAACAAATACAATGCCACAATGGGCTGGCTCGTGCTGGTAAAGTCGTCTTTTGTCTTACGTGTACCTCTTTCGTTTTTCCCTCTCGATTGTGTTTCCATTTGTACTTTAAATCCATTATCCATACCTATTTCTCTTTTTTATATTGATCTGTTGTATTTATCTTAAAGTCTAAGAAACACTATTGCAATATTATGAAAATATAAAGCAAATACGCTCAATAAGTGGGCATCTCATGGGAAAGTCCCAATGTTCTTCTACTGCCAGCATGCAGTTTCAGCAATAAAATTAATTTTATCCTACATGAATATACAACAATAATTGTATTATCTTTTCCATCTATATCTTTGTCATTTAGAGTTGGAGATACATGCTTATTGAATTTCTAATGCTAGCAGAAGAAAGCAGTGATTGGGAGAATCAGTCTTGTCTGTCATTTGGTCCAGTTAGTATATAATTTAATATTTATGTTGCAATCTATGATAATCTTACAGGGTCTGGCATTTCCTCATATAGAAATCATTCACATCTTCCTATCTCTTCCGTTATTAATATTCTGATTGTTGCTTGTCATCATATTATTATGCTTCAATAGTTTTTCTCTTTCTGCACTGTTTTATGTCATCACATTATTAATATTCTGATTGTTGCTTGTCATCCTATTATTATGCTTCAATAGTTTTTCTCTTTCTGCACTGTTTATGTCATCACAATATCTGTTCGGTGTAAACCTTTAGAGTTGTCTGATAAAGAGCTTTCTTCAGGTATTATTTAAGATTTATGGACCCAAAAAATTCCAAAGCATTGGTTGACAAAGACAAAGAAAGGTTGTCGTTCCTTCTGTCACATATTAGCAATGTCTGTTAAGCTTGACATTGCTAATGATCTCCTGTATTGTTTTTAAGTTTGACATTGCTATTAATCTCCTGTATTGTTTTAATCTTAGGTACTGGGGTCCTGTTGACATCTATGTTGGTGGAGCTGAGCATTCTGTCCTGCATTTGCTTTATGCTAGGTTTTGGCACAAGGTTGTTTTCATGATATTGTTGATGAGAATTCATTCCTTCTTGTTTGCATGATAAAAAAATTGCTGTGGTTTGAATCCACATATTATCCCAATGAAATGAAGTGATAATTGATGGCATGTATGAATTTCAACTGTCATGATAAATCATAACTTGCCTCATAGTAGCTCAGGTGCTGCATGTGCAGAATGACATGGGTTTGATCCTGCTTTTACCATGTCTGAAATCTATAAGTTTAACTTTTAACATGCATGATAACTCAAAAAATAAGTTGATTTGCAAATGTGTAACCCACAAGCAATCCCTTGTTCTGGCATAATTGATGCACATAGTGGCATACAGTAGGCAAATTTTGGGTTTTACCCAAAACAACTTTTTCCAAACTCTTCTAAATGTCAGTGCTTTACCAAAATTCTTGGTCTTATTCTTTGATGTATCTTTTTTATTTGGAAATAAAATTGGGTTTAGAGGCCAACAATGAGGCTTTTCTTCATAGATTCTGGCACCAAACTAGTGGTTGCCAGTTGCAATTAGGAATAATCTATTTTCTAGCATAAGGTCAGTATACTTGAACCTATATCTCCAACATCTGTATTCCTAACTCGTCCTTTGCTACATTTATCTAAGATTGATTTTACTAATGCATCTCTTTTGTTCAGCATTTTGTCTTTCCTTTTTCTGGTTATCTTCTTAGATTAAATACCTTCAGTTTCTTTAGCAATTTTTCCTGTTTTGCGGGGTTGCTCTTCCATGCCATGGGTAAATTTCATTTAGCCTAAAAAACTGTATGCTAACAGTCTTTTGAACAATTATGTGCAGCTCCTGTATGATATAGGTGTTGTTTCTTCCAAGGAACCATTCAAGCGCCTTATAAATCAAGGGCTAATACTTGGCGAAGTGAGTAAAAGTTTGCTAGAAATAGCATTACAAAAATTTAATGATACAATATCTAATAAGTCCCGCTATAGGTAGAGTATACAGCTTTGAGAGATCCACAAGGGAATTTAGTTTCTGCTGATTCAACTGTCATCAGAGACGATTATTATCAAGAAAAAGTACCTGCGGAGAAGGTATATTGCACCAATTTCTTATCTAAAGCAAATTCTGTGAATTTTAATTCATCTTAGTTAAATGGTGTTTTAAATCTAACAGATATCTATGTTGTAGGTGTCTAAAGTTGGTGATTTTTATGTTATAAAGGATAATCCTAATATTCGCTTAATTGCCCGAGCCTACAAAATGAGTAAAAGTAGAGGAAATGTTATCAATCCAGATGATGTTGTTTCTGAGTATGGTGCTGATTCTCTTCGTTTATATGAAATGTTCATGGGTCCATTAAGGTAACTTTTTCTATGGTATTATTTGAACAAATACTCAGTGCAGCCAAATATTTAAAAATGTTGATATGCTGATATTTTGACCATTATAGAGATTCAAAGACATGGAATACTGGAGGAATTGAAGGAGTGCATAGGTTTCTAGCTAGGATTTGGAGGTTGATCGTAGGCCCTAATTTATCCGATGGATCATATAGCTATGGGTCAGTTGCCACTGATGATGAACCTAGCTTGGATCAACTGAGAGCTCTTCATAGATGTATTGCAAAGGTAAATTTCTTTATAGATCAGCATGTTTTCTAATGGTTCCTGCTGTTATATTGTCAAATTTATATTTTGTTGTACCTTTTCATGGTTATTTAACATTGCATAGGCTAATATGACTGAAGAGGTTATGCATTTCCTTGCTCCTTGGCAATTTCTGTTATGGGTCTTTGATTGGTGTCGCAAGAAACTATTATTTGGTTTGTCATCAATGCTCTGAGTGGCTGCTAGCAATTTCTTCAAGTCACATAGAAGACCTCATCAAACTAGCTTATTTTTAGTTCATTGCTTAGATGAGAGAAAGGAGTCAGATACAGATTCTCAGAGGCTCATTTGATATATAAGAATTCTTGTACTCCATAGATTATTGATTGGAAAATTGGTGATTCAATTTATTATGTAAATTTAAGGATAGCAGTGGAAATTGGTGTGGTCACAAGCATGCTATTATAAATACATATAAGCATGCACTCTCTCAAGTCATATTAGCAATGCAAACAAAGTGAATTCACCAATCTTTGGCTTGTGAAACAGGAGACAAACTGTCCAAATGTTAATCCGGCTCAAAAATTATCTTGTGAGAAAAATTTTCATACATTAAATTCGTGTTGGGAAAATTGACACTTTAGTTTTGGTTTAAGACCCTAAATCTTTACCTGACAGTTGATGCTGGGATCTGTTATATATTATTAAAAAGACTACTGAGGCTGAAAAGATACTTGACATGACAATATAGACCCTTATGATAAAATAAAAGGAAAAAACAAGAGAACAAGGACTCATGTGAAGTACAATATAGAAGAAAAACTTCTGCTAATATGAATAATCCTTGGTCTTGGTAGTGTTTTCTCATGTTATTTCTAAGCTCTAATTTCATTTGACTTCCAGACAAGATAAAAGATAGTGGTCATGTAATTATTCAAGGTGCATGCCATTTCTGTATGTCCGTATGTGTATGTTTCCTGTATTTTTTGGTAGCCACTCTTTGGAGTTTGGGTTATGTATCCACTTACCTTTTGATGCTTGTATTCCAATCTGAATGTTAAAGTATGCACAATTCTACATTTATTGGAGCATGTATAGTGGTTAAATGTATGGTAATTACCAAAGAGCACACTTAGAACTTTCAAATTTCCCAACAGGCACACCATATTTTGTAAATTACCAAAGAGCATATTTCATTGTTGACATTCCCTAACCTTTTGCTTCTCCACATGCCTCCCAAACTTTCGACAACATTTTGATGACTTTCCACTAGTCAAAGTCAAGAAGGCATAAATAAATTTTTAGAAGCATTGTGATTCCAATGGGAAACATCTGGATGACTTTCCAGTGGTCAATATCAAAAAGTAAGAGTAGAAATAGATTTTTGTGCATTTCGAATCTAATGGTCGTCTTGTATTCCATTTTGACAATGTAAAGGCTATGACCTTCCAAAAACACCTTAATGACCTTTCCATGGTTACAATCAAGAAGCAAGCACATAAATGGATTCCTTGGAGCACCGTGATTCTAATTGTTATCTCATATTGTCATTTTGACCTATGGAATACTATTAAGGTTTTCACACATTAAGGTGAGTTTGAGGAAAAAAACACCTTGATGACCACCCTCATTAATACAATTATACACAATCTTTTATTGTTATCTCATATTGTCAAACTTTAGGTGCGCTTTTGGTTTAAATATGTTGAGTTAATCTTGTATTCATCATACTCAATGTTTCAGGTAACCGAAGAAATAGAAGAAACAAGGTTCAATACAGGAATCTCTGCGATGATGGAGTTCATAAATGCTGCTTACAAGGTTTATTAAAATTTTTGATGCATTGATTCAGTAACTAGCTTTGCAAGTTTGTTGAGGCACTTAGATATTCTGTCGATGCATGTCAGCACTGATGTTAAGCAAATGACAAATCAAACAATAGAATAAAATTGTTAGCTTTTTAATTGGTTAACTTAGATTTGTTTAAATTAATTGGTGAGAATGGCTTGTTAATTGTAGTAAATGTCGGGTGATGAATTGATCCGGTAGATAATCTTATAGTAGATAATTTTACTGCTAAAGTTATTTTAAGGTATAAGTTTTAAAGGTTCACTATAAATTTATTATTATGTTTTACCCAGTATTTTTGTGGTGAATCTAATCTTCATTTGACCAGATGACTGAATTCTTTAGGCGTACTGTTGAAATTTTTTGCAATTAGATCCACGTGATAAGTGCATAGGTCGAAAGCGGACTTCTACCTTATGATGCAAACAAGAAATCAAGATGAATTTTAAAATTTGAATTATAATTTGATTTTGGTAATTGTTTTATTTTAGGAGTTGAAAGATTGATACATTTCAATTTTATAGGACTAACTTTTAATTTTAATTTGGTTAGGTTTAAATGTGTATTTTTTATTTTTATAAGTTCTCTTGATTTGGTAAGAGTTTATTGAGATTATTGTGTTTCTCAGTTAGTGAAATTTCTTCTATCTTTATGTAATAATCAATTTTCAGTTAATTGAAATTCACGTTTGCTTAATCTCTATATGATATTCTCTTTTCTCTATGTGAGATATTTATCTCCTTAATTCATCAATTTCATCCTATTTTTCTATGTTATTTGAGAGTTTGGTATTTTATCAATTTGATATCACAGCGTTCTTTTTCTACATCACATATATTATAATTTTGTTCCCAAAACTCCCTAAGAAATTCTTTATTTCACTTCTCCAGATAGATCTTGTTGTTTAATACTTGAGTTTCCATGGATTTGTTTAATAATACTTGCTGAAATCTACATATTGATATCCCGTTTTTACTTGAAAGCTGATTGATGTTTTCATAATTCTCCTCAATATACGTATTGAATTATGCTTTCAATCAATAGCAATGTACCTAATCCCTTTTTATTGGATATATTTCCTAGTGGGATGACCAACCAAAATCAATCTTGGAGCCATTTGTTTTATTGCTTTCACCTTTTGCACCTCACATGGCTGAGGAACTTTGGTTTCGATTAGGACACCAGGAGTCTCTTGCATATGAGCAATTTCCTGAGGTATCAATTTTCTTCTCTTGTTCTGCACTTATATTTTAGAATTAAGCACAGTCATGGTTATTTGCATACTGCATGTAGAAGTTTTATGCAATACTGAATGATATTTAAGTTGAGATATCATGCATTTGACGTTGACATCTGGAATAGGCTGAACTTTAGTGCTGTCACCAAAGACAGTATTGTCCATTGCAAAAGAATTATTTGAATGCAGCCAATTCTAATCAAGGATTATATGTAATGTATTAGCGTTTCATCATACCTCGTGTGTATTTATAAAGAATCAATGTTGCCCTCAGGGCTTGGTTGAGTTGGTTATGACATGGTAGAGTTGCAAAATGAAGCAGGAGTCAAATCCCGGCAAAGCCGGGAGAATACCCTCCTGACCTGCTCAATTTCTTGATTTATCTACCTCTTTATAAATGGCTATGGGGCCGGCCGTGTGGGGCGTCTAGGGTTAGCATATGACCTTTTGTAGAATAAAGAATCAATGTCGGTTAAGAATACTGACCATCTGGATGAGTCTCATGAACACTTCCCGATATATCATGGTAGCCGGTGGAAAACTTTCGTGGGTCAGTTTGGTCACCTCTAAGATTAGTCGGTTCAAAGAGCTAGATATCTGTGCCAACTAAAAAAAATAAATAAAAATAAAGAATCAATGTCACTGTCAGCCAATAATAGGGCTTAGGATCACTTGTATTCAGTTAATATTATTTTCTCTTTCGGCGGATTTGATCGACTAGTGGTGCTGCATATCACATGGTTGACGATCAAGCAAAAGAACTGGAATCTATCGGTGCATGAGAAAAGTAGACCATAACGGCCATCACACATATATTGGACTTGTAGATACACTCATATTTGACCAAGTTTTGTACAACACAAGGACAAGAGGATTAAAAAGTAGTTCGGGGGAATGACCTTACCGTTGCACCTCTAAGGATTGTATTGAGTTGTTCACTTATTGTCGAAGTCCTTAGCTAATATAGCGTTTGGATAGAAATATTTTCTCAGTCAAGCCTAAAGCCACATAATCTAAATAGAACACTCTTATATCACCTTTTCTATGTTGATTTTCGTGAAGCAATTAAAATAGGCTTTGAAAGGAAAAAGGTTATGATCAATGTGACGTGAAAGACCAAAAACTGAAAAATCTCTAATTTTATCTTTGATTTGATACAGGCTCAAAATGAGTTCTTGAAAGATTCAAGCATAGTGCTGCCTGTTCAGATCAATGGGAAAACTAGGGGTACAATCCTTGTCGACAAATCGTGCCTCGAGGATGATGCATTCAGATTAGCAACACAGGATGAGAAGCTTTCCAAATATCTATTAGGGAAGACGATAAAAAGGAAAATTTATGTTCCCGGAAGGATCTTAAATGTGATCCTGGATCAACAGAAGGTCAGTCAATGATACTCCCAACAAGCATTAGATGGTTCTAAAGTAGATTATACTTTCTTTTTTTACTCCGAGACGTATCATTACTTCGTCGTGCAACTGTGAACAATATTGTGGCTCTTCTGATTTGATAAAAAAAATTAAATTGTTTTTATGCCTTGTGTTGTGCATTCCTCTGATGGAGTTAATAGAAGATAATTGTCAAGAAAATCTACATTAGAAGAAATTACAAGAATACATATTTATTTGAACAATATTTGGACAATGAACCTACATTCGAAGAAATTTTGTAGGGATCTTTTCCTTCAATATTTTGTATAATCTTCTGAGATGTTATTGCGACCTTTCCCTTTATATATTCACAAAATATTGCTGCATGTCGCCGTGATATTGATCTTTTTCAGTTGGTTTTAAATCATTTTTTGAATTAAGCTCAATTCTTTGGTATACAAATTCTAAGTAGTTTTAATTTATTAGATGTGTTGGAAAATGAATTGATTTGTACATTAAACAACTACTAGTACTAGATGTTTACCCACAGCTATTCCAATAAATATTAACATATTTTAATGTGCTAATTATTTTAAAACGATTAATGCAATGAAAAAACTAAAATAACAGCTGCTTAATTTGGAGCAATAAGAAAATAATTCTAATTCTACTTTAATTTCAATATAAATATTGATTAAATTTAACTCAATTCCGCGTCGGAGAACACTGTCCGGCTTAGGGAGACATAAGCGAGGATCGATACCTTGCTTGAGCACGGTGTAGGAGAAAGTGAATCGACACTCCCTACTCTCTTCTCCTCTTCAGTTCTTAACGGTGCAAAAGTTGGCGGGAACATCGTGGGAATTTTAAGACCTTCCAGGCATTTTGCTTCTTTTCCGAACGCCAAAATATTCTTCACTTCATTTCCCCTCACATCTTGACACGTGTTCAGATTATCAGGTTTTGCTCACGGTATATTTGTATTTTTATAGGAATTTTTAATTTGAATGGGACACGTAATTATGAGATACTAAACTTTTGAGCAATCTGTCATGGATGCCTCACAATTTATCCTAATGGCCGAATCAATCACCCCAAATCCGATCTTATCTGACTCCAAATTCTCATGGACGCTTCAGATTGGCCGAAGGCAATCTGTTTCCTTCCCATAGTGTAACTGATTGCGTACGTTCCTGTGCGAGATCTCGGTGACTGTGTACAAGCGAATGCAACGCAGGGAGTTCAAGAGGAAGCTGGAGGAACGACTGCTGAGGCAACGGCGAAAGGGCTGCGGCCGCTTGATCAAGAAGGCCATCCACACGACCTGTGACTCCATCCACACGAAATTTCTGTTAGCTGCAATACTTTTGCGCCAAGAAGGTTGCTTTCCGCCAGCTCTTCCGTCAATGGGGTCCCAACTCCCAAAAAAGAATCTGAGGTCATTCTGCGATAATTGATCAAAGTTCTCCTTCTAATGATGAGAAGGATTTAGTGTTTTATTGACTTGTATTTATTTCATATATAAAACGAATATTTTAAAATATTTAAATTATATTTGAAATATAATGTAAAAAGTCAATGTGTGGTAATCGGAAAGTCATTTTACTAAATTATCAAAAAAACTCAATGCCCATATATGCACAACCCAAATAGGGTACCCCTTGCTAAATAAAACTTCTAACATTTTAAATTTGACTGAAATAAAATTAATTTGAGAAAACAAGTAAAAAAAATGTTTCAAAGTTAAGATATTAAAGCAAAGAAAAGTTTTGTTTTGCTTCGTCTTTCGTTTTTGTTTACAAACTCAAATTAGTGAGTGAAAAACCAAATGTGAAATTGAAGAACTATACAGGAAATACCTCTAAACTGCAATAGTAAATATAATTTACAGTAGTTCTTTTAATATTCATTCAGCTAAGGATCCTGCTTTACAAGTGTGTGTTTAGCCAGCAGGCATACAAAAAACTTGGCAAAAGTTACGAGACCAAGGAAAGTCAGCATCTAGTTTTATGTACAATATAGGTATGTATGTGCACCCACCATTTTCCATATATTTTAGCTTCAGTTGCTATCATTTTTCCTCCTTCCTCCTTGGTGTTAGCATTCGTTTCTCATCCTTCTTCACCAGCTTGAACTTCTTTTCTCCCCGAAAGATCAATTTGAAGTGGGAGCACCATTTCATCCTCGAATGGATCTATTTCTATATGGTCAGACATAGGCAGGATCCATGGTCTGAAGGCTCCCTGATAACTAAGGTTCTGCAAAAGAATGTTCAAACACTAATTTTAACAGTAACACCAGTTGTAGCCCATGCTTGCAAGTAAAATTCAAAATGCCAAACAATGGTAAGAAGAAAATAAATGAGAAAGGTCAAAATTAATTAAACTTTGCATATGAGACATAGAAGTTCGTCAATCCTCCGGTATCAATCTTTTGAATTTTTCCCTTTACGAATTCCACTGAAAACAAACTTCAACAATTTATAATGTAAAGAGCAAAAAAGTAAAATAATTTACAACTATTAATTAACCAGGCTGTCTATGAATTCAGAGATGTTATTTCTTATTAAAGTTGATGATAATCCAATTGAATAAACAAACCACACTCATTACTGCCAGAAGGCTCACTTACAGATTTGAGTTACATCTCTGCGTGATGTATTAGTTAAAAGTAAAATGAATCCTCATTTTTTAACGTAGAAAAGCATCCCTCCATACATATCGCCAATGATATAACCCTTGTTGCAGTTTTTAGACTATCCATGGCCTCATTTAGGAATTGTTACTTTGCCTATGAAATTACTTGTTTCAACAGATACAATTGCTTTGCTTCTGCATATCTTACCTAATGACATCGCATTCTTGTGGCTATTTATATCCATTATTGAAGAATCAAATAATTCACTTTCTAGATACAATATACAATGTTAGTCTTTCCTCAAAATGCTATTATTGACCCCGAGTCCAGATAAAAATTAGGTCTTCAAAACCCAATGCTTAAAACGTCAAAACCTTAATGCATAGATCTTAATAGTATTCATCGCAAGACAAGGATGTCACCTGAATAGATTTGGCGGATGTGATAAATTAGCCAAAAAAAACTTAAAAAAATAAAATGAGATGGAGGGGAAAACAAATATAGAACAATAACACAGATTTCAAAACTTCATATACTGAAAAAGGTAATAACAAAAATAAAAAAGGTATCATATAAAATAACCATTATTAGGATAGGTCCTTGAAGTAAAAAAAAAGACTAAAGATATGTATTAGAATCAATGTTATAAATCAGATAATAAGAATCTAATGTTTAGGTACTTAGGCTCATATTAGATGATCCAATAAAAAGAGAATTTTTAACAGAACCTATTATTCATGGTATACATGAATAAAAAACTTACTATTGAGATCTTAAAGCACATGTATGGAAAAGGAAAAGCATGTGAAGAATACAAAGATGTACATGGGCATCTATATGAAGAAATTGAAGGAGGTGGTACAATTTTAGATTTTGCTAATTTTAAGATGTTCTGTTAAGGCCAGTAGTGTTTGATGATGATGGCGATGTAATCTGATACTATTTTTTTTATATTTGATTTTATAGGAGTGGATACACAATCTGATACCATAATTAATTATATAAGAAACTAGTCTTTTATAATAAACAAATCATTTAGATTCCCTAATGTCAGTAGGGAGACCCTTAACTATACAAGCATGTTATAAGTTGGCATATCTCTACTTTTTTGAGTTGTCCTATGAAATTTTAATTGACCATAAAATGAGTATATTCTAGATTATGAAAGTAAAAAAGACAAATGTGGGGAATCAAAGTTAAGAGGCCTATCAAAAAAATTAATTGACATGGTATAGACAGGATTGGCCTAGCTTGATATCAAGACTATATAATTTCAGACAAAGCATTACTCTATATAGTTGTTTTTAGCACTCAGTACATCTATTACCCAAATAACATATTTCCTTTTCACCATCAGAGATCATATTGACACTTGGCATGCATATGCTTGCTCCCAAGAATGTCAAGATGAAATCAAATAAGTTTTAATTTAGACCTCATCCACTTAGCTTGTTTACTTTCAAATATAAGTCTATTGCAATTAAAATGTCATTTAAATAATAATCTGAGAGCAACAAGTTACAAAAGATTGCAAGCATCTCAATTGTACAGATACAAAACAGTAACGCGCATCAGATAGGACTTCTTGGATTCAGGCACCTTTGAGCAAACATCTGGATTATATCTCTTTTTTCTCTAATCTGGCTTCGCCTATATCTCCTACCAATGTGATGTTTGTCAATCGATTCCCTCTCATCCTTAGGAAGCATTGGATTGATTTGTTGGTTCTCCTTTATCTTGTTTCTCTATGTTTTACAAGCCTGAATTCCTTTTAAATGTCTTATCGGTTAGTAAACTCACCAAAATTTTAAACTATCTCTAACATTCACTATTCCATACCAAACAGTTTTTATCTCAATTCTATTCCTACTTCACTATTTGCTCTCAAGTCTACAGAACAATTGCAAACGTCAACACTAACTTTAGAACCAACACCATAAAAAACTGTAATGCATATTATAGATACTCCTAAAGACTTTGCAACTCTTCCAGTATTGTTGTGGTACCAAATCTATCTCTTTGATATGGATCTTCCTATTGCTCTTCAGAAAGGTACTCTCGAATGTGTTTCACATCCTCTTCCTTGTTATTTAGCATATGCTTCTGTCACCCAAATATTCAGTTTTTATTTTTTCATTAATTTATCATTCCATTCCTAAGATTATTCCATAAGCTCTATCTAATCCGGATTACAGGGTATTGTTGATAAGATAACTACCTTGCATTCCAATGACACTAGAGTTATTCCTCTTCCTCCTGCAATTGATAAGATACATACCTTGTATTCTAATGACAGACGAGAGTTTATTCCTGTTTCTCCTGCAGAATCAACAGTTGACTACAAGTGCATATTTATTATGAAAACCTCACCTAAGGCCATTGTGGATCAACTAAAAACTCGATCAGTAGCTAAAGGGCTCAAATTTTTAGAGTTGATACCTTGATTCTTTTGTCTATTGGTGCTAAGACAAGCAAATGACATTACAAGTTACCATTTAATTATCAATTTTAAACTTACAATTTGTCACAAATGACGTGCAAGATTTAATTACTCTTTTCATGGTTATCAATCAAGAAGACAAGAATGCAACTTGTAATATGCTTTTGAGGATAAATTATCCATAATGTCAACAACAAATGTATAACACATTACAAGTAAAAAAAATATAACATAACAACAACCACCAACAAGCCTTATCCCACTAGGTGGGGTCGGCTAAAAAAAAACAATAGTTGATGTTATCATAGCATCTTGAGTTTAAGAAACATATAGCCAAACGGGATGTAACGAACATGAATAAAAGTATTAGAATAAACGATGCATGCCAAATTATAAGCCTATAGACTGAATTGGTGAAAAGGAAGCATAACCTTCAACCAAAAGAAGAAACCACGGAGAAGCAAACATTTTTTTCGGTCATCCACTGTAGATTCAATGTGCCTTGCAAGATCTAGATAAAAAATTAAGTATAAAAAATCCAAGTATGCAGATATTGTTATCAGAAACTTCTAGAGAAACACAATCCTAAACTATTTGAAGGTGTAGAATAATTGTACAATATAAGTCAAACTTGTACATTAAGAATTGCAAAAAGTTGCAAATCATAAAGACAGTATAAATCAATACACCATCTGATTTTAAGACTCCAGATATTCTAATCAAAGTGTGTCAAGCTATTTTAAAACAAAACATAAGCATTGTTATATATCTTGTTTAATAAGATCAAGTTAGTTTAAGTTAATCAATATCAATTGTCAATATCTGGTAATAGAGAATATGAAAGCATACCAAACCTGGATTGTGAAAATGCCAACATCTAAATATAAGTTATCTATGAGACTATAGCAAAATTCCAATGATTAGATGTCTATTATTCTTTACATGTCCTTGTGGTAAGGAATGATTATGGTTGAAGGAAGCCATGTGTGTAGCAAATGTTAGGTTTTTAGTTCCCAATTGAGATCTAGGGTGTTCATCCTCTCAAGATATTTAAGATTTAATTTGTTGACTCTCAGTATCTTCTTTTTGTTCATGACAACAAGCACCCATAAACATAAAAATAACAAATCAACATATGAACAAATTTCAGCACTCACCAGGGTAATGATCAAGATATGAAGAACCCAATTTCTTACTCGAATAAGATAAGGACTCATCCCGCAAATGCTTGTATTTAACAACAGGCTTGCGATCATTAAGTAGCAATTTCAGATTGTCATATTCTTTCTGGTCGAACGGTTTGCTAAGAAGACTCAAAAGTTCATTCCTGAACAATGATGGTTTATGCTGCAGTATTTCCCTAAAATAGCTTTGATATTCTGATTCCTGTGAAAACTAGCATAGAAAAATCCAAAAAAAACCTTTGTAATAGTGAAAGTTCAATCTTTGACGTTTCAAATAAAGCAAAAAACATGACAAATTGTGAGCAGAACCAGTGCAGGTTACTTACTAAAGGCTTGTCAAATGTTTCTCCTTCCATCTGAATAGGAAAAATAGCATGTTCTTCCGACTCTTCAGTTTCAATAGCTTTAACTTCATCTTCTTTTTCTTGTATTTCAACTTCCTCATCTTCCTTTGGCTCAGGTTCATACACAGTGGCATTGTTTCTCCACTGGAGAACCATCTTATCGCCAAGTGCGTTAATACTGTTCAGAAAAATCTTATAATCATTATCGATCAAAGAATGTTGATCTTCACAGCTGCTGAGGGATTCAGTAGGACAACTCCTCTCACGGCCCGCCTCTGTTGTCATTGATCCACTGGAACGACGCCTTCGTCGTTGTGATCCCCGGACCTCCTCGTACTTGATCCGCAACGGCGGCTGACAACCTCTGACGGGTATCTCCACGACATAGGAGTTGCCATCGACGCGAAGGTGCCGCAAGAAGAAGGCGTACTCAGCATCAGCCTCCTCCAAGTCGACGGCACGGCCGGCGTTGGACTCAGCGAATGCTGTGGGAGGGCTGGATCGAGGACGGAGCTTCCTGCGGGAATCAAAAACGGCGGAGGATTCAGAATTTACGGAACGGGGCGGCATCGTCTAGGTCTTTCTTCTTCGCCCAGCGTACGAGAGAAAGGCTTTCTCCGCGTAACACTAGCATTGGGCTAATTAATATATTTAAAAATCTACTGTGTAAATAATAATATAATTTACAAGGAAATTAGGAGATTATTAATCCCTAATGATCTGATTTAAACCCTTTAATCTAATATTTTTTCCATATTAATCCGCGTTCTAGATAATTCTAAATAATATTCTCGAGAATAAAAATAATAATGGATCGTTTATTTGTTCTATTTTTTATTTTTATTTTTTTAAAAAATTATATTTTTTTATTTTTTAAAAAATAATTATATTATATTCTTTAATTTTTTAAAAAATATAAAAATAAAAAATACAAATAAAAATATTTTTCAGAAAATCACATTTTTGAACGAAAATGAAAAAGAAAAACACTGCCCGACAGTCCCCCCCCCCCCCGCCCGATCGTTCTCTTGCTGAACTCCGGCGAGTGGTGCTGAAATCAAGCCGACGCCGTGGTCTGGTTCCTCGGCCTCCTCTCTCTTTTGCCTCTCTGCGCTGCCGTCCCTCTCTCCTTGGCCTCTCGACGCTGACTTGGACACGGTTCCGGCAGGCGAGGAATCGAGCAGCGGGTCTGCTCGGCCGTCCTCCTTGGCGCCCCTTCCACCTCCTCCAAGAAGCCGAAGAGGTTCGAAATTAAAAAGTGGAATGCTGTCGCCCTCTGGGCCTCGGGTATGTGCTCCGCTCACTACGGATTAATTTCTTGATCTAGTATGCTCGAGTCTCCTCTATTGATGCTTTTCCTGTTCCAGATATCGTGGTGCACCAATGTGCTCTTTGTAGGAACCACATCATGGGTCTTTGTGGGTTCTATTTGACTTTATGTTTTTTTTTTCCTGCAGCATTTGTTTTGCATTTTTTTTAATTACGTTGTTAGGGTTTGGGTTTTGATCAGTTGTTCATTACTTCGCGTTGCTGGCTCTGCGGTGCAGGCATTGAGTGCCAGGCTAATCAGGCGAATGCGAGTAGTGAAAAGTGCACAGTGCTTGGGGTATGCGTCATTTTACCCTAACTCTAGCGTTTCTATTTGCTATTACGTTTTTGTTTCTGACGGGCCTAGATATGCTACTTATTTAGTTATTGAACTTGGTTTGACACAGTCTGCTTCTTAGTGCAAAAGTTGGCTTAGTTTTACTGTTTTTATTGCAGAAATATACAACTCAAGAACTAAGAAGTTCACCCTAATAGGGAATCATTATAATATTTAGGTTTAATCATTTTTACATAATCCGAGAAAGGAGATCAGTTCACCAAGCTCTTTGATTGCACATCCAATTGAGAATTACTTTCCTTTATTTTATATATGATAAGTTTTCCTATTAGATTCTCAAAATTTATTTTCTTGTGGACAAGAGTCAGAAGGCACCTTCTTCTATATTGCATAGAGCTGAATGAAGGATTTTCTTTATTCGATCAGAAGTATTTTCTTTATTCAATGAAATTATTTTTAGGGAAAAAAATGTTGATTCTGATGAGGCCACCAATCCAGATAGTAATAGCCATGTTTTGTATTTGTTGGAACTTCAATGAAAAATTTTAACATTCTTTTGAGCAATGTTAAGGGTCTCAACATGCAGGCTCATTTGATATATAAAGAAACATTGCCAAGTTTTTGTAGATTTTGATCTATAACTCCTGACAATACTTGATTTACTTGATCAACCATGGATTCTTGTCATTTTCTTGATCTTGTGATTTGTTTTTTGATACTGTTTTCCAACATTTCTTGTTGAACAGTGGTTTGTAATAAGTATTCCCAATTTCACTGTATCAATATAGATGGCTCAAAACTAGTCAAGTCTGCCCCTGGGGTAAACAATCTTTTGTCATCTCCCAACTTCTCAAAATTTATTTTATATGCTTAGGAACATCCTTCCTTTTTCTTCCTCATTGGCAGATAACAGTGAGTGGGAGTTCCAGAGATATAAATACTAAAATAGATATTGCTGCATAATATACCTCTGCAGTTTGGATTCTTTATTATGATCATCCAGGAAAAAAAAAGACTGCTTTCTGCTCGTTCTTACAAGATCTTTTATCATGCCGAATTGCTATAGAATTGTTGGTTACAAACTTTACTTCATTGATGTAGTTCTTATTATCGTGTATTTTTACTCTCTCTCTTCTATTCAAACTTGGCTGGCAAGACCAACAAAGTTGTTCAATTGGAAACTTGGTTTTGTTTTGATACCACAGAACTTTTGTTCCTGATCATAAATTAAGCTTCTATTGATGCCTATTATGATCTTCTATGGACACCTCAAGAACTTAATTAATTAAAATAAGGGTGAATCAGCTAAAAAGTTTTAAACCTTTTCTTTTCAATATATCCAAAGTTTTCCCTTAATTATTACAATATTATCTTATTGTTCATTGGACCTCTTGGATTTTGATAGTCTATATATTAAATCAAGTTAGAGTAATGTACTATGCCCAATGCATGAAAACAATAGATGGATGGATGAATCAGTGAATGAATGTTTAATTTATCCTTAATACTCGGATTCATATGTTAGCTGGTTGCAAGAAAGAATGCTTCTATCGCAAGAAGTTGGTATTGTTAATGTTTTGTTAACTAGTTGTCATTAACAAAGGCCATAATACTAACAGAATGACTTAAACGGCCTCCTGATAAAAAAAACCCAATTGAATTTGAATTAGCATAATGAATAACGGATGAATCAAGTAAGTATTCGTAATTGCAATCATAGTGGATTCATGTCTATTTGATAATCATAATATTCTTTTATGTTTCTTATAGAGCAGACTAATCAGTTTTTTCCATCAGTTTAAAAGTAGTAGGTTTGCCAGAGAAAATCAAGTAAACTCCAGGATCTTCTTGCCTGCAGGAGCTGTCATGGATTATGGAGTTGTTGATGTTCTGCACATTGCTGTTGATGCTTGTGCTTGAAAGAACCTCATTTTTCACTTGTGATCTCTCCCTGTGAGTTTCGTCCTCATCATGAATATTTTTACTCTGCTTATCCATTTCATGTACTGTCTGAAGGCGGCCTGCATTCTTTGACGTCTCATACCCAATCAGCATGGATGCGCCTTTATTTTCACCTTCCAAGTTGACGATGTTTTGTGCATGTTGGCTTTCAGCATCAACACTCAGCTTCTTGATCTGATTGCTACCTTGCTCCTCAGTTTCATCCTTACCTGAGACTTCTCCTATCTTTGCTTCAATATGAGCCACCCCTGAAGCACGTTCTTCCGTTGATATATTTACCATATTTTCGTTCTTTGCCACCTCATTGGATGAAAAAGTTGGTTTCTCTGTGAGTTCATTCAATTCCGGATCCAATTTCTTCTGGTCCTTTTTAATTGCTTCACCAGCTTTTTCTGGGGATTCATTTTTACAGCTGATCTCATCTTCAATTTCAACTTTTATAGTTGTATGCTCTTCATAGGCCAGTTTTGAATCTAGTCCTATATCATTTTCTGCTTCATTGGCTGGTGGGATTTTGGAGTTGTTTGTCTTATCACGCAGCTCCCTAAATTTATCAGGCTCTTCTTGTACTTGATCAGAAGGATGATCATTTGCTATTGACGTTGTATATACCATGGTTTTCTTGTCCACTTCCTCGGCGTTTCTTTGAGATGGTTGAACTTATGGAGCACCTTGAGATGGAGTTGGAGGAGAAGAAATTGTTGGAACTGAAGCTTCTTGATATGATTGTAGTGTGTACCTGGATGTCGCCGGCGAGGATGATGGAAATGGCAATGGAGAAGATGAAGTCCCTGCGGACCTTGATTGAGACTCGACGACGAGAGCTGATGGACAGTTTGGTTATATACAAGCAGCAAATATTTATATAAACTTTTGGAACAGGTTTTGCATCTGACTCTGCTCGATCGATATGCAGGGAATCTGAAACAAAGTATGAGTAGATACATGACCTTGCTTAAAATGTAAGAAAAGCTTTAACTTTGGATTGCTGTGCAATCTATTGGAGTCCCTTGACTGGTCGGTTGTGGAATCTTATTGTCTTTGATGATGGACAATAATATAGGCATCGAGTATTTATATAGATTTTCCGTAAAAAGATTTGTTTTTTCTTCTAAAGCTTGTAAATCCTCTGCCGTAATCATATACAAATCATGCCAGAGAAATGACATTTGACTGAATTTAATTAATTAACATGCTATACATAAATAACAAACTTGGTGCTATTTTAAAAATATATATATCCTCATGTGTATGTATTTGCTACATTTCATATTTAATATTTTTTTAAAAAAAATTGATACTAACTGTGCCATGTATTAACAATGGAGATTTTACAAGCAACCAAAAAAATTGAATAATATTTGACGGTTCGCAGTTCCACAGTGAGATTCAAGCATTACAATCCATGTATTATATATATATATATATATATATATATATGGGGACTATAGGACCCATCAGACATGGCTGCTGTGCTCTTGCATATACAGAATCTTTGAGTCTCATGCGACGAGGACCTCGTGTTGCAAATTGATCGGGATTGCCATTTAACTTATTGTATTCCATTTTTGTCCGTATACTTGGTGAATGTAGAAATTATTCTTGTACTTATCGTTTGGATAAATAGAACAAGTGAAGCAGCTTTGAACCTGAAGAATTACATCTGTGGTCTCGTTTGGACAACGAAGACTTTCCCATCCTTGACAACACCTTCGATGTCCTGTGGAGAGCCATAGAGCTCCTCGATTGCATAGCCTGCTCGAGCAATGCTGGAGAGCAGTGAATTACGGAAGTTCTTATCCATGATTAATGGGTCGGCTACATAGTCGAGTACCACTTTCTCTTCCTCATCCATGGGCACACTGAAGTGTTGGATAAACCGTGACATGGTAAACAAAATCAAATAAGTTTGACACCGACACAGCTGAGATTGGATGAGAAAATGAACTAACCTGTCATACAGACCAGCACCTGCATAACCTTCTAAATCTTCGCCATTAGAATCAGATCTGAAGATAATTGATCGTTTGATAAATAGGCCAATAGGCTTGCTTGGGAAACCAAGTACCTAAAATAGACAGTCAATGAGATATTTGAATGTCACATGGTATGACACGATGATGCAGGTGAGCGATTGACTTTATGCTAATCCAACTGCAGGAGTATATACCTTTGGCGAGTTCAGATCGTTCTTATTACAGACGAAGCTCAATGCCCGGCCTGGGTAGGCTCCAACAAGGGTTTCTCCGAGTCCTTTCACCACCTTTGAAAGTAAATCAAGGGAGAATGCCTTAGCTCATGGAATTTAGAGAAAAAAAACCTAGTAATTTTTATGCATACCTCGGCATATATTTCAGATGAATCTCCAGATGATGGGTTTGTAGTGTGGATGACAAATGCATAATCAGCACTAACGATTTCTTGAACCAAGACAGCCATGCACAAATAGTCATGATCCAACTTGACCTTCCTTGTGCTGAAATATGCTCTCTCATTCCACTTTGAAGCCCAAACCTTGATGAACCCAAGTGTTTAGAGTGTGTTTTTTTTTCTCAATGGCACTCTATGAGAATTATGAAATTCTTGCACTAGAATTATCATATTAACACAATAAACTGTTGACTATTTCCAGTAGCTTAGCTTTGTAATTTACTTGGATGGAATTTCAAAGTATCCGACAACTGATAAATTGCACATTCCGTTTAGTGTTCATGGGTAATAGCAAAAGCCAAAAGATTCAGAGCACCGAATGGATAGGTATACAATCAAAGTACAACTGAGAAAGCAAAGCTTAAAGTGATTTGACCTTCAAGAAATGGCAGTTCTTTGGACTGGATGCACATAAAATTATGTCCAAGTCCAAATATTTTAACACCTAATCGACCAATAAAAGGAAAAGGAAATCATTGTAAGTTTTTGTGAAGAACCTACTTGATGTAAGCTACACAATCACTTATAGTGCCCATGTCATTGCAGAAATCTGGATTTCAAGATATTCAAGTATTTGTGTTCTTCATGTTAAACCCATCATAGATAACCCAAAAAAAAAACTTTAAACTAAATATTCATAAAATATTCAAGTTCAGATCAGGAAAGTTTTCTTACTCTTTTGATTGCCATCCAAGCAAGTTCCCACCGATGTTCACCCTCATCACCAGGCCATGGCATTCCTGATGCCTGCATTTTTCCCTTTAGCTCTTGTACCTGAAGCAGAATCATGGATGATTGTTCCATTATCATTGTTCAAGGAAGCAGTATTTATCAACAATACGTTGAATAAACAGAAATGCCAAAACCTCAAAAGACAGCTAGTGGATTCAGTGTGAAATCAGGTGGTTATTAAATAAGCAGCAATGGTGTCAGGTGATAAATCATTCTGTAAATATTTAAAACTAAACCCAACATCATTGCTTCAACACCTGTCAGAGGTTTAATATCACAGCATACCACCCTTGTGATGCATTTTCTGTATGTTGTAAACTAAAAGAAACTTTTCATATTTTCATGTAACTAGTTTTTTAGTACTTCAAAAATAATAGATAGACCAATTTTACAAATCCTTGTAATTATGACTACATAATACATATACAAAATTATCCAGAAAATTATTAAATCAAACTTCATCTTGTAATCTTTATGACTACAGAGTACATATATATGACTACATAATTATATGACTACATAGTACACATCCATATATATCAAACGTATTAACACAACACTACGAATCCTTAAAGGTTCTTGATTTATTTTTACAGGAGAATAATTAGTTTTCACTACACCTTTGTCCATTAGGGAAATATGCAATCCAAAGGGATGCTATAAGCTTTATACTTGTTTCAACCTATTCACCATTGGCAAAGTAAGAACACAATCATAAATTAGTTGAAGAACCATCCCAGGTTTTTTATCCATTTATGCCATTAGTATCTATCTTCTGTGACATTGAATAAGCTTTATTTAATAACCAAACTTAACCTTTTGACAAGAAAGCATAATTTAAACAAATATATTAAAAACCCGTGCATTAGTGATTAGCTTTACCAGCTCAATTGGAGATGCTAGCTGCAGTATCATCTTTCTTATGTTGAGAAGTGCATCGAATTCTCCAATAGCCAACTTCTCTTTCAGAAACTGTAGCTGGCTGACAATTTCCTGCATTGACAAATGCAAATTTGATGTGTTATACAAAATATATTATATATCCAAGTTGTTGAAGTGGCAATTCAAAGAAAAAAACAGTTAGACTGGAGAGTTGGCGAGTACATCAAGTCTAAGTAGGGAGTATTATTACATCCTAGTGTAGTCTCATAACAAGAGTTGTGAACTCGTGAAAAGATTTTATAAGCTTAGGTGAGTAACCTACTGTTAACTTAGCTAAAGCATTTTGGAGCAATAGTTGAGCCTAACAAGCTCATTAATCAGTTCTTTTATCTATGCGGACCAAGAATCTGAAACCTTCCATTTTCACTTCAAAATAACAAATCAAAGAATCATGGATGGAATATATCCAAGGGGGGGAAGCAATGACAACAATGAGTTTATGTAGTGAGTTCAGGTGCACCACCAAGCTCAAGCTGCTACTTCAGATGCTCTTATCTTCACCCTTTATCTTTTCTAAAGACCATAAACTCTTTTTCCTGAGCACAAGGCACCACGAGATATTTGGGTGATCTAGTGGGCGATGGAAAGAGAGGGGGCAGAAAGATCCCAGGCCCTCTAAGGGTGGTGACAGCTTTATGGCTAGGTTCACAAGAAGGGAATTTTGGTGAGATGGAGGAATCTCCTTGAACTACTATAGATTGCATACAATAAGCCTAAGTTAGGTTATGAGTTTGATCGTACTACAGCAAGAATGTACTGAACTAAAATTTTGGCTCCGGTTCACATGAAGTAGCACACAAGAGGGTTTTGTGAATTAATTGGCAATCTCGCAAGAGAAAAGAAACATGCATTGGCATCATAACTTTGTTGGAACATGAATAAATGAAATAATAGATAGGAAGCCTACTTACAGACAACTAAAAAGTCTATATCTTAATATATAACATAATTTACCAGGTTTGCTAAATCTACTAAAAATACAAATAATAATGATTTCATACAACTAACAAAATAATCTAACATTTAATAAAAATTCTAGATAATAAATAATCAAATCACCAAGACAAGTCAGCACCACCAAGGCCAAACAGGTAGGAGTTCTAGACTAGGTTGTATTTCTTCATCTGGATGGAGACAAAAAAAAACAAAAGTTCTGGCCATTTTTGCAAGAATACGAGCTTTTCATTTGGATCACGGTGAAGTATAGGCTTTCAAATACCAAATAGTTGTGCATTTTTCTTTCCATATGAACATATCCAAATATATATGTTCACCTAAATAATAATATTTCATAATACACTTCTGTATATGATAGCCCAACTGAGAGAACACACACACACACACACATAATGGGCTACAGGAGATCCTAATCATGCAATAAAACAATTAAAATGAAAATTCATAACTAAATGATAGAGCTGATATGCTTAAACGTAACAAGCACCTTGTTTATGTCATTTGACAGAACTTCCTCGAAAACTCCAAATGGTAGAGCGACTGATG
Source organism: Boesenbergia rotunda (assembly GCA_024364735.1). Classification (NCBI taxonomy): domain Eukaryota; kingdom Viridiplantae; phylum Streptophyta; class Magnoliopsida; order Zingiberales; family Zingiberaceae; genus Boesenbergia; species Boesenbergia rotunda. The sequence continues at coordinate 143,847 of JAGFNQ010000431.1, read as the reverse complement.
TGGGAATACCCACCCATGAAGGAACCTTTCCTTTCAGAAATGAGATATTCCGTGATTTAGCACCAACCTAAGGGTATACAATACAATTACAACTTGTTGAATGAATAAAATACAAGGGTTTTTTTAGAAGTAGTAAATGAAGTCAAACATTTAAGGTGATTTCTAGTTTCACCTTATAAATCTTACTAATAGGAACCACAGTGACTTTGATAAAACAAGAACAAAAAATGATAAATATGCATTTCAGCACAAACCATTTCGTTGGTAAATTCTTCAGCTGATATGGCATACTTGCCACTGAAGTGCTTCCTAACCAATGTCACCAATGGCGGTGCTTGCTCATCTCCAGCTAGAACTGGACCCACATCTTCAGGTTCAGTTTTTTCTATTTCACTAAATGAGGCAAACAGACAACAGTGATTATAGCATTAAGGAAGTCATGTATTTCTAGTACTTCGCAAGAGGTTCACAAGATTTAATTGTTTTATCGTCTTTAAATGATTACCTATATACAATATCATCAGATGTGGGCTTTAGACGAAAGAGCTTTCCCGAATTCCTCCGAAACTCATCCAGGATATTGTCATCAAAGCAGGTAGCAAAGCATACCTGCATAGTGGCAATCTATAGTCATGAAAATTCATTCTGAATGAATAACCAAAGCATTAATATGAAATCAGGACCTTGCTATTTCTAGCTCGCACAGAGACATGAGATAGAACATCTGGCATATCAGGTGTTAGAACAGCAACTGTGCCATCTGGTATTTCCTCTTCTCCCCTTACATGTTTTGCAACCAAAATTGTTGATCGTGTATATGATTTATTCTGGACAGCAAGCAATTCTTCTACAACTTCAACATATCCAGCAACTTCAACAGGGCTTATGACCTGCCAGCTGTACCAACCAGCTAAAAATTATCGAATTGAAATAAAGAAAGAACCTAAAAGGCATCAAAGTACAAGCTTAGAAATGATTAGCTCACTTATGATATTATAGTTGAACTTTAGATGACCGGACAACCCTCATATTACTACATAAAAATAACTATGAAACTTTTGAACAACCTTCCTAAATGTGCAACTTTCCGAAGAAGAGGGTCAAGTCGTTGAAGAAGTGCAGATAAAGAAGCTGCTGATCCAGCACGTATGATTTCTTCTGTGAATATGCTTACCTGTAGAGATAGGTCCTTATTAAGGAAATTTATCATAGTGAATATTTCAACCAATCTCTAAGTAATTTGCATACCGCCCATGGATCAACATCAAGCAATGATCCAAGGTATTCAGCTGAAGGTTGCAAAATTTGATGGTAATATTCTGCCTTGCTTGATAGAGCCAGACGGGTTCTGTCAAGAAATGACTTAGCAAATAGTGCCCACTGATCATCTTTTTGCTTAGACATCTCCATCGAATGTTTCCATCCCTTCAAAAGTAATATATGATTACAGTAACTTAATGCTGGATCCAAGGAAAAATAAATTATTGGTTGAATTCATAAGCTCACCCTTGGAAATAACAGGCAACTGGAATGACTTAGTGCATAGCAACTACATCTACATTTACAATAACAACACGTCACTGTGTCCCAACTATTAGGGATCAACTACCAAATCATGGTGGATATTATCTCACCATTGTATGTAATGTCAGTACCATTCAGATTATTTAAATTAGTTTATACTACATTATAGTGACTTGTCTTAACTACTAAAATCTATCAATTATGGCGGAATCATTTTTACAAATTTTCTTTCATAAACAATCGTTGGAACTACATTCTAGTAACCATTTTATTCTATATTTCCTCAACATTCTCAAAATAAAAGGCTAATAATTTGGTTATACAGAATTTCGAAAGACAATTATAGCTCCAAATCTCTCCATTTATCCTTTGAGTTCCACTTTGTTGCAGCCATAACACAAACGTTTATTTTACTTTAACCAACTTTTCATAAATATCTAAAATTAACCATAATGTATAACATGATTTAAAATTTCAAATCGTATCAAAGTTTCAATTTATGGTTTCGGTATCATATCGTGTCATGCCGATACAATTTCGATACTTTTTTAAATATAAAATATATTAATTAAAAAATATTATTATAATATTTGATTACTATAAATACTAGGTTAAACTAAAATTTTAAAATTAAGATTAACTAAAAATTAATTTAGGATTAACTAAAATCAAGATATAATAATTAGAATCAAGTAGGTTTAAATTTAATTTAATTTATTTTAATCTATTTAAGGAGAAATTTTTTTCCTATATATTTAAGAAGGAAAAGAATAAGAAAAAAATTTAAAACAAATTTTTTCATGTGTTTAAGGGTGAAAGGAATGAAAAAAATTAAAATATAGGGAACAAAGAGAAAGAATTAAGAGGGGAAAGAATTAACCATTAAAAGAATAAGAGTTTAAAAAAATAAAAATTAAAAACAATCAATGGTCTAAAAATAATTAACTATAGAAAGATTTTTTTTTTAAATTGAAAAAAAAAAACTTAAGCCTTGCACGACTACCACAGTATCATGCGAGGCCTCTGTGGGGTCTCACACGAGGGCTCTGTGCAGCCCCGAGGCTCGAGCGAGGCCTTCGTGCAACCGCAGGGCATGCTGGTGTCTGCGTTGTGTCAATCGGCCCATACCTGGTAGTCTGGTATGACATAAGATTTTAAACCATGATAAATAATCTACTGTAATATTATAAGTTTGTAAAATGTTAATTGTGATGGAAAAACATGCATCTCCATTTGATGTAATTTCCATGAATAATATAGACAAAGAACTAAGACCTTATGAACTTAAAGGAGACAATATCTATTACTTGGTGGAAAACAGTCCAAAACTTAGGAATTAATCACGAGAAAAAAGTTAAGCAGTCAATACCTTGATGTTTTAACTAATCAGATCGTTTCAAGAATTAAAGCATTATTTATGATTGGGAATTTGTTCATCAAGAGGAATAATAAAGCATTGACAACAATCTAATGCTCACCATATATAAATGTCGGTCAGTGAAGATGTAAACTGAAACAACAGGGCTTTAAATTAGATAATTACCTTCAAGCAATATATGAGGTCCTCATTATCATCAGTAGACAGTGCAAGATTCTCAAGAAGCAGGGTAATGAGGTAAATAAGTTTCTGGCATCGAAGGAATGACTATGTCATCTAAAAGAAAATATTGCAGATAAACAACTACAATGCAAGAAAAAACTGAGAAGTATTGAAGACCTCTGGCTCCGCATTACTCAATTCCTCATATCCTCTCTCAACAGCTGTCCTGACAGTAGAATCAAGGGCGATATCCAAAAAAATAAGATCCTTCAGCCGTTCATGAGAGCTAAGAAGCAATGGTCTAAGTTCCACTCGTGCCTCCAGCAACCCCTAAAAGAACCAAAATTTGGAATCAGTATACACTAGCCGTACTGCTTTTTGTGTTAAGATTGTGAACACATTCAGAAAAAATGAAAGTTGCAAGGATTGACCAAAGGATTAAAATAATAAAATACTAAATATCCTACAATGTGCTATACATGGAATGAAAAGAACCTGGACAATGTGCTGCTTACCTCTATCAAAGGCTCCACTCTTTTATCTTCAATATGTTTTAGAATGAATTCCATTAGACCCTGTTCAATCAAATGCATTACTTGCATTTCAAAGAGGTAATAAATTCAGTGATTGATTAAAAAAGACAGAAGGTAGTTACAGAGATTCCAGATGGCAATCCCCTTATTGAGTTTATTTGAACACCAACCATAAAGCCTTGACCCTGAATGACAACAAAAGTTATATAAAGGATGATAAATAAGAAAAATCCAACCAGAAGTATGTAATGAGACAATTACCTCAGACTTGTAACCCATACACGTAGCAATGGCAGACTCAAGATCTGCACCGGAGTGAACTGCCTATAGAAAAGCAAAGGGAAATGAGAACAATAATTCAATTGGAAAGCTAAGTCAAGACAAAAGACTTAATGTGTTTGCTGTGTTCAGGATTATAACAGATACTCTGAGTCTAGCTCAGGTTCTGGTATTAGTGGATAGTTTCACCCACGTCAGTGTTAGTTTAATTTTCCAAACAATAAAGAAAGAAACAGTAAAATATGATTTCCTTTTATTCCACAGAAACTTTAAATTTGATTGAGAACAACTGTCTTATAAAGTGTATTTAAGCATAAAAGTATGCACCTTCAACGTCCTCATGTAGTTTCCTAGATCACGTAAAAGGCCCTCTTTCTGATCTCTCCTGAAATTTGGTTCAGAATGAATAGCTCGATCATAGCTCAACAAGCGTTCCTTGGTTATTCCATTTTTATTTAAAGTGCCCCAGTACACACTGATGTCAAAATCACTTTTGATATAATCAATAAGTGCCTGGAAAAAATAGAAGGTTTCAGCTTGTTAATTTATAAAACAATTCAGAGTTATACATACCAAATACCTGGCATATCACAACATCATCTGGGCTAGTGTTGTTATGTAGCTTCTGATGCCATTCCTCCATCATTCCTCCCTTGCAGTCATTGTTTCTCTAAAACAAAATAATAACAGTCATTACATGTTCTCAAAGAATATGGAAGATACCAAGTTCAACTACACTAACGGACCTGTATAACTAATATTTCGTCTCGGATACGCTGACCAACATCACCTTCACCGCCCCTACCAACAGTAGCCATGATCATCCTCAAGATCTCTCTATGCTGGGGGGAGTCTTTATAAATGTCCTGAAGAAGATCTGTGAGCCTGTCCTGGGCTTTACTAATCTCACTGCAAGTAAGAAAAATGAAGTTTTACGAATGTCAAAGTATTGCATTCACGCTTGTTAAATAACCTTTTCATAAATAAAAGTTGGGATTGTGAAAAAACTTACTGAAAAGGAAAGATTAATAGATCTCTATTAGTTGTAGCTTAGATATTCATGAAATGGTATTGCTATATCCTATAGTAGCTAACTGAAGAGTGAGTTGAAGACAGAGGAGAAGACAAGAATAATTTATTTCTAGTCTACAAAATTATAAGGTTCCATTGACACATGTCAGTAGTTGAATCTTAAATATGCATGGTGTGAAATAGAACAGTAATTCAAAGAAAAGAGTTTACCTGATCAATATTTATAGACTAACTAAGGTCCAAGGCCCATAACACTAAGACCTAAATAAAATCCACGAACTCTAAAATCTAACACGCTCCCTCAAGTTGGAACATAGATATCAAGCATGCCTCACTTGTTACATAGACAAATAAAATCACCAACATCAAAACCCTTTGTAAATAAGTCAACGCATCTCGAGATGGTACGTGATGGGGATCAATAACACCTTTCATAACAAGATCGCGGACATAATGGCAATCCACTTCAATATGTTTAGTACGCTCATGGAAGACAAGACTGCTTACAATGTGAATGGATGCTTGATTATCGCACAACATCTTCATAGGAGTCTTACATGGAAAATCCAACTCAGACAAGAAAGATTGGATCCATATCATCTCACAAGCAGTGTGTTATGGCCCTGTACTCAGTTTCGACACTTGACCTAGACACAACTCCTTGTTTCTTACTACGCCAGGTTACAAGATTGCCATCAACATATGTGCACTATTCAGAGGTAGACTTCCGGTCACCACGGTCACCAGCATAACCAGAATAAGAGTAAGCAACGATATCAATACGACCATAGTTGCGATAAATAAGACCTTTACCAAGAGCTCCCTTTAAGAATTGAAGAACACGAAGCGCACCAGGTCAATGAACCTTGCGAGGTTGGTGCATAAACTGAGACAGAAAACCAACTGCATAGGAGATATCAGGTCGAGTGACAGTCAAATAAATTAATTTGCCAACCAGACAATGATAAAACTCAAGTTTATCCAAAAGAGGTGAAGTTTCATCCCAAAAAGGAGGATTTTCATCAATGAGTGCGGTATGAGGCTTGCAACCCAGATATCCAGTCTCTTGAAGAAGATCCAAAACAAATTTGCGTTGAGAGAGAAAAATCCTATCCTTTTCATAGGCTAGTTCAATGCCTAGGAAGTACCGCGGGTGCCCCAAATCTTTCATGACAAAGTGACGTTGTAGAGTAGTCTTGAGGTCAGAAATAGCAGTAGAATCGCTGCCAGAAATCAATAAATCGTCAACATATACAACCACAATCACACAACCGGCAGGAGTAGTTTTAGAGAAGACCAAGTGATCAACAGCACACCGGAGAAAACCAACACTTTCAAGTGTAGAACAAAATTTCTGAAACCAAGCTTAAGGGCTTTGTGTGAGACCATAAATGGCCTTCTTCAATAAGCATAATTGATCCGCCCTCTAACATACCCAGGAGGTTGCTCTATTAAGATATAGTCATCCAAGTCGCCAAAGAGAAAGACGTTCTTAACATCCATGAGTGAGAGATGCCAACCACAAGTAAAAGCGAGAGAAAGGAGAATGCGAATCGAATTAAGCCCAGCGACAGGTGCAAAAGTCTCAACATAATCCAGACCATAAGTCTAGGTGAACCCACGAGCAACCACCCAGGCCTTATAGTGCGCAACAGAACCATCGACATGATGCTTCACAGTGAAAACCCAACAACAAGTAAGAGGAGTAGCATTAGACGGGGAAGGAATATGAGACCACATAGCAAGAGAAAGAAGCGTGTGCATTGTTAGGGGTTGCAATGGTGCAAACTTAGTCCCACATTGAAAAACACATGGGAAGATCATTGGTTTATAAGGAATATGGTATCTCCATTGGCATGAGGCCTTTTGGGAGAGCTCAAGAGCAAAACCATGAGGGCTTAGGCCCAAAGTGGACAATATCATGCCATTGTGGAGATATCCTAATTCCTTTTGGTCCTAACAATTGGTATCAGAGCCAGGTTGCTCATCCAGATCTAACTATGTGCGTTAAGCCTTAAATAAAGGATATGTGGGCTCCCGTGTCTTGATCAAAAGAGGACTAGTTCTAGTTGCGGCTAGGTGGTAAAGTCCTAGTAGGTCAGGTGGACCGAGGGGCAGAAAGTCCTGGTGGATCAGACATTAAAAACGGAAAGAGTTTCCGTTTGTGGCGGGGGCATGTGGTCCTTTATTTGAGGGGGGGATTGTTAGGGGTTGCAATGGTGCAAACTTAGTCCCACATTGAAAAACACATCGGAAGATCATTGGTTTATAAGGAATATGGTATTTCCATTGGCATGAGGCCTTTTGGGAGAGCCCAAGAGCAAAACCATGAGGGCTTAGGCCCAAAATGGACAACATCATGTCATTGTGGAGATACCCTAATTCCTTTTGGTCCTAACATGCATCTCCTCATCCATCACAGCCTTCCAAGGAGGAGATGCAAGGGCTTCCAAAAAAAAATGAGGAATAGGGATGGCAGAAACAGATAAAGCAAAGTGATGAAAAACAGGAGCTAAGCGATTATAAGTAACAAAACGAGAGATAGGATGAGCAGTACAAGAACGTGTGCCCTTACGGAGAGCAATAGGAACATCTAAGGCAGAGGATGAAGCAGGAGGCAGCACTACAGGCGTGGAAGAGGGAGGTGGCACCGCAACTCCAGAAGAGATAGCTAAGGGATAAGGACGTGTAAGAGGAGGACGACGGCGATAAACCAGGAGAGGCGCCGGAGGCGCTAGAGATTGAGGAACGTCTGAAAAGGACATAGGTCACACAAGGGGAACACAAGAACTAGAAGAGGGGGAAGAATAAGGAGAAGTGGAAGAAAAAACCTCAGTTTCAAAAAACGTGGCATCGGCAGAGACAAAGTAACGGCAAGAAGGGATATGATAACAATGATAACCACGCTGAGTACGGGAGCAACCAACAAAGATACACTTGAACAGAGATGCGCAGCGCTGGAAAGAAGCAAGACGATGCACGATGACGGCGACGACGACGACAACCCTAGGAGTGGCGGCTGTAACCCTAAGAGAAACCTTGCTTTGATACCATGTGAAATAGAACAGTAATTCAAAAAAAAGAGTTTACATAACTAGTATTTATAGACTAACTAAGGCCCAAAGCCCATAACACTAAGACCTAAATAAAGCCCAAGAAGTGTAAAATCTAACACGAGGATTATACCAATCATAGATCACACACTAAATCTTTGCACAACAAATTGGGAGTACCACATCAATAGATAAGCTTCCATTTCAGTTCCTAAATACTTTTTTTTTCTTTTGTAAAATCTTAATGGCACTAGTCGCTTAGATTTTCCTTCCTTTGGTAACCCAAATGGGATTTTCATGATTAATCAAAAACTAAAGAAACAATCTAATTACAATGGAGAGGATCTAATGATACCGTGGCTTGACATTGTAGTTTTTATTCCAAATGAGATGTCTCATTGCCATGAATCTCATCCAAACAAGAATGCCAACAAGCCCTAGCTGGCCAGAGCCTCTAGCTTGCTCAGTGAGATCTGCTGCAATATTAAACCTGTAACAGACAAGAAATAGCTAGTTCAGTCAATAAACATCAGATGATTCATGAGAAAGTAACTAGATAAATAGTGAACCTATTCTTTACATATTTTACACAGTCAAAGGAACTTCAAAAAAAGGAAGATTTAACAAAGCACAATTTACCATTACTGAGTGAAGAGGTCACTTGAGAAGAAGAAGCTCTTAAGTATGGTTGGCGTTTCAGGAGTGGTTAGTTATCCTTGTGCATACCACTTATCCTACCTAAAACTAAACTAAGCTACACGTGGTCGACATACTGTGGTGCTTTTCACAATATAGCCTCCACCTCCACCAGGTCAAATTGGCCACATTTGCTTTGGAATTCAATATCAACACATACCTAATTTAATTATTTAGAGTTCGTTAAACAAATCTTTCAATTAGGAAACCTTTGAGCAAAACAGAATCACAAACTAAACTAAAAGCAATGAAGTATCTTTTTACTGAATCTAACAAACATTTTTGGGTCCTCACTCTAGGAGTCATATCATGAATCTCAATCAACCCATTGATTTACAAGTTTGAAGTGGAGAATTCATTTTCGTAGCTTTCTATCGAAATTACTCCAATAATTTTCAAGACTCAATATGCCCCTAAGATATCTAGCATATAATCAATGTCTCTGTCTATAATTATATCTTTATTAGCTACTAAGAGTTGAACTTGCAAAGGAATAATTGAAACTGGAACCAAGTATAGTTGTATCTATAGATGCATTTTTTGAGTTCTTGGCACCCTATTTTTTACTGCTAATGCTTTAGTTGATGCATCTCCTCTTCTCTTCCACTTTCTTTTTAATATTTCATCTCTTTCAGTGACTGATAGATGTAATAAAGGATTAATCATGGGAAGAAAATATTCTTTTTAATATTTCTACTGCTGCCATTTGTTAGCACTTCTTCTCTTTCCTTTCTCTATCTTTTTAGTGTTTTATTTACTCCCCGTGCTGACAAGCTGAATCAAAGGATGCAATATGTGCATAAAATCTTCCTGTGTTGATCGGTTACAGATAGTATTGGGTGAGACAGGTCCTATCTCAGTTGGTGCCACTAAAATTGTGTTTGCATAGGCAGCACAATAACATTTACCTGCAGAGAATATTAGTATCCACCAGCAATTGGAATGATACATTTCATGATTGGTCAACCAATAATTATTGGCACTTAAAACAATGGGAAATGACAAGAAAATATGGTAGAGTTAAATGTATGCATGGTTTGATCATTTGCAGTAACAATTTTATGATTCCAAAAGCATTATTTCTTGAAGGAGAATTTTGTGGCGTGTGATATAGCAAGATAGAGCATCAGCTTTAAGAGTAGATGCCAAATGCCCTTAGATACTTAACTTATTTACACGAGATACTGACAAATGACAGAACTTAATTCACAATTATTCAAAGAATGAACCTGTGCATAAGAGATCTTTGAGCCTCAGTCTCCAGGTCAGCGATCTTGTCAAGAAATGATTTTGCAACACCGCTTCCATCACCAGGAGCCTTCAATTTGCAGGGAAGTAATAATTTCGTATGAAATTTAGCAAACTATAAACATAAAAGCTTTTTCCAATAATGCAATTAGAGAAATGACAAAGGTAGGTAAAAACCTTCCTGCTCTTGATACTTCCCTTGTCCAACTCAATGTAAAAGTCCAAACCACTATTCTTTATCCATTTATCATCGGAACGAAGAACGAACGGAATTCCAGCATAATCACCTCCATCAATCTCTATTTGAATGGCCTGTTGATAAATACATTTTAGACGAAAGATTGTGATCAAAGAATCAAGAGATTAATAACCCAGGATGGAAATCATCAATCGATTAGAGTGTATCATCTTGATCAATTAGCATTCAAATGCAATATATTTAGTTGAAAGGGATAAGATAGTGTACTACTGTTACAAAAGAACTACTATATTGCTATATTTAGAACTTAACTTAATATCTTATAACTAAAACACCTAATGTGATACTAAATCTACAAAACATGACTGCTAACTTAAATAGCACTCCTCATCAAGCTAAAGCATAGAAACTAATTATGTCCAACTAGTTGCGTAAAGCCATAGATGAAAAAAGATCTCATAAGAAGAAAACAGAATCGCTAAAGATGCTTGACGATGATGAATAAGAAAAATTAAGATAATATATAGTGTTTGTGAAACTTGATGATGCAACACTAGATTGATCCTCAAAGAGTATACAACTTGATAGAAATTGATGACATCTTCAAAATATATTTCTTTAAAAGATAAAATTGCTGATGATGTTTAAATGAATAATCTTCTTTCTTAGCCCTCCCTCAAATTGATGAATGAAAATACAACACCATCCCAAAGTTTGCAAGGATGGGAACATGTTTAGGTTGTAAAGTGAAATAGATAGAGACTAAGAAAGGGTCAATATTACATTATCTGCCCTCCCTATTGCATTTTTCTGCCAGAATTCACAGAAGCAGGATTGCAGCTGCAAAGGGTTGCTATCTTCTTTCTTTCAGCACCCAAAACAGTGAGGTCACAGCCCTTTTATGGCCTGTTTACTCAGAACAGATAAAGGACTGATTGCACAAAAATTGAGTCAGTATCCCTCATTTACTTAACTTAAAAATGATCTAGCACCCTTGTTTACATAACTTAAACATGCGAATTCTGAATCCGGATCTTTTTTTCCATATTTTTTTGTCTGCTTGAAATTGAGTGGAATGAAGTTTCCATCCTCCTCACAACAACTAGCTGATGAACTAAACAAACTCTGGTAATCAAACAACCATCATCGTCAATGGGAAAGTCACAGAACACGAGTTCACAAGTCACAACCAAGCCGTGAATTGGGCCACAATGGCCATAAGCTCGCGGCAAGGCCATAAATCAAGCCACAACGTTTGGGAGCCAGACTATGAATCCAGCTGTAGTGACCAGGAGCTTGAGCCAAGCCATGAATCAAACCGCAACAACCGGGAGTTATGTGGTCATATCAAACTCAATAGTGAGGGAGAAAGAGGAGACTGTGTGATCATGTCAAACTCAACGGCCTCCCCCTAAGGGATTTGACAAACCCTAAACCTAGGAAAGGATCCCACTATAATACCAACTGGAGAGAGATGGGACAGTGTATTATTGTCAGAGTGAACTATAACATGCTATAAAAAGGATTCAATATAATGACTTGTAAATAAGATAACTATTGTGGGTCTTAAACGGACAACACAATAACTTTAACAATTCTTTACATATGCAATAGTTTTGTCAAAATCATATGGTTAGGCATTAGGTAGAATATTATACATAGGGTCTCTGTTTACTGAATTAACCAAATTCAATATTTCGCTCAATCTCACATATTCCAAGTTAAAAGGTATCATACCTGATAATCCTGATCTATCATTAAACCCTTAGTAAAAGGGGTTTCACATGACTTTTCTAGCAATAGTGAACCTGGAGGAATAGAACTTGTAGGGGGTGCCTGGAGATAACATCTTGTGAGTGTAAAACATATATATTAACTGGACTTCAATTTGATGCCGAGGAACAAAAATTTCCAAGTTAAAAATTTACCATCCACTCTCCTGATTTCCTTGATAATCCCCAGTGAAGAATAAGTGGTTCACTTTGATCTGTAGTGAAATAAACTTTTGTCTTTCCGAAAGGTTTGGTTACTAGTACCTTCAGCCGACATTATTTAGATTAAATCAACTAAGCATAGTATAATGTGATTCATAATGGAATCTCAGAAAAGAATAAAAGGGCAGCCCGGTGCACTAAGCTCCTGCCAATAAGGGGTCCAGGAGAAGGGTCTATTGTGCACAGCCATACCTGCTTTGCAAGAGGCTGTTTCCAAGATCTGAACCCATGACCTCTAGGTCATACAGCAACAACTTTACCGTTGTGCAAGGCTCCCCTTCGGAATCTTATAAAAGAAAAAGGGAAAAAAATCAAACCAGAAGATCCTTATTATCCAGCTTATAGATTTTCTGATTCAGAACTGATTCACCATCCTGCTCATGTATAGATTTAGCCAAGAGTTCTAGCATTGTAGGAGGAGGGGCTATTTGAGAAGTTTTTTCATCTAAAGTTTCTGCAACATTGTTATTCAAAATTTCCATGATGTCTCTTTCCTTCCGCTGAATTCTTTCAATGCTGAAATACTTTTTAGCCTTCAGTTGCTTCACAACGTTAGTTGATATACTCCCCTTCATGATCTTTTCCCGTATTTCAGACAGAGAAGTACCTTTATCTAACTCAAGCTGCAGCTCTTTCCTTGCTTCCTCAAACTCCATCTGTTCAATAACCACTCAACAGTCAACATCACAAGAAATTGATATAAACGCATGAATGTTAATTGAGTTTTTTTTTTATTTCCTCATTGATAATAAGTGAAGGAGAAGAAATAGATTCTTAAGATCATAGAAAGAAACATCACAAGTTGCTTCTCTGGAGGGTAGTTTGGTTTCCCAGCTTTTTCCCATCGGATGAATGCTTGTACTTGCACAAGATCATCTGGGATCCCACCTTTGTGAGTTTCTACTCTGTGGGTTTTCTCTTCTCTACTTGCAGGTTTGACTTCTGTTTTCTTTGTCAACTTGGATCGAAGCTCCTCTACAGACATACCTCTACTTATTTCTTGCAGCAGCTCCATTCTAGCTGCTTCATACTCCTCCTAAAAGACACTTTACTATCAGAAAATATTAAAAACTAATGGTAAACATTCATGTAGATAAACAGTTCTAGAAAACATTTACAAGATAGGAATCAATGAATATAGCTGAAATGCTCCATGCAAAGGTGGTAAAATGCTCCATGCAAAGGTGCCACCTTAAACAAAATGTTGTGTAAAGCAATATGATATGTACAAACTGATGTAATGGGGTAAACTATTAGGGTTATTCTGAAGGCAGTTCCTTCTAATATAAATTCCTATTGTTATTACAATTGAAACCATTATGTGGTCATTAACACTCCACTCTCCCTCAAGCTCATTTAAACAATTGTAGAACCCTAATTTGTTACAAGTATAACATATAGCTGCGGACTCTGACTCAATACTTGATCGCACAATAACAATTTGCTTCTTGCTCTTCCAACATAACAAGTTGTCTTGCCTCCAATAAAAACACAATATTCATTGTTGGCCTTTATAGACCAACTTGAAAATTTTAATTCTTCAGTTTATTGGTTTGGTTTTAGTTAGCTTCGTCTCAATGTCAGTTTATGTCCTAGTGAATCTGATAAAACCAAACTAAACTAATTAGTAATTATATAATATATACTTTAATTCATATTTAACCTAATTAACTCTAATAGTTTCTGTATATTACTAGTGTATATTCTTTTTATTGTTCAGGATGATTAGTAGTCACTATAATGATTAGTATCTACTAATTAAACAGTATATCATCTAGTAACTTCGTAATTAGTATGTACTTGGTTTGTGATTATATTTTTCAATTCAAATTTCAGATTTAAACTGAACTAAATGAAAACGAAACTGAAATTCAAGCAAAACCGTTTCGGTTTGGCTAGATTTTCCAAACTTAGAAAAACAGTTTGCATCAGCATACCTCACCCAAACATAAATTCGCCAGACTAAGGACTCAATGTAGCCTCGATCAAGCCTGAAACAAGTTGCAAAAGGTTCACTGACCTCAGAGAAGCCCTCAAATTGATGTTATGTTGTCTTGTGTTGTTTTGCGAGCTGGTCAGCTAGCAGAAAGAGAAGTTACAGTGTTGACAGACAGATGAGATCTTAATCCATGATTCTATCTCTAATTTTTCTGGCTCTACTCGGAGACAAGCTAGGGTCGAGAAGATAAAGACATTACATTTTCCTATTACAATAGAGCTAGTACTTTATTCTTTCAAGCAAGTCTATGGTAAGTTATAAACGTGTTTTCACAATGAACAAATCGCCTATAGGCGTTATGAATCAATTAAAGGCTCTATTGGTGGCCAAGTGATATACTTAGATCTTTATGAATACCTAGATATATTTCCACCTTTAACAAATATTGCTTTAGTTTGATTGTTCCTTCCTTTGGCAACTATTTTAGTAGCCTATTCACCAATTTAATATAACAATGTCTTCCTGAATGGTGACAACCTATAAGCTTTTGCTTATGGAAAGAGTGGTCAAGTATGAACACAAAGATATCTTTATATAGTCTAAAACAAATGACTAGAGCATGGTTTGAAAATTTTAATTAAGCTGTCTTCCCATTCAGAATGATCAAAAGTGTCTCCAATCACTCCATATGTGGAGTGTGTTCTCTTTAGTATCTATGTGGATCATATGATCATGAGTGGCGGCAATGACTTTGCAGAGATCACAAGGTTCAATATTTCAACGTCACTTTCGAACAAAGAATTTGTGAAAGATGAGATATTTTTTAGCATTGAGGTGACATACTCCAGGGAAGACATTTATTTATCCCAATGAAAATATCTATATGATATGTTGATATGTTGTGATTTAGATAGTTGATATCAATTGATCTTGTCAAATTGATATCCAAACAGAAGTATATGGTTATGATCCTAGCTATATGTGAGTTTATCTAGTTTAAGTAGTTGATAACTAAGTTGCGCATGCTCCTAAAAAAACGATTAACGAGGTTTTTTCAACCTCGGCCGACCGGCCCGGCCTCACGGAAGTTTCCCACCGGCCGCTAGGGTAAATCGGGAAGCGCTCGCAGTGGGCGGTCTAGAAGCCCAGCGTCCTAGGGTTCGCGCCCCATTTGGAGGATGGACATGCTCCTAAGGAGCTTATAAAGTTGTGTTTGACAAGCAAATTGTCATTTAACTTTTAATTTAATGTTCTATGAGTGAATAAATCACATTAGAGATTGAGTGTTTGTCAAAAAAAAATCCCCAATTTTTTGAAACTCTTACATTATTTATTACCTCGAATGAGGGATTTGCCAACTTCTAATTGAGAGGTCTTGGGATTATTGAGTATACTTGTAATAAGTAATAATAAGTTTAGATTTCAAGATATGTTTAAACCAACATAAGACAGAGTGTTAGGAACTTAAATATAGATAGCAGGGACTTATTTTTGAATAACAAATATTAGAGGGATCAAAAATGTAATATTTCAATTTTGAATATTACATAAAGGTTGAAGGGCTTTTTGGAATAAAAGTCATAACAATTTGTTCTTGTTAACAATTGCAATGGCAACAAATGGGTCAAAAAGCAAATATCTCATTCGGGCTATACAACAAAAAATTCACATAAAAACTTCGTCCAAATCACAAAAATAGCTACCAAGTAAAATAACAGTGTAAAGCGTAAAGTAGTCATTTGTCAAAACATGAGTGACACTCTTTGTAATTATTAGTACTTCAACTTTTTTATCTTTCTCAACCAAATATTCACTATTTTTTTTCATCATTTTGTGCTCATAGAAAGCTTTTACCTACATGTTACTGTATTATCCAATGAACTTGGCCCTCAGTCATTTTCCCTAAAAAGAAGGTCAATAGTAATGGCCAGATAAGCTACACTTGCCTTTTCTTGATCAGGTTTATATGTCTGCCTACCCTTTCTTTCCCACCTAAGATAGGCTTGAATCTGCACAAGGTCTTCGGGTACAATGATATTTGCATTTCCAGCGACAGAAACATGTTGATTTTGATTGCCTTGTTTCAGCAAATGAATTTGAAAATTCCCGCCATTATGTTTGTACCTATACAAAAACTATGTTTCATGAGCATGCCAAATTTAGTATAAACAACAATATAATCCTCTTCAAGGCTCAGTATAAACAATTAATGTATATAAACTCACCATTTTTTTTCTGCCTCATCAAGTATAAGAAACTCAACTATTTCTATTTCAGGATCATTAATTTTTAATCTCAGTGAAGAAATCGAGCCAACCTAAAGAGAAAAAAAATCATCAGAATTGTTTGTAGTGGAACTGAATTGGAATTTTAGGAGTAACAAATTGATGAGTATATACAGTTTTTGGATCATACTTTAGTAAAAGGAGTTCTGAGAGCTCGTTTTTTGTATACTTTTGTTCCTTCAGGATAATGAGAAGGAAGAGACCATTCTCTGCCAATTCTATAGTTAGTGGTTTGTGGGAAGTGATAAGATCCAAATGAATTTTCATTGAACAAAGACAAACCAGCATAGGGGGTCTCTCCTTACCTTCTTGTTTGGCGAATTACACCCCAATGAAGCACCAAGGAGCCAATGCCATTGGTTACTTGCAAATCAATTTGTATAGGAGACTCAGACGTGGGCCTACAAATAGTAACCTATATGCACATCGGAATCAGCACACTTACACACTAATATTATACAAAAAAAATCCTGGTAAAAGATAAATACCTCCAATTCAGAATTGGTGTTCAGCTTGAATTTTCTAGCAAGCTGCTCAAAAGGAGAACATGTCAGGAGATAAACACATATCCATTACCAGATGTGAAAATGTACGTATACAAGGTTTCCAATTTCGACATTAAGTTGGCATCGTATGTGGAATTGTTAAACACGAGAAGATTAGCCATGTAAACTGTTAGATAAATATAAAAGATACAAATTTAGTCTATAGCATACCTACTTTTATGCCTACGTTTTACACAGAATTATTTATTTAAATAGAAATAGTCATTTAGACCTTTATATTGTGTCTATGCATAAAGTAATCTTTATTTACCGCATTACAATCTATATTTTGTTTCTACATAGTATAAAGCCACCTTTGTAGATTAGGATTTTCTAAAAGAGATATTCCCCTAAAACGAAGGGCAGCTGCCTTGCCCTATCACTCTCTCATCTTACCTAATCATTTGTAAGCATCGAGTGGAGTAGAACCTTGCTATGACTAACACATGCCTCGCAAATATCTCTAACCACGCCACACAAATCGTTGGAGGTACCATCA
Source organism: Boesenbergia rotunda (assembly GCA_024364735.1). Taxonomy (NCBI): domain Eukaryota; kingdom Viridiplantae; phylum Streptophyta; class Magnoliopsida; order Zingiberales; family Zingiberaceae; genus Boesenbergia; species Boesenbergia rotunda. The sequence continues at coordinate 126,481 of JAGFNQ010000431.1, read as the reverse complement.
CCTATTTTTTAAACGAATAAATTGATTGATGTCAAATTATCCAAAGTGTATCTTGCTGTCAACCTTTCATCACTTATTCGGCAGAAAAAAGACAAAAACCAAGTTGTCGAAAGTGTTTTCACTGCCACTCAACTAGAGTCCACATTAATGGAACTTTAAAATAATATAATTTCATTAACATTTTTTTCTTAACGTTTATGTAAGAAGCTAGGCACATATAATATTTATGCTCTAGCTTGAGGAGGAATGTTATATATAGCTATTAACTCAAATAGTTCCCCGAATCCAAAATCTTTGAAAGCTATTTACACGTTGCTAGTAGGAAAATCCAGTTACACTATGGCAATCAACATCCAAGACTAAATACGGAATTTGGCAACAATGCCAACTCCTTTCATAGATAAACATGTTTGATGAGATGAGTACTAGAATGGTAATGGAATCAAATCTATTGGCAAATGTATGTAAGAAGGAAACAGATAAAATACTTATATATTGTCAAATACAATCAGCATAACTAACCTCTGAAGCAGGATCTGCTGCCAATAAAGCTTGAGGGCTCATGGTAAGCGTTCTTAAATTTTGCTTTACTGGGTTTCCTTTTCCTGCATAGAGAGTCTTCCCCAGGAATCTACTTGAAAGTAAAGGTTTATGAGATGGCACATCTTCTAACTTTGATGCTGATGGAACAGCGCACAAAATGTTTCCAGAGCGTTGGCAAGCTGTATTATGGCGTTCTACAACAGAAGGCCGAAACAGAGCTTGCTGAGGTAAGGTATGTCCAATACAATTGTTCATCTTTCTGTTAATAGAACACTGACTCTTTAATTGTAATGGAAGTTCAGAATGAACTAGCACAATGACATTCATAGAAAAAAATTACTAATAATAAGATAACAACCCTTTCAGAATAAAACAAAATGAGGCAAAAAAGATATCTTCAAATCCGGAACTGAAAGGAGTGCCAAGAGGAGGAAAAACAATAAAGTTGTACTAAAGTTATTTTTAAAATTTACCACCGTTTATGTTATACAAAAACCATAATCAAGGACAATTAATTACAAGGAAAAGTTCATGGATTTTCAGCATAAAGAGAGCTTTTATATTTTAAGTTTGCATGCATTGCATTCCCAAATATAGATCTGAAGTCATGTCCCTACGTCCAAACTAAAACAAGCAATTCAAGAACAAACATTTAGTTCAGATAAAACAAGCAAAGAATAGATGAAGCAAGCTACGGCCCTACACCCGTTAAACGAATCGTCTGTATGTAAGAAAAAAAGAAGTCAGATTCGGCAATTGGATCTACCAAATGGATGGACCCCAAACAATAGAAACAACAAACGCACTTGAAATTACGAATCCGAACAAAAAAAAATGACAAAGAAACTGATGACGACACAATTCGATCACGACGATACACATGGCTAGACGATGAACCGGAAGAGATCTTCACGCCGCGTAGAGCAAAAACTACAGGATACAAAAATTACTTCACGTCCGAATTTTCTTCGCTCTCGGATTGACGAATGAGGCAGAGAGACAGCCCGATCATTTGCAGAAAAAAAGAAGCGCAGATTGTTCAAAGACCTACCTCTGCTTCAACTTCTAGGAAGATTTCTATCGGTATTTCACGGAGGAGCGAAGAGACAGAGGAAGCGAAACTGGAAAAGCTCCCTTGCTCGACTTCCGCCGGCAGACAAAAACAAAAAGAGGAAGAAAGAAAAAGAGCAAAGACGACGAGGAAGGTGCGAGAAGAGAGAGAGCGAGAGCGAGCTGTTGTGGAGGAGTGGAGGGGAGGCAAAGGAGGGAGGGAAAAATATCAAGGCCGCGATCGAGCAGCACGTGAGTGGGAGGCGGGGTAGGCTACGGCAGACTCGGCGCGGCTCGCGCGGGCGCAGTGTCTCAGTTTACCTCTTCAGCCCGGCACACGCGTCCAACTAACAAGTGACTCAGGCCCAAAAAAAAAAAAAAAAAAATCACAAGCAAGGGGAAAGAATCACGTGGCGCTGCTGGAGTAAAAGAGGCATGGGACGGGGATGGGCACCGACTCCACGTGAATATCTTAGATATTTGCGAAGCCGGAGGGCGACACAACATACAGCGCAGGGCGTTCACTAAAATCGCTCACGATAAAAACATCCCTGTATAAAAGAGAAAAAACTTGGTCCAAATTTTCCACTTGATTTTTTGTAAACATTTAAAAAAGCACACACACAACAACAAACAAGTGCGAGGTGCCATTGAAATCTATCTTATCGCGACTCTAATTCAAATCGCGAGGGTAGATAATCGATCTTATCATCTTTTTATAAATGGTCCAAATTTCACACTTGATTTTACCAAACATTTGACAGGTGAAAGAGAATCAAAGATCATCAACCCCAGCACAGACAATAACAGTGCCCGCCATTGCTTAAGCATGCTTCCTCAAGTCTGCCCAAGCTGATGAACGTTGAATTTAATCAAAACTCGCACGCAATTAGTGTTGTTCACTAGCGAACAGGTGCGTAGTGTCATCGAATTCTTTCTTATCACGACTCTGATTCAAATCGCCAGAGTAGATAATTCGGTGAAGATATATTAAACAAAGGCGATAGATTTGGAGGCGGAGCTAGAGGACACATTGTAGGAAAAAGTAGAGACGACTCTTAACGTGCAAGTAATCCTTTGCTTGCCTCAAACATTAATATTTCACATGGTTTTATAAAAGAAGTTGAATGAATATGAAATTTTTTGTTGTTTTTAAAATTTAGTATTAGTTAATTTATATTAGATAAATCGAAAAAAAAAGTTGAACGATTGAAATTCGCTCAATTAAAGTAAAGTTGAGTCCTGACAAATGATAACTATTCTATCATTTTCTTAAAATTGATAGAATAGAGTAAATTTAAAATAGAAAAGTTAACTGTGTTAGGTAATTTTCAAATTTTTTTACTTTATGAAGGTGTTGTTTAGTGAAACAATTTGATGGACTACAATGGAACTTCTTTATTTTATTTTTTATAAATATAATAATTAATTTGTTATTTCCTTGTGTTTTAAATTATTTAAGGCAATTTTTAAAAAATCTTTAAACTGATTTATTTTTTTATTTTAAAATGAAAATTGCTTACTGAATTAAACCGATAGTTACGTCCTTTTTTAAAACAAACAGAAAATCATTTTTTTAGCCATCAACCATTCTGACTAAACAACTTAAATGATTGAAATTAATTAAATTAATACTTTAAAATTTAGGGGGGGGGGGGGATTAGTTTAGTTAGAAAATGAAATGGAAATTTTGTCTTCTTATTTTAATACTATTTTATGTTATATTGTTTTGATTATTTAAAGAGTTTAACTTGAAGAGATTATTAAGTTCAGACTATTCCATCATTTTCTTTTACAATAAAATATGATTATATTTCTAAATGTCCCTCCTAATTTATTCTTAAATTATGTAAAAGAAATTAAATCAAGATATTAGCTTATAACAAATGATTAAATGATAGGGGGAGCTTCCTTTTTTTTCAAGGACATGTCCATCAAAATTTGATGCCTCTGTAACAAATCTCACATAAAGGTGGGATGAGCATGTAAATAAGCTTATAAGCTCTACGGAGATATACCATGAACTATCAATTGATACTGATACGAAAGAATTTGGATGTTTTATTGTGTTGATATATGTCTTTCTCATGTGGTAGACATATCATCCGAATTAGTAGTCTATATGATTTACCTTCTCATATGTTAACTTTAGGATAGATTAGTAGGGATGCTAAGAGCGAGCAAATCGTCTTTTGCCACCTTGTATCCTCCTCGAGTAGCTTTCCTAATTAAAGTTAACACACAATCAAAGAGTGTCAAATGTGTCTCGACGCGACAACTTCAAACTCAAGATAAATGTTGGGAATCAATCAAAATCCCACATTGGTTAACATGGAAAAGAACACTGGTTTAAAATGATGGAAAATATTTCCATTGACATATGAGACCTTTTGGGAACTAGGGAGAGCCCAAGAGCAAAATCACGAGGATTTAGGCCCAAAGTAAACAATATCATATCATTGTGAAGATATGTCTATCCTTGGGGCCCCAACAGTGGTATCAAAGTCATGGTCCAGACAATGTGCCATGTAGGAGGGTCCTCGAACAAAGTTGAGGGGAGGCTCGGGGCAGATCAAGTGTGACCGGATGCTTGTGGTGAGGCTTGGAGCAAATCAAGAGTGACCGGATGCGGATGCTCACGGGGAGGCCCGGAGTAGGTCAAAAAGATGATCGGATTGTTCGCGCGGAGGCCCGGAGTAGGTCAAAAGAGTGATCGGATGCTCACAGGTGAGAGAAAATATACCTCTCGTTTACCTCGAGATCTTCTATTGTATGACCCTCCCCTTCTTGGACGTCGTGTGGTCGACGAACTACTAAGAACCGAAGTCACCGAGACCAAAGCAAAGCTTTCTCTTCCTTCCCTCTTCCGTGCGCCGGAGAACCTAGCCACTAGGGTTCCGCCCACCACCCTCCACTTTGTTGCCACCGGCCAAAAGAGAGAGGGCAAGACCCTCTCCTTTGCTCACCCTAGCAAACCCTAAGGAGGGAGAAGGAAGGAGGAAGAAGAAAAGAAAGAGATAAATAATTCTCCCTTTGATCCAAACCCTAATCGCACACTTCTCTTCTTCCTTCCCTTGCCGGCGGCGCCATATGCTTCCAAATCATCGTCGGTTTTGCAACCACTTCCTCCTTCTCTGTTGCGCGCAACCAGGAGGAAGAAGAGAGGGAAGAAGATGAAGAGAAGGTGAAGAAGAAGAAGATGATGAAGCTACTTCTCCAACCCTTTCTCCATCTTGTCGCCGGCGCCAGAAACCACCCAATTGTGGTTACCGCCGGCGACTTCTCCTCCTCCTCTCTTGTGCGTCGAACACCACCAAGTGGTGCCCTCCTTGTTGAAGCCCCACGCCCAAAGGAAAAGAGGAGAAAACCTTGGAGAAGAGAAAATAGAGAGAGGCTTTAGGGTTCTCTTGGATGAATTGGATGTCTTGGTTTCATGACTACATGGGTATATATAGGGATACAACAGAGACCATGAGGAGGAGTCGAGTCTTGGCCACCTAATGGATCAAGGCTCGATCCATTAATGAAGATCTATTCAACTGAAGGATCCTCATTGATCTACCTCACCAACCCCCATATTTAAATATCGGCAATTTACCAAAGGGCGTACGTAACAATACGTAATTACCAAAGGGCGTCCCATGGTTTCTATTTTACCAAAGGGCGCAGCCCTTTAAGTGAACTTCCTATTATACCCTTGGCGCCACAATACACCTTTTCCATTACTATTTTCGAGACATCCGAACCACTTTTGCAGTAAAATAAGAATATGTGGTTCGGATGGCAAGGTCATTCTATCTCTCACCGCGAAAACGTAAATGGTATTGTTGAAGGAGGACATTGTGCGTGCCCTAGTTGTGCTTTAGTCGTTTGCTACTCCCTCGAATCCCTCCGCCCAACCAAAACCTAGGCTCCTATACAGGAAAGTGGTAGTGTGTGATCCTGAGGCTGCTTGAAGTGTTAACGTTGAAGTTGATACTGCTCGGCACTATCAAAGTAGGATTTAGGGTTTTTGCAGGTTTGATTTTCATAATAATGGCAGGTAAAGGGTCTGTGGGTGGTTCCTCATCGTCTTCTTCATTGGCATTAATCACCAAGGTATGTGATATTGTTTATACTTAATTTTGCTGAATAAACACTGCTTGTGATATTGTTTAAACTTATTTTTGTTGAATAAACACTGCTTGTGATATTGTTTATACTTATTTTTGCTGAATAAATTTGTAATGTATAAAAACTGTAGGGTTCAGATGAGTTTGGGAAAAAATTACATTGGTGCAGTGTTTTAGGCCATTTTAAACATTTTGTTGAAGCATTTGAAATTTTAAAAGATCAACACATTGCGAAGATCAAAGAGTCGCCCTTCAGTATTTTCTTGGACATTCAAGAATTGCAGCATATCCGGGGAATTTTGGTTAATATATTTGAAAGTTGGGATTCAACCTCGCAAGTTTTTAAATTCTCAGGTAATAGTTTTAATTATGAATTATAAACAGTATCTATAGTAAGATAAAACTTGGATATAGTTGACCTTAAATCATTGATATTTGATCAATTTAAATGAGTGAATTTAAGGTGAAATTCACTTCAGGTCGGTAGGCCTGAAATGAAATAATTTCAGGCCTACCGAGGGCCTGAAGTGAATTTACTTCAAGCCCTAGGTAGGCCTGAAATGAATTCATTTCAGGCCCACGTTGGGCCTGAATGAATTCATTTCAGGCCCAACGAGAAATAAATTGAAGTCTATATTGTTGATGATAACTAAATATTTTAATTGTTTCAGGTGTACCGGTTGTGTTCACCAGACGAGATGTTGCTTTGGTACTGGGTATAGTGGACCGTGGAGTTTCGATCCCTATTAATTCAACTGAAGCATCGGGTGACCTCTATCGTACTTACTTCTCAAAAGAAAAACAACCTACTAGAACAAGAATTGAGGACTTACTTAAACATTATTCTAAAAGTGTTGAATCAGAGGATGATGTGTTATTATTTTGTAAATTTTATATTTTGTATATATTTGTTTGTGTTTTATTTTCGTCTAGTACATATAAGGTCCCTCTAGGGCTTGTAGATATAGTAGATGATTATGACAATCTTGGTAGATTCAACTGGGTGGAAGCTATCCATAACTTTTTGTCTCCCCAATTACCTAAGATTGGGGAATTATTTTCATCAAGTCAAGGAAACTAGAGGACCACAAACCTCCCTTATGTAAAGGGATTTGCTGGGCTTTTGGCAGTGAGTAGAATTTACCTAAATTATATTTTATAATATCTTGCTGTTATTAATGTAATTGGCTGGAAAACTTTGTGTAGGCATGGTTTTTGGAGCATGTACCCATTCAAAAACCATACAATGTTGAAGGACCCCGAATAAATAAGTGGAGGAATATTCCTTCGCATATTAGTAGGGTGAGGGACCTTGTCAACCAAATCAACTCCGAAGAGGTAATTATTATAAACTGTGATCTATGTTAGTTTATCTTTGTTAGTTTGATATAGAGGTAGTAAAATTTGTGTACTTGGTAATTGACAGGTGATTGTTGAAATAATTCCTAACCTACATGAGAACACATTGTTTGAGAACCTTGAGATTGGGGATGACATTCCACAGCCAATAGCGACATCACAAGGACATGACACAGAAGATGTAAGGCCATGTGGTGAATGCATTCTTAAAGACACCCTAATCAAGGAGCTAACAGAGGAGAATATATGTTTGAATGAAAGAGTTAAGGAATTACTTTCAATTATTGAAAAAAAGGGCATGGAAGCTCAAGAAAGCTATCCTGTAGTCAGTCCTCTTTCTAATCCAGTATCTTGTAGAACAAGGAGAGGACGTGACCGAACTCGGTATGATTACAGGGATACTCCAATTGAGAGTCCAGTATGGCACCAACTATTACATAAGGGGAAGCGGAGAAAGGAACAAATATCAAATATCATGGACAAGGGAAAAAGGAAACTTAGTGAGGAGGATATGGATGAAGCAAAAGAAACCATTACTGTAATGGAAGTCATGTCTGAAGAAGATATAGAGGAGGAGAAAAGAAGGACCTTCGAACTAAACAAAATGAGGCTGCAAGGCATTGATGTATGTGACTTATTTTCATATTAATTACGTCAAATTTATTGAATTTGGTCATTAATTAGTTTGGTGTAAATTGTATCGATGTAGTTTGTGAAGAAGCATTTTATGAAGTCGAAGAAGAAAAATCAAGATAAAGAAGTGGCCTATGTGATAAATAAATTGGAGAACCTAAAGTAAGTTATGAAACATAGTTTAGCTAATATATTTGGGGCTTTAATATATAATCTTATCAATTAACTTGGCAGGTTGGATAATGAATTTATTTGGGAGGATGCACCCTTTGCTTTGAAATTGCATTCATTCTTACAAATCCTCAATGGAGAGGTTTTTACAAAAGGCGAGGTCATTGATGCCTTCTGTAAAACGTTATTTAGGGGAGCATCCACATCTGGTAGGCCATACCACAAATCAATATATTGTTCAACCTTCTTCACAATAAGTGATGTAAATTAGTATGAATTAATAGATTGTAGAAGACCTAGTATTATGATGTGGTTATTAATAATTTTGATTTTGCAACTATTTAGGCTTCAATAAGATCGTTAAGAAAGTTTTCCATGCAACAAGTGATGAAGACGGATATGATAGAACAAGGGTTTAGATATATTTTAATACCTTTGTGCAGTGATAATACACACTTTCACTTGTTGGCGGTGGATACAGAAGCAATGACTTTCATTCATTTAAATTCTCTTGCTAGTGGCCGTAAATATAAGCATGATTTTGACTCAGCGGTGAGCTACCTACCTTTATTCATATATATGTTCATTCCGTTAGATAAAAAATGTCATTGAAATTCATGATATATTTGACAGGTAAAAAACTAAACAATATACTCGCGAGGAACTTACGGCTATTCATCCATATCTACAAAGTCAACATCCCTTGGACAAATGGCCCTTCCGTTAGACAAAAATGTCCCCAACAAGAACATAGGTCAGTAAGTGAGGAAGAGTTTGAAAATTTTAAAATGATCAAAGTATTTTATTACCCCACTTATTAAAATCTGAAATACTGTTTGTTATTTTCAGCGTGGACTGTGCCTTCTTTGTTATGCAATACGTCCGATGTCTCCTATACGATGAGAAGATGGATTTCAAACAAGGAGATATGACGAAAATGAGATTTGATCTGACAGTAAATATTATGGGAGACATGTATTGTAAAACATGAGAGTGTCAATATCTTGAAGTAATGTTGTAAAAAAACATCCTTTGCTCTAACTCGGCTCGATTTGTATAGAAATTGTGTAATTTGTATGAATATAATTGATTGTCCAGAAAAACAAAACAATTGTGTGATGTTGATTCACATCGACTTGCTGCAATGTAGTGTACCAACTGATACGGTAAGAAAACAACTCATAATGATTTGGACAAAGTTTGCACACCAGAAATAACATCTCTTTGGTTAACTCTAACTACTGACATATATCCAAGTATCGAAGGTCCATAAGTGGGTTTCTGATACATAATTTGAAAACATGACTTTATCGTCTCGAAGGAATTGAAAATTGGTATGCATTCTGTATTCACTTAGTAAGATGGATTATCTCTACCATAAATTTAAAATACTTGTTTCAAATTGTAAATTTTAATAATTAAATAAAATTACAGGATTTGGTCACAACTTGTAGATAAATATAGAATATTAATCTATAAATCATGATTTTATTTAATGGCCAAGGTGAGCATGAAATTTACTTTTCAGGAACACGGTGGGCCTGAAATAAAATGAATTCAGGCCCACGGTGGGCCTGAAATAAATCATTTCAGGCCCACGTGGGCCTGAAATAAATCATTTCAGGCCCACGGTGGGCCTGAAATAAAAACACTTCAGGCCCAAGGAGGGCCTGAAATAAAACCTTTCAGGCCCACGTTGGGCCTGAATAGATCCACTTCAGGCCCAGGGTGGGCCTGAAATAAATCAGTTTAGGCCCACCGTGTGCCTCAACTGGGAAAATTTCAGGGTCTCTGTTAACCATTAAATACTTCTGATTTAAGTTGGTGGATAATAAATTTGTAGTTGTATAGGTGTAAGACGTTTATAGAAGATAACTGATAAATATTGGTACTTAGTGTGCACATAAAAATCCACTGATATAGCCTTGGTGATACAGCAAGATTAGAGGGTTGGGCACCCAAAATCTCATCTCCTATCTCAACCCTAACTACTGATCTAGGTTTTTCAGAATTCCAGATATGGGAGGTCCATCAGTGAGTTTTGCTCAAAACTCACTGATAGACCTAAACCACTGATATAGCCTTGGTGATACAGCAAGATTAGAGGGTTGGGCACCCAAAATCTCATCTCCTATCTCAACCCTAACTACTGATCTAGGTTTTTCAGAATTCCAGATATGGGAGGTCCATCAGTGAGTTTTGCTCAAAACTCACTGATAGACCTAAACCACTGATCTAGCCTTGGTGATACAGCAAGATTAGAGGGTTGGGCACCCAAAATCTCATCTCCTATCTCAACCCTAACTACTGATCTAGGTTTTTCAGAATTCCAGATATGGGAGGTCCATCAGTGAGTTTTGCTCAAAACTCACTGATAGACCTAAACCACTGATTAGCCTTGGTGATACAGCAAGATTAGAGGGTTGGCACCCAAAATCTCATCTCCTATCTCAACCCTAACTACTGATCTAGGTTTTTCAGAATTCCAGATATGGGAGGTCCATCAGTGAGTTTTGCTCAAAACTCACTGATAGACCTAAACCACTGATCTAGCCTTGGTGATACAGCAAGATTAGAGGGTTGGGCACCCAAAATCTCATCTCCTATCTCAACCCTAACTACTGATCTAGGTTTTTCAGAATTCCAGATATGGGAGGTCCATCAGTGAGTTTTGCTCAAAACTCACTGATAGACCTAAACCACTGATATAGCCTTGGTGATACAGCAAGATTAGAGGGTTGGCACCCAAAATCTCATCTCCTATCTCAACCCTAACTACTGATCTAGGTTTTTCAGAATTCCAGATATGGGAGGTCCATCAGTGAGTTTTGCTCAAAACTCACTGATAGACCTAAACCACTGATCTAGCCTTGGTGATACAGCAAGATTAGAGGGTTGGGCACCCAAAATCTCATCTCCTATCTCAACCCTAACTACTGATCTAGGTTTTTCAGAATTCCAGATATGGGAGGTCCATCAGTGAGTTTTGCTCAAAACTCACTGATAGACCTAAACCACTGATATAGCCTTGGTGATACAGCAAGATTAGAGGGTTGGCACCCAAAATCTCATCTCCTATCTCAACCCTAACTACTGATCTAGGTTTTTCAGAATTCCAGATATGGGAGGTCCATCAGTGAGTTTTGCTCAAAACTCACTGATAGACCTAAACCACTGATCTAGCCTTGGTGATACAGCAAGATTAGAGGGTTGGGCACCCAAAATCTCATCTCCTATCTCAACCCTAACTACTGATCTAGGTTTTTCAGAATTCCAGATATGGGAGGTCCATCAGTGAGTTTTGCTCAAAACTCACTGATAGACCTAAACCACTGATCTAGCCTTGGTGATACAGCAAGATTAGAGGGTTGGCACCCAAAATCTCATCTCCTATCTCAACCCTAACTACTGATCTAGGTTTTTCAGAATTCCAGATATGGGAGGTCCATCAGTGAGTTTTGCTCAAAACTCACTGATAGACCTAAACCACTGATCTAGCCTTGGTGATACAGCAAGATTAGAGGGTTGGCACCCAAAATCTCATCTCCTATCTCAACCCTAACTACTGATCTAGGTTTTTCAGAATTCCAGATATGGGAGGTCCATCAGTGAGTTTTGCTCAAAACTCACTGATAGACCTAAACCACTGATCTAGCCTTGGTGATACAGCAAGATTAGAGGGTTGGCACCCAAAATCTCATCTCCTATCTCAACCCTAACTACTGATCTAGGTTTTTCAGAATTCCAGATATGGGAGGTCCATCAGTGAGTTTTGCTCAAAACTCACTGATAGACCTAAACCACTGATCTAGCCTTGGTGATACAGCAAGATTAGAGGGTTGGGCACCCAAAATCTCATCTCCTATCTCAACCCTAACTACTGATCTAGGTTTTTCAGAATTCCAGATATGGGAGGTCCATCAGTGAGTTTTGCTCAAAACTCACTGATAGACCTAAACCACTGATCTAGCCTTGGTGATACAGCAAGATTAGAGGGTTGGCACCCAAAATCTCATCTCCTATCTCAACCCTAACTACTGATCTAGGTTTTTCAGAATTCCAGATATGGGAGGTCCATCAGTGAGTTTTGCTCAAAACTCACTGATAGACCTAAACCACTGATCTAGCCTTGGTGATACAGCAAGATTAGAGGGTTGGCACCCAAAATCTCATCTCCTATCTCAACCCTAACTACTGATCTAGGTTTTTCAGAATTCCAGATATGGGAGGTCCATCAGTGAGTTTTGCTCAAAACTCACTGATAGACCTAAACCACTGATCTAGCCTTGGTGATACAGCAAGATTAGAGGGTTGGGCACCCAAAATCTCATCTCCTATCTCAACCCTAACTACTGATCTAGGTTTTTCAGAATTCCAGATATGGGAGGTCCATCAGTGAGTTTTGCTCAAAACTCACTGATAGACCTAAACCACTGATATAGCCTTGGTGATACAGCAAGATTAGAGGGTTGGCACCCAAAATCTCATCTCCTATCTCAACCCTAACTACTGATCTAGGTTTTTCAGAATTCCAGATATGGGAGGTCCATCAGTGAGTTTTGCTCAAAACTCACTGATAGACCTAAACCACTGATATAGCCTTGGTGATACAGCAAGATTAGAGGGTTGGGCACCCAAAATCTCATCTCCTATCTCAACCCTAACTACTGATCTAGGTTTTTCAGAATTCCAGATATGGGAGGTCCATCAGTGAGTTTTGCTCAAAACTCACTGATAGACCTAAACCACTGATATAGCCTTGGTGATACAGCAAGATTAGAGGGTTGGCACCCAAAATCTCATCTCCTATCTCAACCCTAACTACTGATCTAGGTTTTTCAGAATTCCAGATATGGGAGGTCCATCAGTGAGTTTTGCTCAAAACTCACTGATAGACCTAAACCACTGATCTAGCCTTGGTGATACAGCAAGATTAGAGGGTTGGGCACCCAAAATCTCATCTCCTATCTCAACCCTAACTACTGATCTAGGTTTTTCAGAATTCCAGATATGGGAGGTCCATCAGTGAGTTTTGCTCAAAACTCACTGATAGACCTAAACCACTGATCTAGCCTTGGTGATACAGCAAGATTAGAGGGTTGGGCACCCAAAATCTCATCTCCTATCTCAACCCTAACTACTGATCTAGGTTTTTCAGAATTCCAGATATGGGAGGTCCATCAGTGAGTTTTGCTCAAAACTCACTGATAGACCTAAACCACTGATCTAGCCTTGGTGATACAGCAAGATTAGAGGGTTGGGCACCCAAAATCTCATCTCCTATCTCAACCCTAACTACTGATCTAGGTTTTTCAGAATTCCAGATATGGGAGGTCCATCAGTGAGTTTTGCTCAAAACTCACTGATAGACCTAAACCACTGATCTAGCCTTGGTGATACAGCAAGATTAGAGGGTTGGCACCCAAAATCTCATCTCCTATCTCAACCCTAACTACTGATCTAGGTTTTTCAGAATTCCAGATATGGGAGGTCCATCAGTGAGTTTTGCTCAAAACTCACTGATAGACCTAAACCACTGATATAGCCTTGGTGATACAGCAAGATTAGAGGGTTGGGCACCCAAAATCTCATCTCCTATCTCAACCCTAACTACTGATCTAGGTTTTTCAGAATTCCAGATATGGGAGGTCCATCAGTGAGTTTTGCTCAAAACTCACTGATAGACCTAAACCACTGATCTAGCCTTGGTGATACAGCAAGATTAGAGGGTTTGGCATCCAAAATCTTAACTCCTATCTCAACCCTACCTACTGATTTAGGTTTTTCAGAATTCCAGATATGGGAGGTCCATCAGTGAGTTTTGATCAAAACTCACTGATAGACCTAAACCACTGATATAGCCTTGGTGATACAGCAAGATTAGAGGGATTGGCACCCAAAATCTCAACTCCTATCTCAACCCTACCTACTGATCTAGGTTTTTCAGAATTCCAGATATGGGAGGTCCATCAGTGAGTTTTGCTCAAAACTCACTGATAGACCTAAATCACTGATCTAGCATTGGTGATACAGCAAGATCAGAGGGTTGGGCACCCAAAATCTCATCTCCAATCTCAACCCTAACTACTGATCTAGGTTTTTCAGAATTCCAAATATTTTTCTTTCAGGCCCAAGTTGGGCCAGAAATAATTTTATTTCAGGCCCAAGGTGGTCCTGAATAATTTTATTTCAGGCCCAAGGTGGGCCTGAATAATTTTATTTCAGGCCCACGGTGGGCCTGAAATAATTTTATTTCAGGCCCACGGTGGGCCTGAAATAATTTTATTTCAGGCCCACGTGGGCCTGAAAGAATTTTATTTCAGGCCCACGTTGGGCCTGAATAATTTTATTTCAGGCCCACGGTGGGCCTGAAATAATTTTATTTCAGGCCCAACTTGGGCCTGAATATATCTTATTTCAGGCCCAGCTTCGTTCAATAAAATTAAAAACATAATCAATAAAATTAAATATATCTGAATTTTAGAGCCTTGAAAAGTAAATATAAATACATAATCAATAAAATGCAAATCCAAAATCTGAAATATATATGATATATTCCAAATTTAGTTTTATTTTTATAAATAAAAATAGATATAACCTAAATTATATTTATAATACATATAAAAAGCGCCTCCTAGGGCCTGAAACCCTTTATATCAGGCCCAGCAGTCACTCATTTGTATAGCAGTCACTGATTTGTTTAGCTCCAGATTTGTTGCGATTTGAAGGTTGCGGGCTTGTCTTGATTGGAGAAGTTGTGGGCGACATCATCGTCATCGCACTAGTCGACTTGTACGTACCCTAATTTTTAGTTTGCCATTTCAGTTCTTGCTTTCACCTAGGGTTAGCGATAGTTTTCAGTAAAAGACTGAATTTGAGGAGGCCCTTTTATGAACGAATTCTAAGTGTCATTTTTGTTTGTGTCAAATAATTTTTTGTTTGATGGTTGCAAAGTTCGGTATGGGTCAAAAAAGATCAGCTTCAAAGAAAGCTGCTCCCACCAAATCTAAGAAACAGCAAGTCTCTGGGGAAGTCATGAGAAAAAACAGCTGCCAAAACGAAAAATCAAATTGCCTACCCAGTATTCAAGTTTTGCCAACAGAGGTCGAAGCAAACGAATGAACTGGAAAAGTAGCCTATCCCATTTCAAAAATTTTATTGATTCTGTTCCACCCACACCAGCACAAGAACAGTTGCTTCGAGACACACCCTTTTCTTGGGTCCTCGACCTTCCTACTAGTTCTTGTGTAAGACCCCAAGTTCAGAACATATTTGATAATTGGGATGAAGAAGAACAGAGCTTTGTAATCCATGGGAAAAATCTGAATTTCACAAAGGTTGATATATCACTTATTCTAGGGCTACCTGACCATGGAGAGATAGTCCAACTTGATTTAAATGAGGCCTCCACGCCACTGTACAAGGAGTATTTTGAAGATTCCAGTTGTTCTGCCCGACATTTGGAGAAACTGCTAATAAAGTCTACATCCAATGACAAGCTGTACTGTCAGTTGTATATACTCTATTTTTTCAGTACAGTGCTATTTTGTGGTACTAGCAGCATACTTGCCATTCCTGCCGTGTCACTTATTGATTGTGTAGATGATTTTGACAATCTACGAAACTATAATTGGTGCAATGCCGTGTACAATTTCATGGCTCCTCAGTTGGGAGCCATTGGAAAGGAGGTGACATTGAGGCATAGAAAATATGTAGGTGATTCAACCCAACCGGCCAAGGCTCCCTTGCTCAAGGGATTTCCAAATATTTTGGCTGTAAGTTATAGTTACTTATACCTTCTGATATAATTTGATGATGGATATAATTTACTGATTATAATGATGTTGCAGGTATGGGTTACTGAACATATTAATATTGCTACTCCTCAACATCCTCATAAATTGCCAAGAATACTTCGCTGGACTTGGCGTAAAGCCCACGTTGAGAGTATCAAGAGGATGATAGACCGTGTGGCCACAGATTTAATTATTGTTGATTTAATTCCGTTTGATATAGAGCATGATTTGGTACCTGACTACTATCCTCCAACTCAACCACTTGAGGTACACTCTGAGGAATTACAGCAGGTACCAGAAGGAAGCCAGGCACCACAAGGAAGGCAACAGGCCTTACAAACGGAAACCTGCAATATATGTATACAAAAACAAGAACAAATTGAGACCTTACAGCACGATTTAAATATAGCACTTAAAAGTTTGGAGGAAGCCACAAGTGAGACAGCAAGAGCCATCAGTGCCAAGGATCAAATTATTGCTCAGAAAGAAACAATCATTGCAGAGAAGGAGTCGCAACTTAAACAAAAGGATGACATCATTGTTGAAAAGGATATAATAATTGGTGACAAAGTTTCGCAGCTTAAAGTACAAGAGGAGCGTAATGAAAAAAGACTAGCTGCAAGAGAGAAGATCATACTTCAGTCTAACCAAAGAATCAAGAAGCTGTATGAACAATTGCAAAGCAAAGGGTCAGATGAAGATGAGCCACTTGCCAAAAAATTAAAAATTGTTAGTGCAATCTTGTTTATCAGTTGACTAGTTTGATGTTGGTTGGGTCTGAAGATTTTTGATCTTGTTTAGTCAGGTTATAGTTTGAGTGCTGTGCTTAGTTGTAAGCTTGGCTTATGGTATGTCGTATTTTTGATGTTTGATAATGATGTTTGAGTGTCATGATGTTGGTCAAGTTAAGGCTTGACTAAAAGACTAGTGGACTAGGTGAAGTCCAGGTAGATCGGAGATCGTACGCTGGCATGACAAAAGACCTAGTGGACTAGCACACTAATGGACTAGTGAAGTCCAGTGGATCGGGGAGATCGCAGGCTGGCAAGGGAAAAGACCTAGTGGGACTAGGTGAAGTCCAGGTAGATCGGGGAGATCGTACGCTGGCATAACAAAAGACCTAGTGGGACTAGGCACACCTAGTGGGACTAGGTGAAGTCCAGCTGGATCGGGGAGATCGCAGGCTGGCAAGGGAAAAGACCTAGTGGGACTAGGTGAAGTCCAGGTAGATCGGGGAGATCGTACGCTGGCATAACAAAAGACCTAGTGGGACTAGGCACACCTAGTGGGACTAGGTGAAGTCCAGCTGGATCGGGGAGATCGCAGGCTGGCAAGGGAAAAGACCTAGTGGGACTAGGTGAAGTCCAGATGGATCGGGGAGATTGCATGCTGGCAAGGTGGAAGTCTACCGAGAGACTAGACCTAACTCCAGGGTTAGGCGAATCTGGTTGGGAACCAGGTCAAGTCCGAGCTGGGAGCTAGGCAGTAAAAATCCAGGTCGGTCAACGGGGTTGACTGGATACTTGGTAGGGGATCCTAGACTTGTGGGAGCAAGTTAGGTTGGACTCAATCGATTGGGTAATCGATTGAGTGAATCGATCAGTGGATCGATTAAGGAAGTTTTTGCGAGAGGACAGAGGGTGGCTGAATCGATTGGGTAATCGATTCAGCCTTCCCTTAATCGATTGGTCAATCGATTAAGGTGTCTCTTGATCGATTGGGGTAATCGATCACAGAGTTTGCGCGAGAGAACAGAGAAGCTCTGAATCGATTGGGTAATCGATTCAGGGCACGGGTAATCGATTGGCTAATCGATTACCGTTCGAAAACTAGCCGTTGAACGGCTAAATCCTACGTGGTAATCGATTGGGTAATCGATTACCAAACCCTAGGTATCGGGTATAAGGTCTTTCGCGCAGGTTTGAAGGAGCATCTCTTCTCCTATTCTTCTCCTCCTTCGGTGCCATCTCAAGGGAAGTCTTGGAGGACATTGCTGCTGCAATTCCAAGGTTCTAGAGGCAACCACAACTAAGATACAGTACAAAGGACTAACGTCAGGAGCCCCAGAAGGGCCAAGGGGTCAAATAAGAATGTTGGTTCCAGGGATGGAGGGATTGGACGGCATATGTAGGACAGATGGAAGGATGAGGATGATAGATGATGATGAAGATGACGCGGCTCCTGCCCCATCAATCTCAGATACTACAACGCAAACAAATAAATCTGAGACCTCCTCCCAAACAAACATATCTGAACATCACGCAGCTAAAGCTAAAGAATTTCAAAAGGTCAAAAGCAAAATCTTGAGGAATTCCAGGGCAATTTTTAAGAAGAAGCCTAAAGATGCAGAGATTGCTGAAACATTATTAAAGCTTAGTAAATTAAAGTGAGTTAGTTGCTATTGCATTTGGAAAATTATTGTAAAACAATGATGATTATTGACATTCATTAATAAAATTGAATCTTCAAAATTTCATTAAGTTGCTTATCTTATTTGCATGTAGGTATCAGCAAAAACCAGTATGGTCCAATGGGACCTTTACATTAGATATGCTATCTTTTTTGACAATATTTGATTGGAATGACTACACCACCGGGGATTGCATCAATGCATACTGGACTATTCTTGGAAAAGAAGCAAAAGCGTGTAACTCACCATACCAGCCCTCCATATTTTGTGGGGTGGGGTTTGATGTAAGTTAATTAGCTACTAAATCATTATTATTTTTTTCTATGATTTAGTCCACTGACACTTACTTTTTAATAACCATAGGATCTTTTTGAGGCGATTCACGCTCAGGCTTTTGAACAAACTATTGCTACTGATACGGATAAGCCGATTAGATATATCATATGTCCTCTAAATAATGCAGACGATCATTGGCATCTATGGTTATTGACAGTTGAAGGTTGTATCCATCATTATAATTCTCTCGGCGCCACAGAAGGGTACACTGCTAAATTTGAAAAAACTGTAAGTTTTCTACTTCATAGATATACCTCAACAAAAAGGTTCATACCAATATAATTGTTACTAATGTCATATCTGTGTAGGTGGCGTTTTTCAAAAATATGACCTGGTCTTATTACAAGACATGGAATAAAGGATTGCCTGCCATATCTGGGACAGAGTTTACTAAAATTGTTGTACAAGGACCCACCCAATCCAGATCATAAGAGGATGTTTATTTTTGTTAAAAATAACAATGCATTTCATAGTTGATTTTATAAGATGACAACAATGTCAATATTGGTTTTTCAGGTCGGATTGTGCCTTTTTCATGATGCGGTATGCAGAAAGTCTAGTTTTCCAAAGATCTACAGATTTTAGCCAAAAGGATATGAAAAATTATCGATTTCAAGTGGGCTATAAAATAATGAGAGACAAGTGTTGGAAGCTAAATCTGTAACTAGAGTTTTTGTTCATACTATGCACAAACATTGTATTTGTCAGCACAAACATTGTATTTGTAATTATACAATCCATGTACTCCTTCTCAAATCAATGAAACTTTGCTTCGGATCATTGTTTTTGTCTCATATATGATCTGTAATCTGTAAATGTTGTCGAATTTTTTCAGTAATATTGAACTTTATTTTTGCTAGAATCATTTGAAATGAGGACCAAATTGGGCCTGAAACAAAAGCATTTTAGGAAACCTAGTCAGTGCCTGAAACAAAATGATTCAGTTGTATAATGTAAGCTTAATGACAAACAATATATGTGTGTAGTTAAAATGTATGTAAACCATTTTGATACTCCACTGGAGCATTGCTTTCGATCCTTGTTATTGTCTAAAACTGTAATCTATAATCTGTCCCTTTGTCGATACTATAAGCAATATTGAACATTACTTTTCCTCTACCCTAATTTTAAATCACAGCCCACGCTGGGCCTGAAATGAGATGATTTCAGGCCCACGCTGGGCCTGAAATAATATCATTTCAGGCCCAGAGTGGGCCTGAATGAGATGATTTCAAGCCCACGCTGGGCCTGAAATCATCTCATTTCAGGCCCACTCTGGGCCTGAAATAATTCCATTTCAGGCCCAGGTTGGGCCTGACACAATAATGTTCAGAATTCAAATAATCTCATTTCAGATTTCAAATAATTCAATATTAGAATGATTAAATATTTTATATAAATATACATGTTGTGAGATTATTTTTAATATTAAACAAAATAAAGAGTACCTACATAGACATTGCATACCACAATTTAATTCCATCCACATCATTACCTCATTTTTTCAGAATTTGGCACAGCAGGAGGTTTGTTTCATGGACCTATGATATTTTGAATTCTCAAAGCTCATTACCAGTAGTTAAAGTTTAGATAGCTAGGAGATGGTATTTTTGGTCTCCAAACATAGTCCTAATGATTATCAATTACGTGTTAATACAGTATCAGTTGGCACAGAACAATGATTCAACAAAGCAAACAAACAAAGGGTCTCAAATGACATATATTCACAAACCATAGGACTTCAGGACTTCAAGACCAGAAATTACATTTTGGTGGGTTTCAAAATCCGAAAACTTCACAACTGCTCAATTCTGCTTACATCACTTTACACAAGAAGAAATGTATCATAATATTGAAATACTTCTTCAAGTCACAACATTAACAACAACTAGTTTTTTGACAATACTATAGCTGTAAAATATACAAAATCTTTACATTCAGTTATCCTCCATACAAAATATACACTTCACTCAGAATATTGGGTCACTACATATACCAATTAACTCAAGACCTTGGGGCTGGCGGCATTCTACATGTCCTTTTATTATGACCAATTGTTTGCACCGGCTGCATTTTAGTTTGACCTTGCATTGTGTCTGGACTCTATCCGTGCCTTCTTTCGTCTACCAGGCTGCACAAGGCTACGGGGACAAGAACTGTAATGTCGTTTACTCCAGTAGGCCAAAACTGCTTGCTTCTACAAGGGAAAATACGATCCATGTAAACCCACTTCCATGTTTCAGAATAAAAAAAATGCTCACAATAAGGAAGTGTATCCATGTTCCTGTGAATGATTACGGCAATAGCATGTGAGCAAGGAAGTCCTGAAATTTGAAACTCCCCACAATGACAAAACTTTTTTTCCAAATCAACAATGTATGAAGTGCCCCATGTTTCTACTTCCATTTCTGATTGAGAGTAAGGGTGAACCTTATAAGCTCTTGCTTTCTCTCTCCTTGAATCCATTTCTTTTGTAGCATAAGGTTCAAAGCAAGCTGCCATTTGGAGACTTGCTCTCTACGGTTATAGAACCATTGAGCAACTTTTCTTCTTGTATTATCAATTAATCTGTTTATGGGAAGCTCACGTGTAGACTTGAACAAAGCATTTAAGCTCTCCACACAATTCGTGGTAAGCATTCTGTACCTTCTCCCTGTAAAGTGTGCATTTGCCCACCTTTTAGGGTCAATGTTGTGAAGCCACTTATGGGCAACTGGATGTTTTTCAAGCATTGTCTGCATTATCATATCATATTGGAGTGTTGTGTTGGCTCGTGCTGCTGCCCAAAACAAACCTACAGCAGCTCTACTCCAGTATCAGTTACCAATTACAACACATGTGGTGGCAACAAAAGGCATGATGCGCGTTTGGGTAGACTTTTCTAACTGCTGATATAATGCCCCGATGTCTATTTGATACTATGGTGATTGAGTGATCATCGACACCAAAGAACCTCTTTGTATGCTCCAAAAACCACTCCCATGCAGACCCACATTTAACTTCAGCTATTGCGAAGGCAACTGGAAGAACATTGTCATTACCATCAATCATCGTTGTAATCAACATTACTCCCGGAAACTTTCCTCTTAGGTGTGTGGCATCAATTCCGATAAGTCTACGCAAATAAGATCTGAAAACCCTTCGGCAAGCACCAAAACCCCAAAAACACCGCTGGAACTGATTGTCACCATTCGTGCATAGTGCCACATACGTTTCAGGATCTCTAGCTCTTAACTCACGCAGATATTGTGGAAGATCTCTGTAAGCCTCATCATAATCTCCAACAACCTTTTTCAATGCTTTCTCCCTAGCTATGTATGTTTTTCTGTATGATATGGTCACTCCAAATCTAGCTTTAATATCTGATATAATCATACTTGGTTTGTATTGTTCATTATGAAGAAATTGCTCTTCAACAAAAGAAGCAACAAATGATGAAGAGCATGCATGATGATCAGCACTTTCCCTAACAGTTCCGCATTGGTGTTCCTTTATATATTTTGTAACAGTGAACTCTACTTCCCCCTAGCTACTACTCTCCATGTACATGGTTGGTTGAAGCACACTGCTTTAACTCTATTTTTTCGGGTGTCGACTGGGTTATATCTCATATGCTTAATCATGGCATGTTTGACAAGTGCATTCTTGAATTCTTCTCTAGATGGGAATATCTACCCCACAAAAAATTCATGTTCATCTCTTACCTCTAACTCTCCAATTGGCCCAGCAAGCAATCGAGAATTTAAAATATAAGGATCTTCAGCTAATGGAAACTCCTCCTCTAAGTCACTGTACTCATCTGGGGGAAATCATATTCCTCAATCTGCATATCATCGGCTTGGAATTCTAGTACACTTGTAATGGGTTCTAATTCATTTGCATTCCGGATTTCAATTCCTTCCTCCCCACTCCAAGTTGCCTCAAAGAATTCAACAACTCTTGAAGAAGAATTCAAACCCTCACCTTCTATATTAGTTGCTTCTTCATTTAGATCAATTGCCAAATTCCTTGTAATTTCTGATGCATTCCCCGTGACAGCATTATCATCAAGAGTATTCCATATTTCGGAGATAATTTCGTCAACATCATTATCATCCCTGAAAAATAAATTAAAATTACATTTAGCAAACTTTGAAAAACATAATCAAGGACCTAGGAAGGCTCAAACCTCTAACCTTGCTGAAAAACCCGGAAATTTTCCCACTTGAGGCCCACCCTCGGCCTGAAATGGAGGTATTCAGGCCCAAACTGGGCCTGATTTGAAGTGATTTCAGGCCCACCCTGGCCCTGCCAATTTTTTATTTCAGGCCCTCCATTGGGCCTGAAATGTTTTTATTTCAGGCCTACGGTGGGCCTGAAATAAATCATTTCAGGCCCACCCCCTTGTGCCTCCCAGGGCCTGAAATCACAGGGCCTGAATTATATTGATTCAGGCCCTCCCAGGCCCTCAAATCCAATGATTTCAGCACATGTAAGGACCTGAAATCTTTTCATTTCAGGCCCTGGGAGGACCTGAATTCCTTTTTTTTCAGGCCCTAGGTGGACCTGAATTCATTTTTTTTCAGCCCCTGCCAATGCCTGAAAACAACATATTTGATTCACTCCTAGGGCCTGAAATCTAATGATATCATGCACTCCTAGGGATTTAACTCCTTTAATTTCTGGCCCTTCTAGGGCCTGATATGGTAATATATCATCCCTAGGTCGAATTCAAGCATTTTTTTATCTTCATTTTAACAAATTTCACAGAGCCTTATTATGTAATGATATCACCCTTAGACTCCTCCAAACATACAAATTCTAGCAAGAGTTGATAAGTATAAAACCAGGTCTGATACAATATCAAAGATGACAATCATACTTACATTACTATTTGTATTTGTTACCAATCTGTTGCTTGCTTTTTCTCCTTCAACACCTATCTTCCTCACCTGCCTTGATCAATTGAGTTGTGCAAAGTCGAAATATATATGTACCCTCGTGATGATTCGACTTTTGTAAGTTAGTATTATATATATAGGCTGAGAATATTTCCACTACCTTGCCATCCGAACCACATATTCTTATTTTACTGCAAAAGTGGTTCGGATGTCTCGAAAATGGTAATGGAAAAGGTGTATTGTGGCGCCAAGGGTATAATAGGAAGTTCACTTAAAGGGCTGCGCCCTTTGGTAAAATAGAAACCATGGGACGCCCTTTGGTAATTACGTATTGTTACGTACGCCCTTTGGTAAATTGCCATTTAAATATGGATTCCACCTATTATGAGTACAAGTATCTCCCCGTGTTTAAGATATCGAATGTCCGTTAATTAATTAAATTACTGACAATTTAATTAATTAACATCTAACTCCTTGAGTAGTACCACTCAACCTTATCATCATGTCGGACCAAGGTCACCTGCAGGATTTAACATGATAAACCTTATGAGCTCCTCAAGGGGACATCATCAACCTGACTCACCAAGATATGGTTTTCGTCTATAATCAACGACACACCATGTAAATAATATTATTTCCCAACTTACCGGGTCTATCGATTTAACAGAATAAATCTCGCTCATTGGTAAACCAAATAAATAAATACTAAGTACATGTGCCCGTTATTATATTGGAATTAAGAGCATGTACTCCATAATAACTGAGGTCTAATTCAATTATAAAGTCAGCATAAATTGAATTACCTCTATATCGGTCATTACACACAAAGTGCACTAGTGTAATTCTATGGTCAAGATAAACCAATACCAAATTATACTACAACTATCCCGATGGTTTGTCCAAATCCATCTCAGTTGTGAACCTCTACTTATTGTTAGGACCAAAAGGAATTGAGATATCTCCACAATGGTATGATATTGTCCACTTTGGGCCTAAGCCCTCATGGTTTTGCTCTTGGGCTCTCCCAAAAGGCCTCATGCCAATGGAGATATCTTTTTTTCCTTATAAGCCTATGATCTTTCCCATGTGTTTTCAATGTGGGACTATGTTTGCAACCTTGCAACCCCAACAATCCCCCCTCAAACAAAGGACCACAAGCCCCCCTCAAGCGGAAACCCTTTCCGTTTGATGTCTGATCCTCAACCCACCAGGACTTTCTGCCCCTCGGTCCACCCGACCTACTAGGACTTCACTGCCCCTCAGTCCACCCGACCTACTAGGACTTCACCGCCTAGCCGCAACTAGGACTTCTCTGCCTGGTGTCTGGTCCTCTTGATCAAGACACGGGAGCCCACACATCCTTTATTCAAGGCTTAACCCACATGATTAGATCTAGATCATGGCTCTAGCTCATGCTTCTTCCGGCGGTTAGTCCGGTGAAGAGCGACCTGGCTCTGATACCAATTGTTAGGACCAAAAGGAATTGAGATATCTCCACAATGGTATGATATTGTCCACTTTGGGCCTAAGCCCTCATGGTTTTGCTCTTGGGCTCTCCCAAAAGGCCTCATGCCAATGGAGATATCTTTTTTTCCTTATAAGCCTATGATCTTTCTCATGTGTTTTCAATGTGGGACTATGTTTGCAACCTTGCAAACCCAACACTTATACTATACAAGGAACTGATAACATGATCTTTTATGTGACGCCACACATCATATTATCTACAATGTAAAGTATCAGACAATATGCACATACTAATATGAACATGCAAACAGTGATTTTGTGATTTCTTTCAAAATGTAGATGCCCATACAAAAAGTAAGACTTTTAGTATACATCCTAACTGCAGGAAGGCCTGAAGCAATTCAAGAGTGATCGGATGCTTGTGAAGAGGACCCGGACCAATAGTGGTCCTTCGTTTGAGAGGAAGATTGTTGAGGATCAATCAAAATCTAATATTGGCTAGAAATGGGAAAAAAATCATGAATTTAAAAGGATGGAAAGTATCTCCATTAGCATGAAGCCTTTTGGGGAGAGTCCAAGAGCAAAGCTATAAGAGTTTAGGCCCAAAGTGGACAATATCATACCATTATGAAAATATTATTGATGCAGTCTGACCCTGATTGTTGTTTTGGTGTTGACACCGATTTAAGTTTTGATTTAAGTCTGGTTAAACGAATGGAGATTAAGTCCTAGTCGCGGACTGGGCACGAAATCCTAGCTTGGAGGGCTAGGTGGGAAAAGCCTTAACCTGGAGGGTTAGACATGTGAAAAATCCTAGCTTGGAGGGCTAGGTGTGGAAAGGTCCTAGCTTGGAGGGCTAGGCATGGAGAAATCCTAGCTTGGAGGGCTAGGTGTGAAAAATCCTAACTTGGAGGGTTGAGTGAAAAGTCCTAGCTTGGAGGGTTAGGTGAAAAGTCCTAACTTGGAGGGTTAGGTGAAAAGTCCTAACTTGGAGGTTAGGTGAAAATTCCTAGCTTGGAGGGCTAGATGAAAAGTCCTAACTTGGAGGGTTGGGTGAAAAACTCCTAGCTTGGAGTGCTAGGTGAAAAGTCCCAACTTAGAGGGTTAGGTGAAAAGTCCCATCTTGGAGGGTTAGGTGAAAAGTCCCAACTTGGAGGGTTAGGTGAAAAATCTTAGCTTGGAGGGCTAGGTGAAAAGTCCTAGCTTGGAGGGCTAGGTGAAAAATCCTAGCTTGGAGGGCTAGGTGATGAAATCCTGGTGAGTGAAGCCAGGACCTAGCTTGGGAAGCTAGGTAGAAGTCCCGGTGAGTGAAACTGGGCACGGAGTCTTGGTCCGAGGGACTGAGCACGAGTCAGGGGAGGCAGGGAGTCAGTTCTCTTGACTTAGAGTGGGTTTAACCTTGCCCGGATCGGTCTGGTGACCGATCAGGGAAGTTGGCACGAAGTTCCTTCTTGGATCGGTCTGGTGACCGATCCAGTGATGTATGATTGGTTTGGTGACCAATCAGGGCGCTTCCAATGACTTTGGCAAACCTACTGATCGACTCCTGATCGGTCTGGTGACCGATCAGGGAGAAACCTGGACCGATCAATCTGAACGATCAACTGTCGCAAGGTTTCTCACCTTGACCGATCAGGATGGAGCCTGATTGGTCTGGGATCATCCTGATCGGTCTGGTGGCCGATCAGCCAGTGTATTTCAGGCGGGATTGTTGCAAGCTGATTTCTGGATCGGTTTGGTGACCGATATGGTGACCGGTCAGGGTGATCGATTATACAAGCTTGTGATCCCAAGTTTCTCACTAAGGACCGATCAGACTGGAGCCTGATCGGTATAGGATCATCCTGATCGGTCCGGTGACCAATCACTTTAATTCAAAATGCACTGTCAAATGCTTTGATCGCGTCTGAACACATCTGATTTCTCTGCGCTTAATCTCTGATACTTGATTCACTGTTGATTTGTTGTGCTAATGTTCTGATTAAGTGTGCAGGTGACAGAGATGGATTCAAACACTCAAGGAGAGTCAGTGGAGGCCTTTCCTTGGAGCAGGTTTGTCCATTTGCCATCTCAGGTTGCAACGGTTGCTGGCGCTGCCGGAGCTGCTGACTGGGGCTAAGCTGAGAGAAGCTCAGGGAGTCCAGAAGAGATCAATGGTAGGCTGGTGGTTGCAGGTGAGCAGCTAGAGGCTGCAGTGAGATGGTGACCTGGCGATCAGTGAGCTGAGACTTAAGTGCTTGGTGGCAAACAAGTCTTGGCAACGAAGTTCTCTACATTGTGCTTGTGCGATCTGTTGTTCCATCATCTTGAGCAAACGACCGTGATCTTTGAAGCAACCGTCTGTTACTTGGGCACTTGGAAGAGAAACAAGAAGCTTGGCGAGTCCATCAGTGAGAAGACACGAAGAAGGGAGTTCTTACGTAAGATCTGCACTGCGTAGAGCTCGGGAGAAGTTTGCTTGTGTTCTTGTGGTTCTAAGTGCTAAGTAAGATCCTTCTTATATTTCCTGTACTTTATACTTCATCATCTTGAAACGTTGTGGAGAGGTTGCTTCACCGAGAAGGAGGTTGCATTTTATCTGGTGTTCACCGGGGCTTGATCTGTCGACGATCAAGGGATCGCCCACCTTAAGGGCACGCCAAGGAGTAGGGGCAAGTTATCCCCGAACCTTGTAAAGCCTCTTGTTAGCGTTCTTGCATTTGTTCTTAGCTTAGGGTTTAGTTTTCTTCAACTCTGTTTTTGTTTGCTTCCGCTACGCTACTAATCGTATAAGTGCAGAAAACTTGAAAAGTGTTAAAAGTTAAGTGTCTGGCTACATTCACCCCCCTCTCTAGCCATCCAAGTTCCAACAAATATGTTTTGTAAGTACCCCAGGTGAGTTTTGATAAAGTCAACCGAGTCAAGTTAGGTTTTGTAGTGTTTTGATCCTTATGTCTAACTGTGCAGGAGCTTAGGAGCGCAAGAAGCCGAGCGGAAGGTCCAACGGTAAAGAAGAATGACACGGGAAGGCAGCCGATGGGCTCGGTGCATCCGAGGGACACGGAGGTCTATGGAAGAGTACACCGGTGGAGCGAGAAAAGACGTGCATGACTTCCAAGGGACGAGAAGACGGGGGGAAGCACGCTCGAGGAGAAGGCCAGAAGAGAGTTCGGGTGAGCCTAACTTTAGAATGCCCAAGATCATCCAAGAAGATCTGGTGCAGACTAGTCAGCACTGTGCTGACCGAAAGTCACTCGGGCGCCCGTGAATGGGGATTCCTCTATGCACTAGGGTACCCTTGTTCTCGGGCGCCCCAATCCATACAGGCATTCGAAAAGCCAAAAATGATTCAGAAGTAGCTGTTCGCGAACGTTGTGAAGTGGATAACCTTTGAGCCATATGTTAGGCGCCCCCAAGCACTTGGGCGACCATGTAGGGTCACGTCAGTAATCGGATAAACTTTACTAGAGCTATAAATAGACTCCCAGAGCTCAGTTACATTCATTCGATTTACTATAACAAATTTCTATTGTGCTTTCTTTGTTTTTTCTTAAGTTCAAAGTGTGTAAGAGGCTTATTTACCCCAAGGAGTTAATTAAGAGATCGAGCTACATTTTACCTTGATTCTTCCTGGTTGTAAAGCAGATAAATTGGTTGTGTCTCTTTTCCCTTTTTGCTTAGCTTATTCTTACGTTTATTTTGCTTATAATCTAATCTCCATCATTGTTGAGCAAGAATAAAAGATCTTTATTTTTTAGGGGTAATTCACCCCCACTCTTGCCAACTGTATGATCACCAACAATTGGTATCATAGCTAGGACGCTCCAGAAGAACTAATCGCTAACTGAAACACTTACAAAATGGTCGGACTAGCCATCTACCTGTCAAAGTTCAAGGGGGAGTTCGCTAGTTAGAAGCGAAAAATACAGGTATTTTTTAAAACTGATTTTGATTTGTTACTAATAATCGTCGAAAGATGATGCCGAAAACGCATAGAGAATATGAAGTTGAGAATAAAAGATTGAGAGTAGAGAAGATGTGTGTGAAAATGATGAAATAAACTCCTTGTTTATAGAGTTTGGATCATAACGGTCATTAAATCATAGCCATTGATCAAGAACGGTCAAATGATCTTAACCATTGAAAAAATAAAAAAAATAACACCTGCCGGCGGTTCGAAGCCGTTGAAACCGCCAGTTCCTCCCCACCTAAACTGGAGCCGACCCAGCATCCTGCCGGGCCGGTTCCGGTTCAACCCCGCAAACCGAGTCAATGACTGCGTTCGGGCTAGACCCGGGCTGGACCTAACCCGTGGTCATGTCTACCCGTGACTTCCTCCCGAATTAAACCAAAACTACACACCTCTTTCTTGAGCGACGTCGACCATCAGTCAAGTCCTAGCCCAATTTCTAAGGTTATGTTTGGTAGGTTTTTTTTTTCATTAAAAAAATGATTTTTAAAAAAAATAAATTTGATTTGATTAAAGAATAAAATAAAATTATTTTTCAGAAAATAAAAAAGTATGATTTTTTAAAAATAAAAATAAAAAAATAAAACAAACACCCTAAGTATCTCCGAACTAACTTCCCGAACATTTAACAGTTCGGAGTCGGATTCCCAAGCCCCTCTTGGATGAGTCCGGAGCTAATCAGGTCAAGTACCGAGCCCAATTTCTTTCTTTATGGGCCTGACCAGGGCGGCCCATCTCCTATTATAAAATATTATTTGCAAATACAATCATTTGAGCCATGACAGTCAACTGATTTAGATTCTCAAGTTGGGGCGACCAATCCGATCAAGCTGTGCAATCCAGACAAACTAATTGATCTAACAAACTAGTCGATCTAGCCGGATGGGCTAAACAAGCCAAAAATAGCCTAACACACCAAACAAATTAGACCGATCAAATTAATTCGTCGAGCAACTTGGACCAGTCAGGCAAGTTGATCCACATGGGACGATCAATTCAAATAAGACAGATCGGCTGGTTGGATCGGATAATCTGATCAGGCCATTTGCTCCAAGCGGCTTGCTTGATTTGGGCTGCCCGGTCAGATTGCACAATGTCATCAGGCCATTTGGCTTGATCAACTTGCTCAATTTGGGTCGGTCGGTTAGATTAGATGAGTAATCCTATTGGGTTGCATCAATCAGTCCATCCGCGAGACCTAAATGGATTGATCTTTTTGACCAGGTTGAAGTCAGTCTAACTGAACCGGTTCGCACATCCAAGCTGATCAATCTAAGAGCGCCAAATCGATGGGTTGGCTTGCTGTCTGATTGGTTCAAGCTGATTTGCTGGCCTGGTTGTGAATAAGTGTGATCGATGAAGGCAAAAAAGCTGGATCAATCAATTTGAACTGGTCAGGTGGCGTGCCCTAGTCAGGATAAATTGACTTTGCCCAAATTGTATGATAAATCCAATTTTACTTTTTTTTCTTTCCAAAACACATTCTAATAACATTAAAACAATTTATTTTTAACAACTAAGGGGATTTTCAGTGCAATAAATCCTGAAAATTTTTACTATATTCTTTAATGCATTCTTCTAATATGTATGTATGAAAGTTATTTTAATATATTTTTTGTGCAATAAACGGAAACGAGGCGTTCAGTCTTTCAGTCTATACAATTTTCTTAACTTGAAACGATGCACACACACATGGTATTTCTTAACTTTTCCCTTCCCTTCAGACTAACCAATTTTCTCAATTGCTTTATCCTTTAATTTCTTCCCCAAAATGTCAGTTCTGGGCGTCCGTTGTTGAATCGGAACGCTTTCCTAGAACAAGAGCGAACAATTAAACAAATCAATGGAGAAACCCTAAAAGAAAATTATTAAATCTCAATAAGAAGAAAAAGAAATACATGTATATTGTTGTGGTCTGATAGTGCAGTAAGCTGTAATCCAAAGACCAGATGTAATTAAATGTAATAAAAGCAATCAAATCAAAAATGGCGATGAGTTTGGTCGATCGAAAGGCAGGGGATAGGAACAGTAGGTGTTGTTCTTGATGCAAAGGAAGAGTCTTTCGTACGCCAAGGACATCTTGGTGGCGGTGAACATGGACTGGGCGTAGTCCTTGCATGCCCGGCCGCGCTCCGCCAAGCGCGCCGGCCCCTCGCCCACCACCTTCTCCAGCACCTCCAGCAGCGCCTCCACATTAGGAGCGAACGTGTACCCGAACTCGTCGTCCACCACGATGGTCCCCTTGATGCTGGGAAACCGCGTCGCCGCCACCGGCTTGCCGCACTGCATCGCCTCCATCAGCGTCAGGTCCAGCCCCTGCGGTCGCAGCGTCGGGTTCAGGAACACGTCCAGCGAGTTGTAGAAGGCTCTCAGCTTCTCCGGCGGCACCGGGCCCAGCGCCACCACGTTGCGGCCCAGCTCCGCGTACCGCTGCGCCCACGGCCCCGAACCCGCCACCACCAGGTACACGTTCGGGTGGCGCAGGGACAGCTTGGCGAACGCCTCGTGCAGCAGCGGGTGCCCCTTGTCCTTCACCAGCCGCCCCGCCACGCCCATCACCAGAGCCGACGAGCCGAGGGGGATGTTCATCTCGGCACGGAAGGCGTCGCCGAGGCTGGCGTCCGGGGCGAATTTGTCCTCTTCGACGCCGTTGAGGATGACGTGGACGCGACCGGAGGGGATCTGGTACACGTCGCGCAGCATCTCCCCCGTGCTGTCGCTGATGGCGACGTGGTGGGCGTAGTGGTGGAAAAAGCGGATCTCGTCGAGGACCTTGTAGATGGACCCGCCCAGGGAGCGGTTGAATGCCGGGGAGAGGGGCTCGTCGGGGCGGCGGGCCAAATCCTGGTAGATGCCCGAATGGAGCGCCTCCAGCGAGATGCCGTGCCACGACACGACCAGGTTAGGAACGCGGCGCGCCCACCGGTGGAACACCGCCACGCTCTCCGAGTGCACCACGTCGAAGGCACCGCCCTGCTCCGCCTCCGCCTCGTACAGCGTCCAGGCCTCGTCGCACCGCCAGTTCGTCCCGGAGAGAAAGTGGAGACGCGGGCCGCCGCCTGCGCCGCCGCCCTCGGGCGGCAGCTCGGCCGAGGAGGAGGGCGCCGAGGTGAAGACGTGGATGGCGTGGCCGCGGCCAGACAGGGCGGAGTGGAGGGTGAGGGCGTGGCGCTCCATGCCACCGGGGGCGGAAGACACCGGCCACTTGCGGGTGAAGACGGCGATGCGCAGGCGGTCGGGAGGTGGGCCGTCGGGGGTGAGTCGAAGGCTGTTCCAGGAGAAGTGGGCGTGTCGGAGGTCCCCGGAGAAGGTTGTGACCTTGGAGCGGGCAGAAGATGTGGCGGCGTTGCGGCAGGAAGTGGAGGAGATGGAAGGGGAGTGGAGGAGGAGGATGGCGATGGAGGAGAGGGCGAGGAGGAGAAGAAGGGTGGTGGGAAAGGCGGAGTTGGGTTTCTTGGGGCGGAAGGCCATGTAACTCACACAAAGACTCAAAGAGGCGTTCGGGACGCCTCACAGCACACTTCCTGTCTTTTTTCCTGGAATATAACGTATTAGGGCACCATAAAGGGAAGAAGAATTAGGCATGTAATAGTGCGTTCCTCACGTCTTACCTCCTCTGCCTTCCTTCTCCTTCTGCCTTCTGCCTTCTGCCTTCCTTCTCCTTCGTTTTTTTCTTCTGTGTTTACTTCGTGATGTTCATCGTCCTCTTTCAACTCCAGTTCGCTTTGGATTTTGGCTTTTGAAATATATAAAAACAGTTGTTATAATTAATTGGGTCTTACTTACTAAGAGAGTCGACTTTACTTCAAGTTACAGCATAAATATGAGTCACATGGTTCCTTGACTTCCTTCCCCGCTCCAATCGATGTGAGATCTCGACTTGAAGATTTTTTTTATTTTGAAAAATTTGATAAAAACTCTCGAAATTGATCTTTGCACGTAGTCTCCACTTAATAAAATTTTTACAAACTATGATTAACAAAATAATTTTGTGTATTATTTTTTTATTAGTATAAAAAAATAAAAATTTAATATATATTATAAAGATTTGAATATAAATTGTTTGAGATTAAGTACTAATTTAAAAATTTTGAGTATATATTATTTCAGTATATAGTAAAATTTTTAGTTTATATTATAAAAATTTAAGTATAAATTGATTTAGATTTAGTATTATTTTTAAAAAATTAAGTATAAAATTTAAAATTTTAAATATGTGAGGTTACATTAAGATGATGATGGAAGGATCATCGTATAAAGATCTCACAGGAGAGGTCATTGAAATTTTATACTCAAATTTTTTACATTAATACTTAATTTTAAATAATTTATACTCAAATATTTATAATATATATTGAATTTTTACTCTTTTATACTGATGATAAAAAAATAACACACAAAATTATTTTACCAATACCATCAAAAAGTGCATGTAAAAATTTTATTAGGTAGAGAATGCATATAAAACTAAGGGGCATTTGGTTTATTTCATTTTTCAATTTCATTTTCTAGAAAATCGCATTTTCTAATTTTCTAAAAAATGATTTTTTTTCATTCTCCAATTTTCTAGAAAACACTATATTTTTTTTTAGAAAACAAAGCTGGAAAATGCAAACCAAACATGTTTTCCAGAAAATCGTATTTTCTACAGAAAATAAAAATGAAAAATAGACTGAAAAATACAAACCAAACGCCCCCTAAATTTCTTTTCACTTCTCCAATTAACTCAATTTTTAATGCCTTTCACTTTAAGTGAGACTCTAGGGTTGCAAAGTCAACTGACCAGATATAAATAAACACAGACCTGAAAATTGCTTCTAAATATGGTAGACCATGCGTGATGGCAACTTTGAAAAAGGGTGGAAAACAAGATTCTAATCTCGACCCATTTTACCATCATAAAGTTATCCTATTGCCAACTTAGAGGATAATACCTAAATGAGTGTCCATACTGATTAACAGCACATTAATTAACGTGGAAATCAAAAACCAAAATCTATGGAACTACAATCAAAATCACACACACCACAATAGACCCTGGAACAATAACACGCATCTGTACCGTAATACAACTCTAGCAAGACAGGAAAATCTAAATCATTGATTAAGATCAAGTATCAATTTCATTCGGCGATTAAAATAACAAACCTACGCTTGTAAAAATATTAGGCTCACCATAGAGCATACTATTTAAACAATAATCATAGTATCTAATAGGCGTCATCATCTTCACCCTCGGAACTATCTTCACTGGAGTGCGGCAGCACAGAAACAACTGCAGAGCAGCAGAACCATTCTTTGTCCTTCAAGAGAAGGCAACTTCCGTCTGAGTTCCATTTGATATCGCATACAAGAAAGTCTGGCAATGGAATATTGACACAACAAGCTCCAGTGGACGTCCACATATACAACTGAGGGGTCCCAGTGCACAGGACAAGCCGAGGGCAAGTAGGATCCCAAGCTACCGCTCGAATTGGATCTTTCTGCACCAATACTGAGGCCAACTCAAGGCGTCGAATATCCCATATCCACAGAACAGTCGGCATATTATCGTTGCGAGTGCAAACGTATTGACTGTCATTGCTCCACGCTAATAAACCTGCACATATTGTAATAGTAAATGAATTTCAAATTCTTATTTGATGAAAAAGGACAAAAGTTCCATAATGTAACGAGTTGTTTCGATAAAGAGATTGCACATGGCATATTCTCAAAGGAGAATTACAATTGAGCATATATATATTGAATGATGACATATGCCAAGGTCATTTTGTTCTTGAATGTAGATACTCGGACGACTAGATGCAATCTCATCATCGCTGGTGCAATCACCATGACAATTTTTTATCATAGTTTAGATTGAAATTGAATCATTACTTAATTTCCAAAGAAGCGTACGTTTAACTTCAGATATCTTTTTCAAATCTAATCTATTCAGCAAAGCCCATAGAATTTGCAGGATATGTGGCAAATTATGAGAACATCATTGACGATGTAAAGCAATGGTATGAAGAATATCTTTATTCCACATGATATGGATAAAACAAAATAAAATAGTAGTACTGAATAAAAAGACAAGTTGATGAGCAGAGAAAAATAAGAATTAGAAAGACGCTTACCAATTCCTTGCTTTGGATTAGGTTTATCTGCTGCTGGCTTTTGGAACGGTAAACTGAATGGACAATCCATAACTTTGTACTTGACTCTCAAGTTGCCTTCGGCAGCATTTTCTAGAGAGATGAAGGTTCAATAGACATTGCATGTGTTGAATCATTAGTTGTTATAAAAAAGCTCCTTTTCTGGAAAAAGGACTTAAAAGTATAAAACTCATTGTCTCAGGGCCTAAATGAGATAATGAGTAGAAAACAATGTGTCTCAGGGCCTAAACTCATTTAACATTGAACTTATTTTGGCTAGATAAAACTTTGTGTCATGTGGTTAGAGTATAAGCCAAACTTGTTTGTCAGTAAGAAATACTGCCACTGTCTCAGGGTCTAAAAGAAAATATAAAACTCCTTATCATAATTAAAGCAGGATTTCTCAAATCTCATTAACGTACCTCCAATTCTTATTCTAGATGCATTGCAGGGAACCTCAACCGATTTAGAGAGATAAGGATGTCTGAGGAGGACTCAATTATCATTTCCTTAATCTCTTAGAAGATTATAAAACCTAATTTAGTCAAATATAACTCTTTATTGAGGAAATGTTTGATGAAATCCACAATTGAAGTGTTTTTCGAAGGATAATGACGTTGTGGAGACCTTGACCTTCCTAATTAGCGTTTGGTTCAGGTTAGTCCTTAATTGCCTCAATTTTATCAGGATTTATACAATTTCCTTACATAGAAATGGTAAGCCAGAAAAAGAGGAAAACGAAGAGTAATTAGGAACATAAAAGGAACATTGCTCTCTCTCTCTCTCTCTCTCTCTCTCACTTGCTCATCTCATATAGAATATATAAGTATTTCATTGAATAGTGTTTGATATGCAGTAGATCATAGAAGTGAGACAACACAAACTAGCTCGACATAGTCTGGTCAATATCTTCTTGACAGAAATTGATATTTGATATTGTATCACTTTGGTAATCTGTAATCAGTATCGATACTGAAATTTGAAATCTTGTGAATAACAGCTTCAACAATCAAATGTTACTACAAATGAAAACGGACAACACAACCCTGAAGACCAAAAGTTGGATATTATGCAAGGATTGCTCCAAAAGAAGATGAGTGAACATGAAAAATTCTTTCTTCTTGTTTCTTTAGATGGAAAAATTCATGTAAATCAAAAGCAAAAAGGGAGTTCATGTGACTTTAAAGCATCACATATGTAAAACCATGTAATATAATAATCAGGAAAGCATCAAAAGCATCATGTTTGAATAATCATAAATTAGATGTGAATGGTGCATTTTCTACATCTTCAGCTATTTTGCTTTGCAAATCACGATGCTCATGTATTCTGGTCAAGGGATGTTTGATAAAAATAGTCATAAACTTACTACAAGAAAAAGAATCATCATTATTCTTACCAGCGCAAGTACCTTGTATTCCACGTGGGAAGTTGTCACTTAGATATAGTTCAGTCATATCAAGTTGCAAAGGTTCATCAACTTCCTACCACAGATATTCATATCTTGGAATTAACAGTTAGTGAGACAACTGAAACATGTGAGGCAAAATGAGTGTGAATAGTGCATATATGCTCACCTTGAAGAGAACTGCATTACATGGACTGCGAATGGTAGTTACATGTGAGAATTCAGCAAAAGTTTTCCATGTCAGGTGGTTGAGGGCCCGTAACATCTGATCATAGCTACCAACAGCCAGGAATTGGCCACATGGAGACCAGGCAACAGTCTTTACACCTAATCCACTATCACATGGTTGATACTTGAATAAGCATCTACCATCTGGAGAATAAATCAGAACCTGTGTATCATAAGTAGTATTATTAATGTAGCACTTATTGCAAACAGCCAGGGCACAACAGAAAGTTTAGGTCGAAGCAGATATAATAGCAAGCAACCTTTTAGTTCATTGAGGCAGTCCTAGCAAACTGGATAAAACCCTTGATGAACACTCTCATTAATCCCTACCAATTAGACCTCGTCAAAGGCAGATAGATTGACAAAGTCTTCATTACAAGATGGTCCTCACTCATGCAAAGAAGGGGATATAGCATGTTTCATGCACACACAAGACTTTTTCAAGTATTTCAACTCAGTCTTTTGGGATACACTCCCAAAATGCATATGCACGTCAGTTATTCACCATTGCATGTGTTACCAATTGTTCACCAACAGTCAGAGACTAAAGCGGGGGGCTTGCTGTTGATTTTTTATGGCATGCCATGTAAAGAGATGAATATTGATTTTTGTGGCTCAGTGTTTACTGGGTTTGTAAGTTAAGGAATAGTGTTAAATACCAGCAGGATCGTTGCAAAAAGATTCAGTTTAAAAGTTGTAATGAGAACATTTTGCTATGTATTTTATTGTTGGTCTTCTAAGATCTCAAAGGGATGGGATTTGGATGATACACACATTTGCAAAATGGGTACATTAGAAAGTCTAGTTGGATCAAATTTCAAGGAAATTACCAAACTCCTTGAATGCCCTAGTATCATTTTGATTTGAAAAGCCTATTTCATGTTGAGGTTTTGGCAGAGTTCGTAGAGAGCTTTGAGCAAAAAAATTAATTTCAACACCTCTTCACTCTCAAAGAGATGGACCTATTTAAAGCTCTACCTGGGAAAGCATGAAGTTCCACAACGTTGTTGGATGAAATTTACATATCTCCAAATAACTAAGAGTAACTCTGTCTCTCTCTCTCTAATTATGTCCAAGTAAATAAGATAAATGAAATCGAACAGATATGAGATAGTACAATTCTTTCTTTACTTTTTTTTTCTCTTCCCTTAAACTATTTCATTCGCCTTCTGTTCTTTCTGTCCATGTACAGTGTATGTGTTTCCCCGTAAAAAAAGGTTTTAGCATTAGCGAATGTTAAGTAATATCTGAAAAGTTTATAATGAATTCCTTTTCCAGAATAGTAGATCTAAAGCATATGCTATTAAAATAATGATTTCATTTTCCATAGGAAAACAATATTCTAAAAAGCATACTGACACACAAACAGAGTATTGATGAGAAGCACATATAACAAAAAGAAATTGTTTGACCAGCATTAACAAGTTAATAAATTTTAGCATTATTAATCATAGAACCGTTTTTAGGAATATGGTTATATCGAAATACTTGATTTGAAGGAACAAATACACGATAACAAGTATCCTTCCATTAAAAGAAGAAAAAAATTAATCTTTAGAAGATCAAAACATTATCACCTTGTATTCGAGAAGAGAGTCCCAGATCACGATGGTACTATCATCCGGAGACCACTCAGCGCCTGATAAATCTATTGTGTCAACAGCATAAGCGCCCATAATTTCCCATGTCTGACAGGAAAGCAAATTTATAAAGTCTTTACAATCACGCCTCGTGCATACTGCAGCAAACTTGCCATCTTTAGTGAAAGAAACACCTCTTGAAGCAAGTTTTGGCCACTGCACATGAACACAGGCAGTGTTTAGCAGTGACCAAACAGTCAATCTCAGCTGAAACTCAGATGTAGTCAGTATGTGACGACTGTCAGGGCTCCACCTTGCATATAAAACTCCAGCAGGGCCTTCGTCTATTCTGCATGTCCATTCTGGTTGGGTTAGTGACCATGCCTGCACTACCGGTTTCTTGTGAAGACCGCAAAGTATGTATTCAGAATCCAAAGCCCATTCAATATATCTTATCTTGTCCACACACGAAAATAGTTGTATGACCTGTGGAGACAGAGCAAATCAACTACAATATCACAAAAGCATTTTTCAGAATAGTTAATAAGCAGAACTAAATATTTTTTCTTTTTGAAGTCGTTAAACTCACGGAGCAAGTATGCTTTATGATAATTACAGTTAGCTGAGAATTTATTAACAAAATTATTCCGTCTTCATACGCAGAATTCATAACAACAGATGGCATAGAATTGAATCTAAAAGACACAAAATTTATCCGAGTGATGATAGGGAGAGTGAATTTGGGAGAGTGAATGGGAGAGTGAATGACGTGGCAGTTATTGTATACACGTCCGATCGACGATCGAACACCACCGGCGGCCTTCGGCCGCCGCCCCGACCCAAACTATACCCTGGGGGGCACGGTGAACCCGTCGGGGATCGCCACAATTGCGATCTCGCATCATTGACCGTCGATTTCGATGGGTTCACCGTTGCCGACGATCCTGACGAGTTCACCGTCCTCCCAAGGTATAGTTTGATTCGGGACGACAATCAGAGGCCGTCGGTGGTGTCCGATCGTCGATCGAACATGTACACATTAGCTGGACGTCATTCACTCTCCCATTCACTCTCCCAAATTCACTCTACCAATCATTACTCAATTTATCCATAGATGCAGAGTTAACTCTTTTAACGAATGATCAATTGTAAAAGAGCCAATATTTCAACATTCATTTTTTTCTACCAAATTCCCTGAAAGCAAGAAGCGACGCTGAAAATTACTGAATAGCTGCGAAACGCTTGTTACCTTGAGGGAGACGACTTCACGGATAACGAGGCGGTAATCCACAGCGACGGCAAGGAACCGGGAGTCGGGCGAGAAACAGCAGGGGCCCGATTGCTTATACGGATCCGTGAACTCCATGGATCTAATGGGAAATCGTAATGGGAGGAGACCCTAAGAGATCGCTGATGCGGGGCGAGCAATTGCCGCCAGATTAGTCGTCGGGGCGCGCATGACGATCGGAAAGCGGAAACCCTAGGCAGGAACCAAGAAGAAGAGGTGCTTTTGTGCCTGTTTCGAATGTGAGCCACCGAGATGTTCAGTAATTTTCAAAAACAGAAAACAAAGAATAGGTATTGGAGGCACTGGAAAATCCTCTTTACTGATGGTATGTTAAAAAATTCTACTCCCCCTCTGTACCATTCTCTTCCTTTTCCTCACCAAAATATCCTTATTTTTTAAAACAAATTTAAGTGTGAAAAAAATTTGATATACCCAATTAAACATCTTGGCCCAAGAAAGATTGGTTAATATATGAGTGTTATCATCTTATATTGGACCAGATAGTATAAGAATTTGAGATGATCGATTCAGTCTTATAGAAATTTTTTATCGATCACTAGGATAAATCAGAAAGTATTTATGGGGACGATCTAGAAATCTAACGTCTAAGGATTTACGCTCCTTGAAGAAATTTTTTTTATAAAATACATTGTAACTAAGAATCGAACCGTGAATATTTAAAATAGTGATTAATCATTCTATCGCTGCATCGTAGCTCCGGGAGCACAGGTGTTGTCATCTTGAATGTGTGTAAGAGGTGGTAGATTCAAGGTGAAAAAAAAAATCCTGTGTTTTGAAATAAAAATGGAATTGATAGAATACTAAACTTCTACATCATTAATTAATATCCTTTATTTACAAAAACAATAGTATAAAACATGGGTCGACTAGCTCGGGGCCCAACTGGTAACCAATCAAAGGCTCATCGTTCATGCACCGGTTTATTGAAATTATTGGCATTAGAGTTCAGACTTCTTGAAGGGCTTTCATCTCTTGTCCTTCGTCCTGTACTTTGAAGACGACTTATCGATCCCGATCGATCTGAAGCAAGTGATGTTCGCAAGAGTTCCCACGGCATCGACGACCCCCTCGATCCTCGACGTTATTTCTATCAACAGCGACGCCATTGTCATAAGCGGCACAATGTCGAGCAGGCTCGGCGCGGCAGCAGCTGCGCTGCTCTTGTTCTCTTCGTCTTTCGATTGCGTCGTCGGTTGGGTCAGTAACAATTGGTCGGGGAGCGACGACAAAGCGATCTGGAGCTCCTGCACTGCGAGCTTCATCTCCTCCACAAATAAGTTAATGCTCGGAGACCTTTTCATCATGCTGATCGAGCTCGACAGCTCCCTCAGCACCTTGGACGAGTCGGAGCTTAGTTTGACGCAAGCATCTCTGAGATGTTTCTTCAAGCTTTCAGGTGCCTGATTTCAGATTCATTATTCAGAGATATCTCCTCTGTTATATATGATCTGAATCGTTTGTTAGTTTAATTTTATAATTACCTTAGTTTTTGAATTGAGACAAGCATGGAGGGATTCCACGCAGTAAGCGCAGTGCCTGGTGGAAGAACCAACCTTGAGGTACTGCTTCCATGGATGCCTAAATCCGAAACGACCATGCGTCGGCTCCCATCTCGCCAAATTGGCATGTGAATCCTCCGACGCTTTGGAGTTAATTACAGACTCGTAGGCCTTGGAGCGGGGAGACGAAGAACAACACTCTTGGTCTCCATTTGTGTTGTTGCGATCAGCAGTAACGAAGTAGTCTTCCACGCAACCTGGACGATCATTCTTAGTCTTAATTTGGCAAAACTCGAACTGTATTTCATAGCACATACCCTCCAAGGAGTCCGCGAGCTTCGCCATGTTGCTAGAGATGAGGAGGTGGAGCTCCTGGCCGGACCAAACAGGGGAAACGAGCACGCAGACGGAGATGGTTATTCCGATGCCGATGGCGATCGTCGAGACGCGTTGTATGGCTAAGTCCATCAGTTCATCGACGCGGTAGCCCGAGACAGCTACCAAGCTGAAGGTGAGGATGAATATGGTGACGCCGTAGTCGAACCGAGCTTTCACAGTCGGTATGAACCGAGAAAAGGTTGCTGCTGAAGCTGTTGCACCAGAAAGAAAGGAAAGAAGAAAAAAATGTGACGCACTGTGCGTAATTGAGCGAATGTTGAGAGCTGTTGTTGTTGCTCACGTACCTAAAAGGAACACTGACGCGCTAAGAATCAGTGGCTCCACCTTTTGGCCCGACTTGGTTGCCACCCAGTCGATTCCCACTGCAAGGGCGCCGGCGCTAAGTGTCGCTATGGCTCTGTTTATTGCTTTGTACAAGCACCCACCTGTATCCGTGCCATTAGCAACAAGTGGACTATGAAAAAAGGAGAGAAGAAGAAGAAGAATTTTATTTAACTCTGGACTCACCGACTGTATATTCGAAGATAACGACGACGGTCATCACAGCCCACATGGCCGAGCTCCCGAAGCCATTGTACAGGGGCCGAGCATAGTAGAAGAGTGACACCAGAGTGAGGGCGACGCCTACTTTAATGCCATGTATGACCTTCCTCGGATCGTCTGC
The DNA here is from genome assembly GCA_024364735.1 of Boesenbergia rotunda. Taxonomy (NCBI): domain Eukaryota; kingdom Viridiplantae; phylum Streptophyta; class Magnoliopsida; order Zingiberales; family Zingiberaceae; genus Boesenbergia; species Boesenbergia rotunda. Next base: position 84,551 of record JAGFNQ010000431.1, on the reverse strand, counting down.
ACCCATCTTCCAGACTTTCTTCCCGAACGTCGACACCTTCGCCATGGTTGCCACTCCGAACTCAATCAGTCGGCGCCGAGTTCTACAGTTCCAACCGGAGACGGGTTCTGCCGTCGCGGATGAGCCTTCGGGGACGGTCACTCGCCATCCCAAATTGCCAGGCACTTCCTTTTGGCTGCTCATGCTGGTATGATTCCACTAGCTACTCTATGCAAGTTAAGCAGCTAATTGGGATGCTGTAAGGTCAACTTCCTTGGCCGGACATATATAAGGGTGGAAGATGGGAAAGCTGGTGTAGGTACGGAAGGATATATAGTGTTGTACAACCTCACGCCCCAATGGCGAGAGGACACTAGCCAGAGGCATGGCTCTTTGCTGAGACAGCAGTGAACAATTAGGTTGGTGCAAGGAAGGTGCAGCATTGCATATTGCATGTACATGGGAATCATGGAGAATGAATGTACGGCAAGGTACTAGAACTTTTGAATATTTTATTTGAAGATATGGTAGCTCCACTGACAGATCAGTTGCTTTCGCGTAGGCACAACCTAATTTGGGCACCATGAACGTCAATACGCGACTGGCTAATGTGAAAGCTAACTCATCCATATTCATCAAATATGTTTTTTTTTTAATTTTGAATTAAGCACAAGTAAGCTGAGTATTTAAACTTGCTACTGAGTATTCATCAATCTCCACTCCCATTCGATTTGAACCCTCCAACTCATTTACTTTGATAATGCATTATTGACTTGAGTTGATAACAAGAAGAAACATTATTATCTTCTTACATTACTTTCTGTCTGCCGTTCAATTTTGCATCTTTTTCTTATTTTATTTTTCACTCTTCTTAGAGAAAGAAAGATAGATATCTACCAATGGCATTCAATTTAGGTAAGGTCAGACATACCATATTTTTTTTTCTAATTTTTTTGCAGAATCATAAGCTGCTAATTTGCTAGTTCTAGTGTAGAAATTGGGTGCATGAATGTGGCATCCGAGCTGTATTCCATTTACTGCTTGGTGAGTTCATGCTTGCAGAGATGCAACTAAATGAGAGAACTTCCATGGTGAACCAGCCGCCAATGTGAAACAGATCTGATAAGATTGCGAGACATATCTTTATGGTACAGGTTGATGTCAGAATCGTCGTGCTTTCCATCTTCCAAGTGCTGCGAGAAAGAACAAGGAATTGGCACAGACGAAGTCAACGTACGGTTAATGTAAGGAATAGTATTTAGAACAAGAATCTCCTCGTTTGGTGTAAAGGAAATTGATTAACTTTTTGTTCATGTTTGACACAAATAAGAATTTTTTTTCTTTCTTCTTCTACTTCATCATCATATCAGACCAACACATTGTTGAAAAAGTGTGGTTTGCTAACTTCTGTCCATTGAAATCATCGTTATTCATGATTTGTTCACTTTATTTAGCTCCCATGCTAGACAATCTAACACATTGTTGGTCGACGTTTGATCCTGCAGGGACATGGTCGAATGTGTGATGAGGATGATTTATCACCCATTTTTCTTGTTGCACTCGCTATAGCTCGAAAGACGAGAACGAGTGCTTGTATTTTTATCCATCAAGAGTAGAGAAGTATAAGGCACATTTCTTCATAGGCTGTGGTGGAGCACTGCACAAAGACATGGCTATGTGACATGATCCATGTCTTCCTGGACAAGTTGTGCAGATACTGATGTCTCAGTTTATATTTTCACGTCGAGCAAAATCATTCTTAGAGCAAGCTTTGTGATTCAGTTACCATATCTGTGACCAATGATTATGAGTAAATCAGGGTTTAAATTTGTTGGCTGGAATCTTGCCCATATGGAAATTATCAAACAATGATCTTGAAAGCAATTGCTCCTCTGTTTCTCCTAGTTTTACAAACCTTATAATAACCTGACCATACATTAGCCTCGTATGATTCAATAGCCTAAGTTCAAATATGACTGATAGATTTTGTTAAAATATATTTGAAATGATTAAGTGTTCTATACTAAAAAAAGCTCTATATGAGGTTATAATCAAAGGTTTCCAATCAACACATTTCCCTCTAATCGATTGGAGTGTCAAATACAGCCACTAAATTTCCATAGCCTCTAATCAAATATAAATATTTTCAATTATTATTTTCTTCCTGCATATAATTTTTTTATTACTGTAGTTTTTCAGTGGTAGTCATGATCATTGTCATCTTATCAGTCCATTTCTTAAGTCATATAACTGTAGTTTTCTGTACTGTAGCAACAGCAAACATCTGTACCTTTAGTTTTGCGACCATAACACTTCAACAAATTCTCGCTTTGAATCTTCTATTTCCTTTTCCTCTGCTTGATCTAGCTTATTTTTGATTAAGATCCCTCCTGTAATTAAACTCGTTTTCAACAGTGTGACTTGAAAAGTTCTAGATATCCCTTTCATTGCCTAGCTTTAGAAGTAAGCTTATCACTTTGTGACGATGCATTGAACCTTTTGGTCATCACTATACCTACACTTTACAACTTATGCCAATGTGGTCTCCCCACATCGACACTTTCAGCTGTGACCCATGAAAATGACAAGCAGATTGCAGATGGAGCACGCTTCCAAATTACAATTTGCAAGCAATAATATTTGCCAACTTCTTCATCTTCTTCTTCATCATCGTCTTCGCTGTATATCATCGTCCTTTTTGAATAGCATTAGGTAGGCACTATGAGCCAGGAGGCACGTCTCTGCCTTGGTGGTCTCATCTCTTGGCTGGTGGTTGGGCTCATATCTCGTTTATGTTTGACCTAGTGGAGGAAGGGATTTCTCTTCAACCTTGAAGAATATCTTGTATATTCAAAGATTAGACTTGAGTGGACTGCCCAATGGCCAATACGACTGATATTGCTTTTCTTTCCATAATTGCCATTTCAGATCCTCACAATAGCCACCTGAGATAACTGCAACCTCGACCTTGGATCGTCTCAACACTGTCAGACCGGACTCCATCACCTCGGCCAAAGCATTTCTCCATTCGTCTCAATCAGATGGTGTGACAATTCAGCTCAACGCAAACACTTGACATGGTCAAACCCTGCATCACGTCTGTGTTTGCCACCATATGCTCATCTATTATAGTTTGACCATAACAGATTGGTGCATCAAGTGGCAAAACAGGTTCGGTATGAAAGCTTGCAGAGGAGAGAAGAGGAGGGAGGTGCACCGAGGAGAGTCGAACCACATATTCCCTCTACCAAGAAAGAAGTTGGCCTACTTAGCTGCAACCAAGTTACTCCTAAACGTGGCTGTCTATAAGGAAACCTGGGAACACATGAACTCATTAGTCAAGTTTAGGGTAGGGTTAATGGAAAAACTGATTCCATGGAGATAAAGAAACCTAGTGTATCTGATGGCTTTGACATGGAATATGAATTCGCAAGAGATTTTGAAGCAAACAATATTATTTTCATAGAGACTGTCAACAAGACATTGATCAACAGAGAATATTTGTGAAAAATTATCAACGAAACAAAGGTGAGAAATATATAGCAAGAACAGTGACAAGCTTGAGACCTCATGCAGAAGTGCATCAACTTGATCATTAGAGGTCTGGCTATCAAGGGACCAACACCAAAACCAAGGCATGAAGACTCTTTAGTTATTTTTTTTCCCCCTAGCAGTAGAAGCATCACATTCACGAAGATTTCATTATAATATATATGCATTTAGAAGAAACATATTAGCATACTCTATAAAATGAAAGTAGACACAATTAGGATACAGTAGTGTTTCTTAGTTCTGAAGCCATTACTGCAACACGTTCCAATGCTTTAAATGATCAAACCAGAAAGATAGTCGTCAAATGGGTACACTATATCATCCAAAGCACCTCAATTTTTTGCTTTGGGCAGCAAGAACCTGGAAGGAGAAAGGTATGGGGAGATAAAATGGAGAATTGCCAACAGAAGCATAGAAAAAATGTTGTGGAATATGAAAGAAGAGATAAAAACATTACTGTGATTTACACGTTATTCAAAAAAAAAAAAAATCTAGCCTAATTGGAAGATTCATACATGCTAAACATTATGGGTTGATTTTCTGAGACATCCATAATTTGGAGCTAGGCCCATTTGGTTTGGATGTAAAGATAAGTCGCTCATTGCTTCTCAAATTCAAGTAGTCAACCTGAGTTCAAGATTCACAAACACAGATTAAATAGCAATGATTAGATGCAAAGTGTCGAGGAAAGACTTGAGAAAAATGATACGTAGTGGAGTAGCATAGTGATGACATGCTTCCATGCGACTCCAGTATCATCGGAAAAATAAATTTACACAAATTGAGAAGAGAAGTTATTGATATTTAAGTTACGGACCTGTTCTGGATCAAAAATCAAAAGACAAAATGCGTCAACTGGGCCTTCAGATGGATTGAGTTTTATCTCTTCACCAGGGTTGTTGGTAATGGTAGCAATAGCTGGAAGACCAGGAGTAGTGGCTAAGTACTGTAATCGTGATTTCAGAGAACTTGCAAACCATGCTTTCTCTCTTTTCTGCATAAAAAAAAATAGTTAAAGCCATAGCAAGAGGTAAGCTAAACTAAGAGATTCTAGAAAGATATTATTGCTTGCTATCAGCTGGCCAGATAAATTATCAAGATGCATTCTGCTTTATGCCATTGCCAAGGCTGAGGCAACCACATCAGATTCTTGAAATAAACAAGCCCAAAAAGTAGAAAACATATCAACAAGCATAATTAGTTAATGTAATGGAGGTGGCCAACAGCAAATCAGGCCAGAATTAGCATATCGCAGGAAAATCTAGAAACGCATAACCTCAACTTAATTTCTATACTCTTGGCATCTAATTTGTTTTTTAATGATCATATATAAATAATTAGAAAATTATTATGTTCAATCAATTAGATATTATGCAAAATAAAAAAATAAAAAAATAAAGAAGAAGAAACCATTAGTTAGAGCACGATTTTTCTATAGACAGGTTGGAGTCAAAAGTCATGTGCATGCTACACAAGCAATTATAACAGTCCAAATTCTGAAGATTCAGCACTGTGAAGGTAAGGAAATGAGTAAAATCAGTTTCAACATTACTCTCTTTCTATAAAAAAGAAAGAACAAACTAATTCATTAAATCGTCTAAAAATGTACAACACTGAATTTCATCTAGAATCATCATCCCCTCCCCTCTCTAGGAACACCTCACAACAATATGAGCTTGTTTATTCCTCTCTCTTAACATTACACCAGCTAACAATTATGCCCTCCCCAAACTCCCAAATACCATCAATTAGATACAATGCTTGGCATGATGGCACATCTCACCTTCTCAAGCATTTTACAGACACCAAAAAAATCTGAAACAACAATAATAGACGAGCAGAAATTATGCTAGTAGCCTTCCAAAGCAAACTTTATTGATAAATCATTTATGTACCTTTTCTTAAGTGACTCTAACCGTAGTAAGACCTGATACAATCACATGCTAATAATGAAAACCAAACAAATCCAGTAAAAGTGAACTTACAGATCTTAGGCAATCCATAATTTGCTATACCTCAGATGTAACAAAGATCATAAATATTGAACTTACAGCACTGAGGAAATTTAGAGTTGGCCATGTTGGAAATTCTAGGCCGCAAAAACCGCTTTTTGCGTTGCGGAAACCCCAGAAGTTCGGCCACGGATCCGTGCGAACAACAACAACAACAACAACAACAAAGCCTTATCCCACTAGGTGGGGTCGGCTATATGGATCCTTTTACGCCATTGAGTTCTATCCCCTACTATATCATCATCTAGATTTAAATAAAATTTATCTTGTTTTATTGTTGCCAACCAAGTCTTTTTTGGTCTTCCTCTCCCTCTTTTAATGTGCGTATTTATCATAGTTTCACATCGTCTAACAGGGGCATTTATTGGTCTTCTAAGTACATGTCCGTACCATCTCAAACGTGTCTCCCGAAGTTTTTCTTCAATAGATGCAACTCCGACTTTCTCTCTAATACTCTCATTCCTTATTCTATCCATCCTCGTATGTCCACACATCCACCTTAACATCCTCATCTCTGCAACTTTCATCTTTTGCTCATGTGCTCGAGTCATAGCCCAACATTCAGCACCATATAACATAGCAGGTCTAACTGCCGTTTTGTAGAACTTCCCTTTAAGTTTTAGAGGTACTTTACGATCACATAAGACACCCGATGCTAATCTCCATTTCAACCATCCTGCTTGTATTCTATGTAAGACATCTCTCTCAATTCCTCCATCACTTTGCAAGAACGATCCTAAATACTTAAAGTTCTCGATTTTAGACAACTCATCATCTCCTATCTTAACAATTGTTTCACTACGTCTAGCATTGCTAAACTTAAATTCCATATATTCAGTCTTTACTCTACTAAGCCTAAAACCTTTCATTTCTAGAGTTTCCCGCCAAGATTCTAGTTTAGCATTTACTCCTTCACGTGTCTCATCTATCAAAACAATATCATCTGCAAACAACATGCACCATGGCACTGTATCTTGAATGTGCCTAGTGAGTTCATCCATGATTAGTGTAAAAAGATAGGGACTTAAAGCTGATCCTTGATGTAACCCTATCCTTATTGGAAATGCTTCAGTCAATCCACCTGAAGTCTTCACTCTAGTCGTTACATCTTCATACATATCTTTAATTAGGTCAATATATGTTACGCTAACGCCTCTCTTTTCTAGAATTCTCCATATAATTTCTCTTGGTACCCTATCATAAGCTTTTTCTAAATCAATAAATACCATGTGTAGATCTTTCTTTTGCTCTCGATATTTTTCAATTAATTGCCTAAGAAGATGTATAGCTTCTATTGTCGACCTTCCAGGCATGAACCCAAATTGATTTTCGGTTACCGTGGTCTCCTTCCTCAATCTTTTTTCTATTACTCTTTCCCAAAGTTTCATGGTATGACTCATTAATTTAATACCCCTATAGTTTGCACAATTTTGTATGTCTCCTTTGTTCTTATATAAGGGAACTAGACTACTTACCCTCCATTGATTAGGCATTTTTTTTGTTTTCAATATTAAATTAAATAATTTTGTAAGCCATTCAATACCTTTTTTCCCTAAACATTTCCATACCTCTATTGGGATATCATCCGGTCCCACGGCCTTTCCATTTTGCATCCCTTTCAAAGCTTGTTCTACTTCTGAAGTTTGAATTCTCCGATGAAAATTAAAATTTCTATACTCATTTGAAATACTTAAATTGCCTAAGTCAAGTTGGTCCCCTAAACTTTCATTAAAAAGTTGATGAAAGTAAATCTTCCACCGCTCTTTTATTTCGCTATCATTTACTAGTACTCTATTGCATTCATCTTTAATACATCTTATTTGACTAAGGTCTCTTGTTTTCCTTTCTCTTGCTTTAGCTATTTTATAAATGTCTCTTTCCCCTTCTTTTGTATCTAAATTTTGATATAATCGTTCAAAAGTTTTATTTTTTACTTCATTCACTGCTTTCTTAGCCTCTTTCTTGGCTATTGTATATTTTTTTAAGTTTTCCTCGTTCTTACAAATATATAATTCCTTATAAGCTATTCGTTTTTCTTTCACTTTCTCTTGTACTTTCTCATTCCACCACCAAGATTCCTTCCTTGGTGGTGCATGCCCCTTTGACTCACCGAGTACATCCTTAGCTACTATTTTCAACTTTGATACCATCTTATCCCATGTCGTATTAGAGTCGCTATATATTTCATCTAATGCTTGTATTCCTACCTTCTCCTTCAATATGTTTTGCTTCCCATCCTTTAACTTCCACCACTTAATTCTAGGAGTCGTGTATATTTTTCCTCTATTGATATTATAACTAAGGCGTATATCTAACACTACTAATCTATGTTGGGTAGTTAAGCTTTCTCCAGGGATAACCTTACAATCTTTACAAATCTTCCTATCTCTCTTCCTAACCATAAAATAATCAATTTGTGATTTATTATTCCCACTTTTGAATGTGATCAAGTGTTCTTCTTTTTTCTTAAAAAATGTATTAGCTAGTATAAGGTCATATGCTATCGCAAAATCCAATATAGTTTTTCCTTCTTCATTTCTTGTTCCAAACCCATAACCCCCATGTACTCTCTCATATTCTTCATTTTTCGCTCCGACATGTCCATTTAGATCGCCTCCTATTAAAATCATTTCATTTGGCGGAATGTTTTGTAATACCTCATCTAAATCGCTCCAAAATCTTGATTTAGTTTCTTCATCTAATCCTACTTGAGGTGCATATATGCTAATTACGTTCACAACTTCTTTCGCCACTACTATCTTGAGAGCTATAATTCTATCCCCCTTTCTAACTACACCAACAACTTCATCTTTTAAAGAACTATCTACAAAAAATACCCACTCCATTTCTTGTTTTACTCTTTCCTGTATACCATAACTTAAAACCCGAGTTCTCTATCATTTTTGCCTTCTCACCTACCCATTTTGTCTCTTGCACACACAAAATACTAATTTTTCTCCTAATCATTGTATCTACTACCTCCATTGTTTTACCAGTGAGAGTTCCATATTCCATGTTCCAAATCTGAGACTATTACTTTCTTATAATGTTTATTCTTAGTCCACCTATGGTGTGAGAACTCTTGCCTATTTAACACTACACCCAAGTTCTCATGGAGATGTAGCGTCCTTGCCGAGACGTTACAGTCGGACCCTGCAACGCGAACCCTTGCATATTTAGCACTACACCCGGGTTCTGGAGATGTAGCGGTCCTTGCCGAGACGTTACAGTCGGACCCTGCAACGCGTTCCTTCCGGGGAACATCCTAGCATTAGCATAATACTTTAATGGATCCATTCATTGAGTATTTGCCATAGTTTTTTTACGCTGGCTGGCAACCTAACGCAACCCTCCTCCTTTATCCGGGCTTGGGACCGGCCATGACTAGGTCGTCACAGACGGATCCGTGCGAACATAAAAATAAATTACGAGTACGAGTTTAATCTACATTAGATCTACATGATAAGAATCATTACCCTTGACGCGTAGCCCTTCGCTTTCCCGCTTGTCCAAAAGGCCGTCGGATCTCTTAGAGTATCAAAGCAGACACTCCTCTATACGTATCCACGCGAACAAATGAAGATGGATCAAAAGCTTAGGTGTGCTAGCACCCTATAGCTTTCGGCCAAGAGGAGAGGTCGAAGAAGCACTCCCACCAAAAATCAAGAGAGAAGAAGAAAAGCCTCACACCCAAAATTGAAACAAAACATAGGTTTTGTTCTCACATGGTGGCCGGCCACTTAATGGCCATTAATGGCCATTAGGTGGCCGGCCATAATGGCTATTAAGTGCCATTAGGTGGCCTTCCATATCCCCTTTTAATTTGAATTCGAAATTCAAATGGGGGGAAAACCAAGTCATCACTTGGTCAAACAAAGGTGAGGTGGGTTTTGGTCAAGTCAAACTTGCCTTTTATGGACTTTCCATAAATAGTCAAGTCAAACTTGACTCCATTTTTCTCCCATTCAATCAACTGAAGTGAACCAAGTCAAGTCAAACTTGATTTGGATTTAGGTCAAGTCAAACTTGCTTTTTGGACTTTCCATATTTAGCCAAGTCAAACTTGACTTCACTTCTTCTCCCATGTCAAGTCTAACTTGAAGTGGAACCAAGTCAAGTCAACTTG
>JAGFNQ010000431.1:0-69624 GCA_024364735.1 Boesenbergia rotunda | reverse complement strand
TCAATCAAAATCTTAAACTCAATTAAACTCTAAAGTAATGACAATTTATAAATTTAAAGGAATTAGTTAAATAAATTATTTGTGTTTGTTTAGCTGGTTCAATTCTGTATCTTGCTTCCGGGAAGACAACAAAGTCAACCACTGGAGCACACGTACATCATTGCATTACTTTGAAGAATCTATTAGAGATCATAGGCTGACAAGATGTAAAGTGACGATAAATCTATGGACCACAAAATGGGCATGCAGCAAAGATCTAAAAGAGAGAGATTGAATAGATTAGAGTCGTCGTCGAGTGTGTCGTCTTCCTCAGCATCGATCTCATGCAACTTGCGGCGAATGTGCGTCAGAGCTCAAAAATTAATTATGAGCTGGAAGAGTTAATGATGCTGATTCATGATTGAGATATCTAGAGAAACTTGAGATTGAGAGCCGGCCAAAAGAGACAGCATGATTGTCAAAGTTGCAGTTGAGAGGTCTCTTTCCTCATCTTTGCTCAGACAGAGACGAGCAAATATAGTAGACTTAATTTGTCTTCTCTCCCCCATTGCCCAACTCTGCCATCTCCCTCCGTGCTTAACTACTCTTACCCATATTGCTAGTCAACAAGGTAGAGCTTCTCCTCTATCGATTATCCATGCCGTGCTACATCAAACTCAATGTCATGTTCTTAGAGATTTATGTTTGTTCGAAAATCAGACAGTATCTCTCCTGTGCTACGTCAAACTCAATGTCACGTTCTCAGAGATTTATGTTTGTTCGAAAATCAGACAGTATCTCTCCTGTATGACGGACAGTTGGGACATTTATACAAAATAATCTACCAAAATTATAGCTCAGCCTCATACGTCTGGCATCACAATAATAGAGTAAATTTACAATCACACGGTTAATATTTTTAAGAAAAATAAAAATAATAGAGAGTCCATATAGGAGTGGTTAAGATTTCATGAGGTATCTGCCTTGCTCTATTGAGCATAAAAATAATCAAATATTCCAAATTTTTATGTATTCTTCATTGAATCTTAAAAAAAAATAACAAAAAAAAGTAATTCAAAAAGACAGTTGCCGTGAGCCCCACCCATGCACCCACCCATTTGGCGTCGCTTTTGTTTTTTTTAATAAAAATAAAAATAAAAAATTATTGGGCAAAATTTTCTATTCTATAATTTTTAATTACTAAAGGACAAATATCCCTTAAATATATCATTGCGGATGTCATAATCAGTTCTTTAATTTAAGTGATTTATTAATAGAATTAGGGGGCGTGATGGTAGTTGTTATCATATTTAAAGCCAACAGAGTAGTAATTGAACTGTTCATTTGTTAGCTGTAAAGCAGTGGAATGATGTGGCAATGCTATAGATCCAGCTTGATTTGAATTGTTCATTTGCTAGCTGTAAAGTAGTTGTCACGCTCCGAGGAGCCGCTCGTCCGATACCGACCGGACTGCTTCTCCCTCGAACCGGCGGACAATCCAAAAACCCTAGCACATCGACTCTCGTGGTAAGCCTGTACCCAAGCCTATAGAGCTGGAACAAGGCACCGAACGCGTAAACAAACGACGTCGTCAAACAAAAAGATGTGTACCGGTACGACTTACGACAAAGCAAAGTAAAATGAAGGCCTCCATAGCACACAAAAATACAACCATATCGAAAATACAACAGCGGAAAAGATGAAGTAACAGAAATAGAAAATGAATAAGAAGGGTACCAACATGTACCCACTACGAATACAAGAAAAATCCTCGAAAGTCGCCTCGACACACATACACAGGGACAGGCAGACAGGCACTCCAGTCGATCATCCTGAAATAGAGAAAAAACAGGTCTAACGGTGTGAGTCCTAGAACTCAGCGAATACACAGGTATGCACAAGGAGATATAATAACAGTAAGTATCAGCAACTATAGAAGAAAGTGCAGTAATAGTAAAAGCAGATCCAAACCAGCAGACGAGAAGTATACCTACCTGTGCCGAACCATCCCCGTAATATGCATGTCAACCAAGTGCAGCAATCAAGTAGAGCAATCACAACCAGATGCATCAATGCACAGTATGCTCATGATGCAGCATGGGTCACCCCTGACGCCAGTCGGCTACTATCGCCTCTACGCGAAACCGAGTGGGTAGGGCTCTGACCGGGTCCTCCCTCCACTTAAACGGCCATCGTCGTGCCTCACACGACACAGAATGAGCCGGGTCTCAGACCCTGAACGTACTCTGTCATCGGACAAAGTGACGTTCCCTGCCCCTCACTATCATCGGATAGGTAGGAGACCTGTCGGAGCGCCGTGGCCTATAATCCACTAACGAAGAGTGGAACTGGGACTACACGACAGGTAAAGTGGCAGGTATGACGGCCCATCTCAACCACTAGGGGAGTCAAAGGTCGCCTGCATATGCCCCTACACCAGTAGCACGTCCGACGACCCATCTCAACCTCCAGGGAGTCAAAGGTCGTCCGCCTATGCTACGTGCACGATGATGCATGTCACTATCTCATGCATCACCCGCTATCTAACTCTACTGTCACTATATGAAATGCAGTAGTATAAATAACCGGGATGCACCATAGCCTAAACCCTAGCGCGAGGTATAAGGTATGCTATCCGTAAATCTAACAGATACAGAAATATGGAACAGTAACCTAAGCAGATAACAAATATCGGAATAGAAGTACAGGAATAAAACTATCAGGTAACCCTACTGTTACCATATCTAGCTATGCATAACAGATGACTATATCTAGTAAAGATAAGTCCAGCGTACTCGCCTCGATATGAAGAAATCCACGTGACGAGAATCCCCCGTCCGAAAATATAATATCCGCGCCGAAAGGAATCAAATCAATGTCCTGGATCAAAAACATAATTATTTAGCTATTTCTGCAAATACTAAATAGCTGATATAACTCCACCTATTAGGATCATCCTAACTAAAAGATAAATCCCAAATCAGTGCCCTAGCCTCACAGAACCACTCCCAAACCAAATTAATTACAGAACACAAGAGCAGCATCCTATTCTGAGTTCAAGACAAACAAACAACAGCCTCCCAGATCAAGCTTCACTTCAATCACACAAACCTTAGCTAACTCCCAGCTTCATCACCCGATCAACCTCACCAACCCACGGCAAGCTCAAGAACAGATCACACACATAATTTAATCTACCCAAACAGAACAAGAATCATCCAAATTACCTATGCCATCCAACTACATCAAAGAACGCTCGAAGAACAAAACTCACGGCCAGTTCAAAGGAAAATCGAGATCAGATCACACTATATGAGTCAAATAGATCTAACGCAAACTGATCAAAAACGAGATGAAATCACAAATCAAAACTGATCAGATTTCCCCTCATCCAAGCACATGATCGCTGAAACCCATTAAGCCCTCAAACCCACTCCGAGATCCAAAACACATAGTAGAACACAAGATCTCGATTCTGAACAAAGATGAAGAATTCACAAACCAATCGAATCATCAACCACTTCCTTACCCGGATTGACTCTGACAGGAGGATCTCCGCTCAGATCCGATCAGCTCAGCTCCTTTTGGTGATCCTCCTTGTCTCCGGCAAACCTCCCGTCCGAAATTAGGGCAAAAGTCAGCACTCCTCTGAATCGACCACCAAGAACCCACAGATCATAATAGAATCGCCGAATACAAACCGCGATCTACAACCAAAAGAGAACGGGACTTACCAGAGGAAGCAACGTTGGCCACAAAACCTAGCCCAACTCCGGAGAGTCCACACGCGCAGATCGGCCGGCCCCTCGTCGTCTGGCCCCCAATCGCAAGGGAAGAAAGGAAGGAAATCGTTGACGCCAGTGGAAAGAAGTGGCAACCGAGAATCGAAGAAGAAATAGAAGAGGACGGAGAAGGCCGAGATCGCCGCGTGGTTTCGTCGATCGCACCTTGAGGGGAGAGGAAAAGAACTCGAACGAAGAGTTGCGGCCGATTAGGTTATCCCAAGGAGAAGGTATTAAATGATGGTGACTTTTGCATTTAAGCCCTCTAGATTTAGCCCAAACTCATGCAAGCCCTTAAGTTTGGTTAACTTTACCTTCTAGCCCCTCTAATTTTTAGTATTTTAACATGTTATCATATTTCTATTGATCCAGCCTGATTTGATCGGTTCTATATAAAATGACAATACTTGATTTGATTCACTATTAAAAAATTAGATGTTATGACATTTTTCATATGATAATTTTTTAGAATAAAGTTAAAAATATTTTGTAATGATGTATATTAAAAATTATTAATTTATAGAAGTGTTAAATATATAGAAACTTAAATCATCATGACAAAAAAAAAATAATTTTGCAATAATATTAAACTAAGATGTGCAATGATACAATTCTGGTGAATGCACATGAACTATAATAAATATTAATTCAATAATTCTTATCTGTGAGCTAGGAGGAAATATAATTGAAATTTAATTTGATAATTCTATTAGGAAAACTTGTATTTTCCCTCATATTAGTTAAATTTTTTTTATAAAATTTAAATTTAGAAAATGGGTAGGATGATTGATGTTAAAGTATGATTAGGAAATATAACGTGGATATGTTCTCATACTTTTTATGTTTTTAATTAATTTATTTATTTGATTGATTAGTTAAATTAGGCATCGTCATGAAATGAAATGAAAATGACTATCATGTTATTTAAGGTCAACGGACAATAATTATCCTGTCCATTGGCTAATGGGACGAGCATCTTTGACGAGTCAAAATATTGCTTCTAAATTCCTATGGGCTGAATGTTTAGAAAATCAAATTAAAATGACTTTATATTAATTCAATAATTCTGTTTTTTTAATTAATTTTATCTACCTATGTCCAGAAAGTTTGATGTATTGTTTTCTTCATCTTTGTTTGGCTTCCCTCCCCTTGCTTGCTCTGCAAAAGAAACAAATCTCAGCTTGTTTTGCTTCTCCTCGATCGTCCATGGCGCTCCCCAAATTAAATTTCAACGTAGACGTCAACAAAAGCCTAAGCGGCCTCAAGAGGACGCTGCCACTGGGCAGTCCAAAATCTGGCATCAAGAAATTGGAAAAGGAAATGAAAACATTGACAACCAAAAGGGACGACATCAGGAACCAGATCGGCCAGGCGGAGCTCGAGGGGAAATTTCCGACCAACCAAGTGAAGCAGTGGCTACGGGACGTGGAGGAATTGGAACGCCAAGTGGCTGCTATCAAGCAGGATTTCCAAAGCATGAGGAGTGAGTATTCTCCCGAATATACATACCTTTTTGAATGCCTTTTCACGCCAATTCAATTGCAAGTCTTAACAGAGAAGGAAAAAAATTAAGTTGTTGTTTCCGTCTACTGCTTTGTTTCGTTAGGTTGCTTCAGTTGCAATTGCTTCAATCAAGCTGGCGTAACGTCACACCGAGCAGAAGATCATGAGGTCTTATCAAACCGCTTGTCCATCAATCGACAAGTGGTGAAGAAGCTCGGCGAGGTTAATGAATTGATGAGCCGAGTTGGTGCACTGGATCCGATTGCCACACATCCGAGCAAGCTAGAATCTGGCATCAAGAAATTGGATAAGGAAATGCCAAGATTGAGAGCCAAAAGGGACGACATCAAGAACCAGATAGACCAGGCGGAGCTTGAAGGGAAAATTCCGACCAAGGAAGTGAGCCAGTGGCTACTGGAGGTGGAGGAATTGGAAGGCCAAGTGACTGTTATCCAGCAGAATTTCCAAAGCATTAGTGAGTATTGTCTCGTATATGCTTTTTTGGCTTTTCACGCCAATTCAATTGCAAGTCTTTCTTTGTGCATGTTTTGATCCATACAAGCCACCTACTGCTTTTTGCTATAGGAGAGAAGAAAAAAAAGTTGTTGATTCCGTCTACTGCTTAATTTGTTTCGTTAGGTTGCTTCAGTTGCAATAATTGCTTCAATCAAACTGGCGGCACGTTGAGTCAAACACAGCAAGCAGGAGATCAGGCGGGTATCAAAGAATCATCAATCTGCTGCTCCATCAACCGAAGAGCAGCGGAGATGTTCAGAGAGGCTAATGAATTGATGAGCCAAGCTGGTGCACTGGATCCGATTGCCAAAGTTGGGCCTCCCGAACCCACCATGATGCTTCCCATCTCGCACCGACCGCCTATTGGAATCGAAGAGTCATATGTGAAGGAAATTGTGGGTTACGTCGATGGTGGAGAAGGCAACATCATAGGCATCCACGGAATGGGCGGGGTCGGCAAGACCACCATTTTGGATAGAATCCGGCAACACTTTCTTCCTAAGCATTCCATATTTGATCGTGTCATTTGGGTTGTGGCCTCCAAAGGCTGCCAATTGAAAAGGCTCCAGATTGATATTGCCAAGAGTCTAAAACTGAAGACACTGGAGGAGAATGACGATGAACAAACTTGTGGCGACAAGCTATTTAGTTTCTTGAAGAACAGGAAATGTTTGCTGCTTCTCGATGACATCTGGGAACATGTAGATCTTCAACTGTTGGGGATGGCACACTCGGCTATTAAACGAGGCCAGCAACACCTGCCGCGCAAAGTCGTGGTGTTCACGACCCGCTTCGAGACAGTGTGTGCACAAATGAAAGCAGAAAAGAAAATCAAAGTCAAATGTCTGGATCCAGTTCAAGCATGGCAACTCTTTGAGGAGAACATCGACGGGGGTGTTCTCAACTCAGATGCTGGAATTAAGTTCGTTGCTGAAGAACTTGCTAAAGAATGTGCAGGTCTTCCGCTCGGTCTTGTCACCGTGGCCCGAGTCATGTCAGGGAAAAGGTCTTGGGAAGCTTGGAAGGAAGCTCTCTACCAAATTAGGGATAAACATGAATGGACAACCATTAGTCTTCCAGAAGATTTACTCGTCATGTATAATGCCTTCAAGCTGAGCTTCGACAGTTTAGAGAATGACTCCTTAAGAGAATGTCTCTTGTGTTGTGCTTTGTGGCCTGAAGATTATGAGATCCACAAATTGGGTGAGTTGATACCGTGTTGGATAGGTTGTGGCATAATCCGTGAATTTAACGTGATCAATGAAGCTTTCGCCAAAGGATTCTCACATTTGGAAGCTCTCATGGCTGCATCCTTGATAGAGAAAAGTAGGGAAGAGGGCACTCTTTATAGGGACAAATTTGTAAAGATGCACGATGTCATCCGAGACATGGCACTATTGATGGTCTCATCTGGGTTGGAGGGGAACAAAAGAAAATGGATTGTAAAAGCAGGAATTGGGCTGACTCATTTGCCTAGACAAGAAGAATGGCAAGAAGCAGAGCTAGCATCATTCATGAGGAATGAGATTTCTTCGTTACAAGAGTATGGAGCTTCCATTTTTCCAAAACTTTCTATGTTGATTCTCCGTGGGAACATAAACCTGAAAACAGTTCTTCCGAGTTTGTTCTCAAGCATGCCTCATTTAACGTACTTGGACCTTAGTGGATGTGGTATAACGGAGCTTCCAATGGAGATCAGTACTTTAACCGAGCTTCAATATTTAAACTTGTCAAACAATTATATTACAAGACTGCCACTTGAGTTTGGTTGCCTGGGCAAATTAGAGTACTTGCTTCTAAGGTCCACTCGTCTTGAGATTGTTCCTAATGGAGCGATATCAAATTTAACAATGCTCAAGTGGTTGGATATATGGGGCATTCGTCATATACCCGACTGGTGGTGGGATGAGCTAAAATATTTCAAAGGACATCACCAATTAAGCGTAGAACTTAGCATTAATGCTACAACAGATAACATTGAGCGACTCAATATGTTACCACCAAATATCTCCGTATGGAATCTCAATTTGCATGGAGAGAATAATCTTTCAAAACTTCTAAACAAGGTTCTGGACACTTCACAATGGGGTTGCAGGGTAAGTGACAACCTCGAGTCTCTATCCATTGGAAATCTCGGATTAGACAGATTAGTGTTGGCTGCAGGCGTGGGTCGCGAATCTAGTTTCGGATGTTTAAAGATTCTCCATATTTTCAGTCTAAATCTATTGGAAGAGATTTCATTGAATGGAGTTCGGCTCTACAACCTTCGTGAACTATATTTTGCTAATTGCCGCATGTTGAAGGATGTTTCTTGGGTTCTACATCTGCCATGCCTTAATTATCTAGCGATACATGCTTGTAGAAAAATGAAGGAACTAATAAGTGAAATAGGGAACTCCAACTGCATCAGTAGCTCTAGCATTCGGAACTTGATTTTGTTTCGAATGCCGAACCTCAATCGCATTGCAAATAGACCGTTTCATTTTCCTTACTTGGAATATCTAAGTGTGACCCGTTGCCCAAAGCTCAAAACATTTCCATTTGGGGCTCAAATGTTGAAGAACAGAATAAAAAGGATTCGCGGTGAAGACGAATGGTGGAACAACTTGGATTGGGATGACCAAAGCACCAAGGATTTCCTCACCCCTTATTTTAGGTAACACTTTTATTTTCATATAAATATATCATCTATCTGTCTTATATGAAATGAATGAACATTTAGAAATTAATGATTTAGTATTTTATTAAGTAGACAACATTAAATACTAATGCATGTCTTTTTTTGATATTCTTAATTTTCAAGGGCAATTTAGGGAGTCAATTTAAGAAAAAAATATCTTTTTGATAAATATGAAAACTAATTAAGTGTTGTCTTGAGTATTTTGGTAAATTAAAATTAAAACTACCATAGCAAGTTCTTGTTTTTGAGAAGTAATTAATTTTAATTTCATCATATATATTGCCAAATAATTATGCATGTTCATTGCAAAATAAAAAATAATGAGCTCTTCCATTGAGTAAATGCTTTTTTATGTCAAGTTAAATATTCCAATCGATATAGCTGCAAAGGGGATTAAAATGTTTCATTGTCAATATTATTTTATATATATAGATGAACAATATTATGAGTTTTATTTTAGCTAGGAGTTGACAGTGTTATATATATCTTACTCCTAACTATTAGAAATGCATTCCAATATCTATTACTTTTAATAAAATTTTGTAATCTTTGTAGGTCTTGGCATTAGTCAAGGAGGCTATAGGGAGGGAGGGAGGGAGGGAGGGAGGGTTTGATCGTCGTAGAGCGGTCAAATTGTTGGATTCTTTGATCGGTTACATATATATCTAAATTTGATTGATGATTCCTAGCTATATATATATAGTTAATTGGACATCTCTTGAGTGTTTTAAAATTTCATCATGGATATTGTCTAGCTTCTTGATTTAACTTTATTATGAAGTATTTTATTTCATATAATATTACAGTATTAATTTTGTTTTGATATCACCATTTGATCATATTAATTATTACCATTATTGATGGCACTTAAAGTTAATTTTATGCCGATTTTTTTAAAATATTGATTTGAACCTCGCAACAACAACTCCTAGCTATTGAAATCAAGCAGAAACATATAAATATATAATGGTTTAAAATTAACACTTATCAAATGCATGCAGTTATGTCTTTAGCGATTGAGAAAATTGAAATTGATGCTGAATATTGATATTTAAATAAACATTTACATTAAGATCACATGCAACTGAAAGAGCCTCATCCCTGTATGAGGGATAATCACTTAATTCATTTACGATAATATTAACCCGTATATATATATTTTGTAATCTGTGAATTAATCTACCACAAATGATCTTAATTTTCTACCACTTTATCATATATAATTAGCCTCCTTCCATATTTTATTATTATTATTTCTACACTAATGAGAGACTTGCTGCTTGCCGTTCGCAATGGTTATCGATCGCCATCAACATCAAGCGAGGAAACTTAGCTAAGGGCGAAGAGCTAGGCATCCATCATCAATTAAACTTGCATCTTAATTAGACAAATTGCGTAAATTGTATAATTAATTTTATATATAATAAATTAGATACTGAATACAATGGTTGATAATGTTGAAAAAGAAAAATATATATATAAGGAATCATGAAACATATTAGAAATGAACATATTAGAATATAAAAAATAGAGTAAATAGATGATCAATGGTATATGTATGATAAAAAAGATTAAATTTTAGTTGAACAAATCTCAAAAAAACCTAATCAGTATCGTGTAAGGGATCTTGAGACTCCTGACTCAAAATGGACACCAAAGATAATGTGTGAGCATCTAGTTCGTCTGTGTCGTCTTCCTCAGCATCTAGTTCAACTTGCTGAGAATGTGTGAGCCCAAAAATTAATTGAGGAAAAGTTGAAGAAAAGTTGATGATGCTGATTCATGATTGAGATATCTGGAGCCACTTGAGATTTAAATATTTGGTAGTGTCTAGCCATCTATCAATAAAGAGAGTTTATTGTGATATATATGACCATTTTGCATTGACACGGCAGTCAAACTAAATATCTACTTAACCCTTTAAACTAAATTCTAATTTAATTTTATCCCATTTCTCCCTTAGTTGTCATGAACTGAAACCAATTAATTAGATGGCATAATTAGCTTCGGTAGTGAAACAAATAGGGTGCTACGATGTTAATGATTTTGTAATGATATTGATGGGGCTGGAAACCCTGTGTCCGGCACAGGGGATGAAGAAGTCGGGGACTTGGCATAACCTCTTGTCCCGTGCCCCGGCCCCCCCCCCCCCCCCCCATTCGGGGGTCGCGTTCGGGAAGGTCAGGCTAAGGATCTCTCGTGGAAGCCCTCCCCCGGGAGGTAGGGTCCCGAGAGTATTTCAGGAGATATCGCATCCAAAGACCCCCAAGCCCACCTCGGGAGGCGGAGTCCTCGCAATCGCCGACCTCGGGAGCCCCGAGTGCCGCAACTAAAGAAAGAGTGATAATGACGCAGACTATTTCAAAGGATATCCCTTTATCACCGAAAGCGACGGGCGCGACCTGAATATCGAAAGCGTGGCCACAATAAAGGAGGCACGACCAGTCTGCCGACCCCAATATAAAAGGAAGTTCAACCCCTCCGGTAAGGGGGTCACGACCTATCATCTTTGCATTTTGTCTTTCTTTCTCACCGTCATTCGGCCACCCTACTAACTTGAGCGTCGGAGTGGACTCCGCCGGACCCCTGCCGGCGTGTCCCCTAACGCTTGTGTTACTCTCGCAGGGTCTACGGATTCCTTGACGACGCAGTCATCTCCGCAGAGGCTGATCCTCAGTGACTTGCCATCGCCGACAATTCCTTTCGGAACAAATTTGGCGCCGTCTGTGGGAAACAACAAAGCACCTGAAGGAGCGCCGATGACAGGACCAGAGGAACAACCCCTCACCCTCACGCGAGAGGAATTTGACTGCCGGGTGGCTAATGCCATCAAGAAAGCCTTGGAGCAACAACAAATCGAACAGGCTGCCCTGCAACCAGCGGGTCCGGCGAGGGAGGAGATCCCCAGAATCTCCGCCTCGCCCTCCAGAAGGTCCGTGACCCCTGTAGGGCGACATGACGGCGCAGCCCAAGGCCCCCATAGAGAATCCCCTGTAGAAGGGGAAAATGCCCACTCAGTAGCCTCTAGTGCTCAGAGGCATGATGAGGGACCGGGAAGGAGGGATGGACCCAAGATCTTCCAAAAGACTCCATCCACCCCTTTCTCGTCGGAGATTGTGGAGGACTCATGCCAAAGCAGTTTCGTGTGGCCGGGGATCCCTGAGTATAATGGGAAGACAGACCCAGAAGATCACGTCTGTAAGTTCGAAAATGCGGCGTTTCTGCACCAATATACTGATGGAGTGAAGTGCCGGGTGTTTTTGAACACCTTGTCTGGAGCAGCGCAACGGTGGTTCCAGAGGCTGCCCCAAGGTTCCATCAACTCCTTCGTGGAGTTCAAAACGGCCTTCCTCCACCATTTCGCGAGTAGCCGGCGCTACCAGAAGACAGCGCTCAATCTGTTCGCTCTTAAGTAAAAGCCTAAGGAACCGCTCAAGGAGTACATACAGAGATTCAACCAGGTGACACATGATGTACCTAGCGCAACATCAGAGATACTCGTCAGCGCCTGCACCTAAGGGCTCGCAGAAGGAGACTTCTTTCGGTCCTTGGTGAGGAAGCCCCCCACTAGTTTTGATGACTTGCTAGGATGCTCAGTCAAGCATGTCAACGTAGAGGAAGTGCAGTACGCCTGGCGCAAGGATCCAGTCGGAGCTCCTCCTCCTGTAGCCCCCCGGTCGGATAGGAAGGAGCCCCCGGCTCCGACGAGAGGAAAAGACCTACCGCCCGGAAGGAATCATTGGACTGGCAGGCGTCGGTTGGTGGAGACAGTAGACATCGAGCAGCCGGAGACATTGCCCAAGTACTGCAATGATCATGACAGTTCGACTCACTCCATAGAAGAGTGTCATGCACTGAAAAAGAAGTTCTCTGAGGAAGCGGATGCCAAACCGCGGAGAAAATGGAACAAGTCAGGGTATCACCGAAGGTCGCCAAGACGCAGCCCTTCCCCTCGACGACGGCCTGCAGGGGAAAATGAAATCCGACCACGGTCCCAATCGCGATCCAGAGGCAGGAGCCGAGGACCCGCTCCCCAAAGATCCCCCTCCTTGGAGAGAGATCCTCAAAAGGGCAAAGCTCCTATGTGGGGCCCCCCTTCGGGCCACGTAGGGGTCATCTCCAGAGGACCTACCCGGGGCGATTCTAACCGAGCCCGGAAGTCGTACACCCGACGGTTGGAAAATTACTCCATCGGGACAAGCCGAAGCTAGGGGGCGGGCCCAACTATCTCGTTTGGGTCATCCGACCTCGAAGAAGTGGAAGCTCCACATGAGGACGCCATAGTGATTGTGGCTCGCATCGCCAATTATGAGGTAAAACGCATCTTTGTAGACACGGGGAGTTCCGTGAATATTCTGTACAGAGCGGCTTGGGAGCAGATGTAGATAGACGAGGATGAATTGATCCCCGTCTCGACCCCCTTGTTTGGCTTCACGAGATATCACGTACAGCCATTAGGACAGATTACCTTGTCACTCTCGCTGAGCAGCAATAGGCTCGAGAGAACCCGGAGGACTCCTTTTCTAATTGTGGACACGCCTTCCTCCTATAATGCCATCTTGGGTCGACCAGCACTCAGTACCTTCCAGGCGGTGGTCTCTATATACCACCAGAAGATCAAGTTCCCGGTGAGCGATCGAGTGGTGGAAGTCCGAGGGGATCAGCTTGTTTCGCAAAGGTGCTACAGTGGCGAGGTCAGGGCCGAGTCTAGGAAGAACCCCCGAGGACTGGAGGAATAGCTGCTGAAGAGATCTTAGCTTGGTTAAGGGCCCCGGTCCCTAATGTCCCGGTAAGATCAGGAATTTGCTTAGTGCAATTATCTATGTCTTTCTGTGAGCTTGCAGCCAAATCAACTAATAAAATGAAATGCTTCTTGTCAAAATAACAAATGTGCGTCCAAATCATCCAAAACCCTAATGCCCCACGGTCCAGCCGACGCCCGGGGTCCTTAGGCTTGGTTCGGGACCTACGCGCCCGTCCAAGTAATCCAAAACCCTAATGCCCCGCGGTCCGACCGACACCCGGGGTACTTAAGCTTGGTTTGGGACCTATGCGTCCGTCCAAGTAATCCAAAACCCTAATGCCCCGCGGTCCAGCCGACGCCCGGGGTACTTAGGCTTGGTTCGGGACCTACGCGCATGTCCAAGTAATCCAAAACCCTAATGCCCCGCAGTCCAGCCGACACCCGGGGTACTTAGGCTTGGTTCGGGACCTATGCGCCCGTCCAAGTAATCCAAAACCCTAATGCGCCGGGGTCCAGTCGACGCCCGGGGTACTTAGGCTTGGTTCGGAACCTACGCGCCCGTTCAAGTAATCCAAAACCCTAATGTCCGCGATCCAGCCGACGCCCGAGGTACTTAGGCTTGGTTCGGGACCTACGCGCCCGTCCAAGTAATCCAAAACCCTAATGCCTCGCGGTCCAGCCGACGCTCGGGGTACTTAGGCTTGGTTCGGGGCCTACGCGCCCGTCCAAGTAATCTAAAACCCTAATGCCCCGTGGTCCAACCGACACCCCGGGTACTTAGGCTTGGTTCGGGACCTACGTGCCCATCCAAGTAATCCAAAACCCTAATGCCCCGCGGTCCAGCCGATGCACGGGGTACTTAGGCTTGGTTCGGGACCTACGCACCCGTCCAAGGAATCTAAAACCCTAATGCCCAGCGGTCCAGCCGACGCCCGGGGTACTTAGGCTTGGTTCGGGACCTACGTGCCCATCCACATAATCGAGATCGCCCAGGGTACATAGGCTCGGTTCAGGACTTACGCACTCATCCAAGCAATCCAAAACACCAATGCCCCGTGGGTCAGATGACGCCTGGGATACTCAGACTTAATCGAGGGTCTACACCCCTGGTCGAGTAACCAAAACCCAACTGGGAGCTTAATCGATTTCGAAGTGAAAAGCAACACATTTTCAGGAGAACCCACAGCACATTGAAATATAAGGCAATCATATACAGAGGACCAGTATCCAAAAGTAGTCATCTATTTACATAAGGAGATTCATGAAGATATACATCTTTGTGGTTTAGGGTGAAGATGGATGTCTGAGTTAACACATGAGTAGCTCTGGTACTCCCGTCGAGTAGCCTGGGACGAAAATGGATGCCCGAAGTAACACATGTACTCCCAGTGAGTAGTCACACATGAGTAGCTCGGGTACTCCCGTCGAGGAGGCTGGGATGAAGATGGATGCCTGAGGTAACACATGAGTAGCTCGGGTACTCCTGTCGAGTAGGCTGGGACGGAGATGGACGCCTGAAGTATCACATGAGTAACCCAGGTATTTCCTCTTGGTGATCCAGAATGAAGATTGATACCTAAGGTAACACATGTGCAGTCCAACCCCATCAGGACACCCTCGATCTTCGTCGTAAACAGGAAGAAGAAAGAGGAGGGGGTATGAGCCGCAGCAATTTCTCCCCGGAGTGTGTAAAAACACAAAGAAGAATTGCCTTAATAGGAGGAGGAGGTAGGAGCCGTCGCAATCTCTCTCCGAAGCACGAGAAGACGTAACTCCGGGCCGCCACCCGAGTACAGGTTGATAAAAAATACCAGGGGTGGACAGCAAAACAGATGGAAATATTCTCAAGAAACCCGTGGCGTCCCTGGTAACAACGTACCCCACTGACACCCTCGTCCGCGTAGCCTCCGCTTATAGGGCTCGTTGGAGTAACACCTCCACTTGGGATCTGGAATACAGGCCCCACCCGATCACCAGGCAATCCTCCGCTGCCTGTCATTACATCAAAAGATCAGCAGCTGGACCAGAAAGCAATCAAATACCATAATAATTCGCACCTGCAGAAGGGTCTTCCGAAGATTGGCCAGCGGCTCGGCAGAGGCTCGCACGACTACCTCGGCTGGAGAGCGAGGTACAGCGCCCTGCTCTTCGAGCGACGGAAAGAGCGGACGAATGGCGGGAGCTCCAGTAGGCGCGTCGGAGGAATCGGAGTCCATCCCTTCAGGACTAGAAATCCCCTCCAGCAAAGCCCTTTCAGTCGGAGTCTCCTTCGATTGCACCGGGGAAGAAGACTGCAAGGAGGCCTCCAACACTGCATCCAATCTCTCCCTTAGTCGATCTAGTTTCACACGGAATTGAATACGCAACGCCTCCTTACCCGTCGGAGGGATAGCTGGCTCGGAGGAGCAGGAAGGGGCACCAGGGTGGCCACCTCGGGAATGGAAACAGGCGAGGTCGATGCATGCGAGGCTACCTCGGTCGGCGGAGCCGTTTCCTCAGGCACCGAGGGCAGAGGAGAGGAGCAGACGGGACATCGCTTCTTCCAGGAAGGGCCCAAGCCCTTGGGGAGCCGCTGCTTCTGCCGGCCGAGGGGCTGGATAACTATCGGGGTGACGGAGGAAGTAGATTTTTTGTCCCCCCTGTCAGGGCTGCTCGTGCCTGAAGGGGAGCCACCCCCGAAGGGGGTACCCATTCCTGATGCAGCCTGCAAGGCTGGGGGCGCTTGCTCTTCGGCTGGTGGGGATGTAACAGTAACATCGACCCCTTCGATAGGAGCAACCCCATGAGTTGAAACAGCGGGCCCCTCGACGGACTCGGCGGGGTCGGAAGGAGTGTTAGAAAAATAGGAGGAGGATTCAGGGCCTCCTTGTTGGCCTCCTCCCACTTAATGAGCTGACTCATCGCCTTGGCATACATGACTTTCTCTGCAGAAGCCAAACAGAAGGAGCATCAGTCAGAACCAATGTGCGTGGGAGACAGAGACGGGCATACCTAGGAAGGGATTGATCTGCGTTATTTTAGGGCTAAGGCCCGTCCGGTACATAAGTTCTTCGCTCTGAACCAGCCCTGGGCCGCTGAACTCCATGCCCAAGAGTACCTCTTTAGCATGATGATACACGGGGCTGCGAAGGAAGCTCTCTAAGGAGGGAGGAGTTGGCAAATCCGCTATCCAACACAAAGGGCTGAAGGGTAATGGCGATAGCCGGATGAAGAAGAATTTCTCTTTCCATCCCTTTTGCGAAGAAGGAAACCCTCCCAAAAACCTATGGCCCGGACGGGCCACGAAGCTAAAAACTCCTCTTGATCCTATTAAAGTGAAGAAGGAATGGAAAACGGGCGGAGTCAGAGGGAGACCGAAAAGCTTGAAAATGATATATGTCCCCCCCATCTGGGCGAAGGCATTGGGAGTCATCTGGTACAATGGAATGCTAAAATAGGAAGATATATTCGCAAAGAAGGGGGGATAGGGAAACGAAGCCCTAGCTCCATCTGTCCTAAGAAGAAGGTCAGCATGCCGGTCGGGGGCTCCACGGGTTTCTGGTCTACTTTAGGGATGACCATCGCCATCTCGGCAGGAACCCCATATCCCTCGATGGCCATTTGCAAGGCCTCGGGCCTCACTCTCGAAGAGGCAGATTCGTACCACTCCGCCCGATAGCCCTCCATGACCCCTAGATAGAAAAGGAGAAGAACACGGATTACTCATGCGCAGAAGAAGCCCTGCAGGGGAGGAGGACGAAGTACACTGACGGACCCAAAATATACTGTCATGAATGTGGGTCTACCAAATTTAAATGTGAATGAATAACTGGAAACCCTTTTTGCAATCAAGATATGAAAACGTAGTAAAGGGACCACGGGTCGTATTTTTCCTCGGGACTAGTTGAGGTTTGTTTGATTCGAGCTTGGTTTATGTGTCGTTTGTGTTTTTGGGTTTCAAATAAGTAATTGGATTTTGGGTTATAATTCAGATATGAAAGCACAATGAAAAATAGAGAACTCAACTCATGAACTAAACAAAGAGATGACACTTAGTACTCAACCTAATGGAAACCTAATCAAGCACTCACCAAATTTTTGGAAACTGATTTCTGATTTCAACAAAACAAAAGAAATGCGATGCAATGAAGTAAAGGCAGTGATAGGAGTTTTCGGAAATAAACAAGCCTAACACAATTACTAGCATGCGAAATGTAGAACTCAAACAAACAATGCAACTCAACTAGCTAAGTGTGTTTGGAAGCCAACCACTGCCAACAAAATTCGGAAATGAGTGAATGCAAACTTATTGATCTCAAACACAATCTTATTCCACAAAAACAAGTTAAATTCAGATGCAAATAGATCCAAAGCATGTGGCACGCAAGCTAAACTCTTTGTGCCAAAAACTAACACCAACCTTATGAAATAAGTAAACTTTCAGCTCAATTGTTTAAGCTGAGTTGTTCAATCGGGAAGCAAAGGTATTAAGAAAGAACTAAGCAAGGCTAAGGTGAGGAATTGAAACTGAAATCAGAACTTGAAAAGCACAAATTCAGAAACCGAATGACTGAAAATTCAGATGCAGAATTGAAAAGATTAGCTACAGAATTTTTTTCGCAATAGATTAAAGGCTGAGCTAGCTAATGCAAACTGATTACAAGTAACTAATCTAGGCACAAAGAAACTTAACTAGCAATTACTTAACCGAATCTAGTGAAATGGGACTAAAAATTTTGATACGCAGCAAACAAGATTGGCACGCAGCAATACAATTTGGCACGCAGCAAACTAAACAAAAGTGAATTGAAATAAAAAGCAATTATCCACTAAATAAATTCCTAAACTGATTGTCTTGCAGGATTAAAACCTAATTAAGTAAAAACAACTCAGAAATTAAAAGTAACAACTAGAACAGCTGATAAAACTGAAACTCAGAACAGGACAGATTACGGCATAAGTTTAACTACAGCAAAAACTAAATTGTAAACCAATTAAACTACTCCTCGATCCCTTCCGAGCTCAAAATCTTCTTGGTTGTCAAGCAAGAGCTGGCTTCGAACCCCTAGGCTCAGCAAATCAGTGGAAAACAACTTCAATCCATCAATTCTGCTCAAACTGCTCCAACTGGGAAATTTCCGATCCGAGCCCTTCAATCTCGGCTTGTTGAGCTGCGATGAAGATTTGGAGACGACCTGAGCTCACCTGAGAACCCCTACAAGTGGCTCAGGTGATCTGAAATTGATGGTAACTAAGATTCAAGCTCCCGGACCACAGAGAATGCGAAACCCTCAACAACTCTATCCGGATGAAGTTTGAGATGAATTTTGGATCGAGATGGCCTTCCAATGATTCAGACGATGAATTGCGGTTGAAATCGAGGTGGTCGCGCCTCGGATTGAAGAAGAATTGAAGAACAAGGAAGAACATATGAAGAACTAAAGACTTGTGGCGAAGACGCGACGAAGGCTGAAGGCAGGGAAACATTTGATTAAATACTTAAGCATGGACGACCCAGATTTCTTTAGCTCAATCCAACGGCTGATCTTCATCTGATTTGACCCAAACTTTTATGTTGTTGATCAGGGGTCGGGATCTGCCTTGTGGTAGCTCGGATCCTCCAGATTTACAACGGATGGTCCAGATCAACTTAGTCTTTGAATGGACGATCTAGAGCCCTCCGAGCTTGATCCAACGGTTGATTTAGCTCTGATTGGGATAGAACTTTCAGATCTTGATCATAGTGCTTGATCAACCCTGACCCTAGCTCGGATTGCTTCAGATTGTCCCGGATGGCTCAGATCTAGCCGCTCTTGAATCGGACGGCTCGGATTAATCGTAAGCTTGATAATTCGATCCGGTTCACTTCCGACTCAAGTTTGACCCAATATGCTCTAGGTCTAGGATCCTTGCATGCCTACAAAAATATATCAGAAAATTAGTAGCCAAATAATCCAAAAATGTATAAATTTGCAATTAAGTCCAAAATAAGAGGAAATCCTAAAACCTAGGGTAAAATCACAATTAAGCAAAAAAAAACATAGGTCAAACATGGATTTTAACAATTAAAATAATCAACAAAATGGTATCAATCAACTCCCCCACACTTAACCTTGAGCGTCTCGCGAAACTACTAAGTATGTATCCCCTAGATTTTCTTAAGCATAATTAGAAGCAAATGAAAAGAAATTACCTAAGGTTGTCAATTCTCAAAAATCTAAGCTCTATGGATTCGTATCTTGTCCTTAAATCAACAACTTAGCCTTTTCAACCATCATGAGTCATTGAGATGAATCTAACTCATAGCCTTTCAAGGAAAATTTTGGTGGCTCTCTCCTTAAGTTCTAACTTGATGATGGAAGTGGAGCTCACTCAAACACACATGCTTCTTGCACTACCATAGGCTGCTTATTATCTACTCTTCACCATTATTCATGATTGGGATCAATATCTATAAAAACAAATGAAAAGCATAGAAAATGGTGAGAAATGGAATAAAAGCCAAGAAAAATGGAAACTTGATGGAGTGGAAGACTTGGTTGCTCAAAAATGTTTCCAATGTGCTTTGCCCCATCTTTACAGTCCTCTAGCAAAATCAAAAGTGTAATGGAGTGAAACTTGGATAAATTCTTTTGATTTGGATGAAAAATCCTTCCTTGATTTCCTTATGCCAAGTTTCCCAATTTCGTGCCAAATTTTTTTTCTCCATCCTCTTTCCTGATTTTTCCTCTTTTCCTTTCTCTCTAGCAAGGTTAGAAATGAACTGAAATAAACTTAAATCCGGATGAGAAAAACATTCCATGATTCTATAGTGCCAAGTTTTCAATTGCGTGCCATCTTATTTCCTTCTTCTCTCTTCTCATTTTTTTTTCTTTTCTGATTTTTTTTTCTCTAAAGGACAATTGGAGCTCTTCGGTTTTGAATTCACATCCTAGGAACTTGAAACATTGAATGACAATTAGGAAGTTAGATGCTCCAATTGTAATTCCCACTAACCATCTCTTACAATCTCCTTTTAAAGACACTCCACCTTCAAGTTGGCACACTCATTCACTTTCCTTTGTCTCTCTTTTTTTTTCTTTCTTTCCTTGCAGATTCAACAATGTGCTCAGCTCCCAAATTGTTATCAGAATTAGCTTCAATCCTTCTAGTGCCGTGAGCTTCTAAAGAGTTGCTTGTTCCTGTTTTTACTCTGCATCTTGTCTATTACTGCAATCAATTAGTTTCTGAATTTTTGTTTTCACAGCAGTCAATTGAATTCAGGCCTGGCAACTCTCTGATTCCTTCATATCAGTTGGCATTGAATACTAGCAGCTGAGAAGTCCAGTTATTACATTCGAAAATTCCTGATCAGCAGATTGGATTCCCTCACTGCCTAAACTGCATTTTCCTTTTCTACTTTGCTCCAAAGAAATTTTTTTCCTGCAGCTACTTTTTCCTTAGATTCGATCACCAGTGAGTGTGCCTAACAATTTCAGATACATTTTCATGCTTGATAACTTGATTCATAGCTTTTGAAACCTAGATTCATCTTCAAGTTGATACACTGCACTGCCTTTATCCTTGACTGATCTCATCAGTAGCTCCAAATCTGTTTCTAGTAGATTGAGTCCAATCCAAAAACCACTCGGCAGATTCTATCTATATCAGCACTGCCTTACTGAATTCCATCCAAATTCAGTTTTCATTTGATATTAATCTGTGCCACAACTCAGCCACAGTCCTAGCTCTTTCAATCTAATTTCTCTTGCCTTTTTCGGCTTCATTCTCAGCTTATCTTTTCAACATTTCTGATCATCCATAAACTCTAATAACTATCGAGTGTCTTCCCTACAATCCAAGTCAGTTTTTGGTGATTGAAGTCGGCTGGAAATTCTAGCTTCCACGCTGCATAGATTTACTGCATCCTTCAGATTTCCATATAAGGTGATTCCATTCGGATTGGAAATCAGCCTCAATTATTTCAGCAGCTAGCCTTGCAACTCAGCTCAGAACTTCCTGCTTCTAACTTTTCAGTTTTAGCTCAGCTTCTTCTCAGCTTTAATTCCAATTTCATCAGCCTTCAATTCAGCTTCAATTCAGAGTTTACAACAACAGGTGGCTGCTCTTGTCTTCCCTACTTTTGAGTCAAACCAATTTTGGTCCCAAGTTGATACAAACTTGTGCAGAAATTTTAGAATTCAGATATGTTGTGGCCAGCAGTCTTGCAACTCTCTTTGTGCATGAATTCTGATCAAATATCAGCTTCAACTAATCCCCTTTCCGTGAGCAACATTTCTGATTTTACAGCCAAGAGAACTTCAATTCAGCATTCTTATTAGCTTTTGTTCAGCCTTAATGCAGCCTTCCATTAGCCTTTCCGATCCCACTCAGCTGCAACTTAGCTTCTGTCATATGGTTCTGAATTTTCCGAACAAAGCACAGCTTCAACCGTGAGCAATTCTGATCCAATCATGCTTCACAGAAAATTTTTTCCTTGCTTTGGCACAAACAATTGTCTCACTGCTTTTTGAGTGCAAATGGGTTTCAATTTTCAGCTTCTTGGATCTTCAATTGATTTCCATCCTTAACCACTTCTTCTTGGAATTCAAACTCACTCAAAATGTAATTGTTTCCATCCTTCCATTGCAAAAAAAAAAAAAAATCTTTGGATCAAAATGCCTTCTTGATACAAAATTTTTTCAAAACACTAATCACTCCCCCACACTTAAATCTTTGTCCGTCTCGGGCAAGTAGCATAAAGAAAACATCTCAAGCAAACAAATCCATAGAAAAATTGGGGTTAAGATTAGGAATAAGGAAAGATAAATAGAATAGACATGATTTTTGCCAAAATTGATATGGAAAGGTAAACAAAGTGATTAGTCTCTATAGATATGATCCAATCAACGAAATACGGTTTTGAAAGATCCTAAGCAAGTTCTAGAGTACAATAACATATGTGTATCACAATATAAGACTAATCTCACTAGGCAAAAATAATTCATCTCAAGTCCTCAATTAAGAATCTAAAGCCAAGTAGTACTCGAGCATCCAAGAATTCATCCATGAGCTCAAACCCTAAGTTTTGACAATCAAATTTAATTTATTTTCCAAAAGACTCTAAAATGCTATGGGATAACCTAGAGGGATACATTTATTCCTAATCATGCAAGAAAAGTATCCAAAAGAAATAACATGGTATTTACAATGACTTTTATTCATGTTACTCTACTCACGTGTTTATTAGCAAGAACTCATTTTAAGAGTGAAAACATGCAATAAAGGGAAAAGGCAACAAAGATCAAACTCCCTTTTATTTCTAGCGGTCGGAGTCTGTCAAGAAATAGCCTCCACCGTGGTAGTGGAGGAGTCTGGGTGTGCGAAAGAGCTTCTTTCATTTGTTCAACTTTACAGTGCATCGCTCCCCCACACTTGGACTTTACAGCAACCTGTTCAGGTGGACGAAGGTTATTTAAATACAAAACCAATTTAAGAGGTAGAGTGTTTTGAATTAAAGTAAAATCATCTCCTCCCTCTTCATTCTTTTTGGAACACCCTCCAGGAGGTTTGAGACTGTTCAGATGAAGCTCCCACTCCTGAAGTCTTCTGGACCCTGCAAAACAATGTAATACCTCTCTCAAGCATGCAAGGTCAGAAAGAAATAAAATAATATCAGTCACTGCATGAAATGAATCCAAAACTGCATCATATCCAATTATCTCAATTCTTGGTGTCTCAATAAATTTTTCACAATTATTTCCTACAAAATTTGCATCCAAAAATTCATCACAAACAAAGAAATCAATTTTTGGCACTTCAATAGAAATATCACAATTATTTTCCATCAAGGATGTATCAAGCAATGTATCACAGCCAATAAAATCAATTTTAGGTGCCTCAATAAATTTCTCACAATTATTTTCAGCACAAGATATATCAAAAGACTCATCACAATAATCAACATTAAGTCTAGGCACTTCTAAAATTTTTTCACACTTAGCATTGGCATCTGATTTATCACAACATGCTTCATTTTCAGCAAATTCTACACTAGGTACCTCTAGAGATTTTTCACAATCAAATTCTACAGAAGATGTATCCCTAAGTATATCACAAACAATAAAACCAGTTTGAGGTACCTCTATGCAATTTTCAGAAAAATTAGGAGGAGTATTTACCTGATCGTGCTGAAAAATACCTGGAGGTTTTACAAAAGTAGATGTATCCGTGTTCTCCTCCTGGTCATGTTCGAGCTCCTCTTCAGCCTCAAGCTTTGGTGGACACTCAATGAAAACAAGTGATCCTTGGGTTCTTGCTTCCACCATGCAAGTCCCTACACTTTCTGGTAATTGTGGTGGTCCCTGGGGCTTAGTGCAATCCCCTACACCTATGGAATCATCTCCCATGCATGTTCCCTCAACCATTCCTGTATCAACCAAATTAGAAAAATTAGGATCATTAACAACTAAATCATCACAAGATAAAAGTATAGAATGATCCTGTAAATTTTCAGAATTGAATTCAGAACTATCACAAGCCCTGCTATCAATCTCCTCCAATGCCTCTAAATCAGTAGGAATGAGTGATTCTTGGGACTGAGTGCAATCCCCTACACTCTCAATCCTATCCTCTGAATTTCCTGATGCATCAATCAATGATGGTGATCCCTGGGGCTCAGTGCAATCCCCTACACCTGTAGATTCATCTGACTGTCCTGATCCTTGTGCTCTTATCTGATTAATTTGATCAACCAATTTTCCAAAGCGTCCTGCGAAGTCTTGTTGTTGTTGTAGGAATTGTTGACACATTTCCATCATCCTTTGTTGTTGACCCTCACTCCAATCAAGATCATCAAAGCCTCCTTGATTAAACTGCTGAAATGGGAGGGGCGGAAAATTCTGAAATCGGAACTGTTGGGGCTGCTCAAATGGTTACATAAGCTGATTGAACTGCTGAAAATTTGGTTCACAAGTTGGTGGAGATGGCTGAAAAGTATGATTCTGGAAATTCTGATCATAGGACTAAAATTGTTGGTTGGAAAATTGGATTGGTTGCTGAAAATTCTGATTCTGGAATTGAAAACTCTGAAATGGTTGGAACTGAAAATTCTGATCATTTGGTGGAAAATTTTGCTGTGAAGGTTGAAATCCACTCTGATTTTGATTTTGGAAAGTCTGAAATGGTTGGAACCCTTGCTGAAAATTTTGACTCGATTGAAAATCTTGCTGAAATTGTTGAAATGGAGGCTGAAAGGATGGTTGAACTAGTTGAGAGTTACCGCCCTGAAAATTCTGGTTTTGAAGTGGACATTGCGGTAGTGAGGACTGAAATGGAACGGGCTGGAATTGCTGAATTGGTTGCTCAAAACACTGGAATTGTGGCTGCCCATTCTGAAAATTCTGGAAATTTGGTAGACTTGGCTGCTGAAATTGGAAGGGCTGACTTGGCTGACAATTAGGCTGAAAAAACTGATTTGGTTGCTGAAAATTCGAGTAGGGCTGTTGAAAATCTTGATTTGGTTGCTGAGATTGCTAGAAAGGCTGAAATTGTGGCTGAAATGTAGGTTGAATCGGCCGCTGGTAAGTAGATGAATTTGCTTTATGTTTTTGTTGGTATTCCAGCACCTTAAACACATTTTTTAACCCCACCAGTGCATCTTTGAGCTCTGTATAGTCCTCTGGTGAAAACATCTTGATCTTACAGCCCTGTCACAAAACAAACAAGACAAATGGCAGCAACCGTATATGAAAGATAAAGCAAAATAAAACAGAACCCAATGATATGTCTATAAGCACACAAGCAAAAATCAAACAAATCAACTAGTTGCTTCCCCGGCAACGGCGCCAAAAATTTGATGGACCCAAAATATACTGTCACGAATGTGGGTCTACCAAATTTAAATGTGAATGAATAACTGGAAACCCTTTTTGCAATCAAGATATGAAAACGTAATAAAGGGGCCACAGGTCGTATTTTTCCTCGGGACTAGTTGAGGTTTGTTTGATTCGAGCTTGGTTTATGTGTCATTTGTGTTTTTGGGTTTCAAATAAGTAATTGGATTTTGGGTTATAATTCAGATATGAAAGCACAATGAAAAATAGAGAACTCAACTCATGAACTAAACAAAGAGATGACACTTAGTACTCAACCTAATGGAAACCTAATCAAGCACTCACCAAATTTTTGGAAACTGATTTCTGATTTCAACAAAACAAAAGAAATGCGATGCAATGAAGTAAAGGCAGTGATAGGAGTTTTCGGAAATAAACAAGCCTAACACAATTACTAGCATGCGAAATGTAGAACTCAAACAAACAATGCAACTCAACTAGCTAAGTGTGTTTGGAAGCCAACCACTGCCAACAAAATTCGGAAATGAGTGAATGCAAACTTATTGATCTCAAACACAATCTTATTCCACAAAAACAAGTTAAATTCAGATGCAAATAGATCCAAAGCATGTGGCACGCAAGCTAAACTCTTTGTGCCAAAAACTAACACCAACCTTATGAAATAAGTAAACTTTCAGCTCAATTGTTTAAGCTGAGTTGTTCAATCGGGAAGCAAAGGTATTAAGAAAGAACTAAGCAAGGCTAAGGTGAGGAATTGAAACTGAAATCAGAACTTGAAAAGCACAAATTCAGAAACCGAATGACTGAAAATTCAGATGCAGAATTGAAAAGATTAGCTACAGAATTTTTTTCGCAATAGATTAAAGGCTGAGCTAGCTAATGCAAACTGATTACAAGTAACTAATCTAGGCACAAAGAAACTTAACTAGCAATTACTTAACCGAATCTAGTGAAATGGGACTGAAAATTTTGATACGCAGCAAACAAGATTGGCACGCAGCAATACAATTTGGCACGCAGCAAACTAAACAAAAGTGAACTGAAATAAAAAAGCAATTATCCACTAAACAAATTCCTAAACTGATTGTCTTGCAGGATTAAAACCTAATTAAGTAAAAACAACTCAGAAATTAAAAGTAACAACTAGAACAGCTGATAAAACTGAAACTCAGAACAGGACAGATTACGGCATAAGTTTAACTACAGCAAAAACTAAATTGTAAACCAATTAAACTACTCCTCGATCCCTTCCGAGCTCAAAATCTTCTTGGTTGTCAAGCAAGAGCTGGCTTCGAACCCCTAGGCTCAGCAAATCAGTGGAAAACAACTTCAATCCATCAATTCTGCTCAAACTGCTCCAACTGGGAAATTTCCGATCCGAGCCCTTCAATCTCGGCTTGTTGAGCTGCGATGAAGATTTGGAGACGACCTGAGCTCACCTGAGAACCCCTACAAGTGGCTCAGGTGATCTGAAATTGATGGTAACTAAGATTCAAGCTCCCGGACCACAGAGAATGCGAAACCCTCAACAACTCTGTCCGGATGAAGTTTGAGATGAATTTTGGATCGAGATGGCCTTCCAATGATTCAGACGATGAATTGCGGTTGAAATCGAGGTGGTCGCGCCTCGGATTGAAGAAGAATTGAAGAACAAGGAAGAACATATGAAGAACTAAAGACTTGCGGCGAAGACGCGACGAAGGCTGAAGGCAGGGAAACATTTGATTAAATACGTAAGCATGGACGGCCCAGATTTCTTTAGCTCAATCCAACGGTTGATCTTCATCTGATCTGACCCAAACTTTTATGTTGTTGATCAGGGGTCGGGATCTGCCTTGTGGTAGCTCGGATCCTCCAGATTTACGACGGATGGTCCAGATCAACTTAGTCTTTGAATGGACGATCTAGAGCCCTCCGAGCTTGATCCAACGGTTGATTTAGCTCTGATTGGGATGAAACTTTTAGATCTTGATCATAGTGCTTGATCAACCCTAACCCTAGCTCGGATTGCTTCAGATTGTCCCGGATGGCTCAGATCTAGCCGCTCTTGAATCGGACGGCTCGGATTAATCGTAAGCTTGATAATTCGATCCGGTTCACTTCCGACTCAAGTTTGACCCAATATGCTCTAGGTCCAGGATCCTTGCATGCCTACAAAAATATATCAAAAAATTAGTGGTCAAATAATCCAAAAATGTGTAAATTTGTAATTAAGTCCAAAATAAGAGGAAATCCTAAAACCTAGGGTAAAATCACAATTAAGCAATAAAAATATAGGTCAAACATGGATTTTAACAATTAAAATAATCAACAAAATGGTATCAATCATACACCCAGTCGCCGAACCAGAAATGGACATCGGCGTCTGTTTTTCCTCTCTTATATCTCGGCAGACATCCGCCTAAGCACAATGGGGATAGGACACATGGAAAGCTAGGAACCGCCTCGCCCAAACAGCCGATCGTCGAGAGCTAGCTGGACCAGCCCACGACTAGAGGGACTTGGGAG
This sequence comes from Boesenbergia rotunda, assembly GCA_024364735.1. Lineage (NCBI taxonomy): Eukaryota > Viridiplantae > Streptophyta > Magnoliopsida > Zingiberales > Zingiberaceae > Boesenbergia > Boesenbergia rotunda. The sequence goes on along the minus strand of JAGFNQ010000431.1, from coordinate 42,099 downwards.
GGTAGCCGTTGTAATACGTGGCAATAATTAAGGCATTCGTGCGAACACCCCACTACCCTCCAGAAAGAAGATCATGCATTTTTAATCCCAGAAAGAGGGGCACCATTACGAACCTTCGGGAAGCGGAGAAGCCTTTATGGGAAAAGAAGAAGACATCGAAAGGGGGGTTCCTCATAACTCTGGACGAGACAGATACAATCCAAAGAAGCTTCCCTGCTTATGGTGAGAACGGGTGTGTCGACACAGACCTGGGCGAATGCAACTTCTTCATCCCGGTACCAGTCTGATTAGTCAACTACACTTCCTTCGATCAGACTCGAAGGGAGGGACTTGTGATGGGGCTGAAAAGCTTGTGCCCGACACAGGGGATGAAGAAGTCGGGGACTTGGCATAACCTCTTGTCCCGGGCCCCGGGCCCCCCTTCGGGGGTCGCGCTCGGGAAGGTCATGCCAAGGATCTCTCGTGAAAGTCCTCCCCCGGGATGTAGGGCCCCGAGAGTATTTCAGGAGATATCGCACCCGAAGACCCCCGAGCCCACCTCGAGAGGCTGAGTCCCCGCAATCGCCGACCTCGGGAGCCCCAAGTGCCGCAACTAAAGAAAGAGTGACAATGACGCAGACTATTTCAAAGGATATCCCTTTATCACCGAAAGCGGCGGGCACGGCCTGAATATCAAAAACGTGGCCACAATAAAGGAGGCACGACCTGTCTGCCGACCCCAATATAAAAGGAAGTTCAACCCCTCCAGTAAGGGGGTCATGACCTATCATCTTTGCATTTTGTCTTTCTTTCTCACCGCCATTCGGTCACCCTACTAACTTGAGCGTCGGAGTGGACTCCGCCGGACCCCTGCCGGCGTGTCCCCTAACACTTATGTTACTCTCGCAGGGTCTACGGATTCCTTGACGACGCAGTCATCACCGCAGGGGTTGATCCTCAGTGATTGGCTATCGCCGATGATTCCTTCCGGAATATATATGGTTAAACTTGTCCATTGGTTGAATTAGCTCAATTTGATTAGACAAGAATAGTACTCGATTGAGGTCTAATAACAACTTATTTCATCCATCAAACTAGACAATCTGAAGCCACGCAAGTTGTTGGTGATCGAGTGAGAATAAAACAAATCATATTCTCTCATAATCCACAAGGCCCTCTTTGCGTAGAGGAGAGTTTTCATTCTTTGTGAAGCAAATATAGAATCTACTTTTCTTTGCCCAAAAAACAAATCCTATATGATCCTGTCGCGAAGCGGGGTGGTGATCCCACGGGCCGGACGGCCGCCCGGGTGGCACGAACCGGTGAGGTGGCAGAGAGCTGATTACGCCCCGACGTGGCACTGCAAAACAACGACCGTTAACAAACCCGCCTGGGATTTCTCCGGTCAGGCACTAAAACAGTTAAGTTAGTATCCGCAGGCATAGTGGAAACTGAATGGAAATGAGACAAGAGATGCGAGAACGTATGCGTGCGTACCTACGGTAGGAGGAGTGCAGAGTTTATATAACCGGGAGAGCTGACAACCCTTGTCCGTACTAACGAGACAAGAGTGTGGTAGCTGATAGCTCGTAGAGAGCACTAAGGAGCGGTGCGGCATGGCGTGGGGTGCTCGAGCAGTACAAGAGTACTGGGTGCGCAGTACTATTGTACTGGAAGGGCAGACTAGCCGCTTAGAAATATCAGAGGTGAATCAGGTGTAAGGAACCCCGTTGGCAGGGTCGTACCCTGGATATAATGATGTAGGGGTGTAGGGGCGAGATAGCCCATACCCCGAGCGCCGACTGGAGGGTCCGGGTGCTGGGGACCGAGTCAGGTAAAGGCCAGTGAGCGTGGGCAGTCACGCGTCCGACTGGTAGAGCAGGAGCGCAGGGTACACCCTGGGGTGGGGGGTTTACCGAGGGATGTTTGCCGGATCCTATTGAGCACCTGGTCTGTGTGATGGCGAGAGAGAGAGAGAGAGAGAGAGCGGGCTGCCACCTGCCCGACTGTGGCGCCCAACCTAGCTCTATGTCGGTGTATGGTCCAGGAGTAGGGGCGACCAAGTGTCTATCTGGTTGAATGGCCGGAGGTCGGCCTACTGGGCTATGGCCCCCCTTTGGGGGCGTACGTGCTCGGGAGCATACCCGGGGATTCAGCTGCTGATATGTCTATTTAGCCTTCCTGGCGCCAGGCTGGCTGGCGGGTCCGGCCTATGTACCTACCCGTAGGCAAGGCCGGGATCATAAGCGTCCCCCTCGAGTCTAGTCGAAGGAGGCGCCGAGTCCGACTGACTAGGCCATTGCCCGTGGAAATGAGCCTGGCGCGCTAGGAAGTCCTAGCCCCCTTGCAGGGCCTCTTGGCGGACTTGTTGGAGCCTAGGGATCCCGGTCGGCCGGTGATGTCACGTCGTGTGTCTCTTTGCTTTTTATTGCCCGGTATCTCTGAGCAGGTTGGAATCTTGGTCATTGATGCTTTCAACGGGGGATTGTTCCACGTGTCTCTTCCCCATTCCTCCTCCAATCGCCGAGGTATTTACCGCTCGTCCTCCGAGGGACGAGGTTGGGCACGAGGCACCTCGTTTTCCTGGGCCCCTCTGGGCTGGCTCAGGCTGCTACTACTGTCCGCCGCATCTGTCGTGGCACACCATCAGACGGCCCTGTCGACTTGTGTAACTGAATAAATTCCTACTTTTACCACCGCATTTTCACCTTTTACTCCGGCGTATTGCCTTCCTTCTTCCGACTAGGGTTGTGGCGCCGTCTTCAAGCTCGACTTTTCCCTCCGACGATTCTTCGTGAGTTAGGTTTCTTACCTTCTTCTGGTCAACATGGCCTCTTCGTCTCGCGACCCCCATCCATGGTATGTCACGGCAAGGTCCGTCCTCAGCCAAGGTGATCTGGATGCCCTCAAGGCAGAGTTCCACATTCCGTCTGACCATGACATTCTGTTGCCTTCTTCTTCTGATCAGCCCGCCAATCCTCCGAAGCAGTACATCACCATCTCGCAGGATCATTTGCAGGCTAGGTTGCGTTTCCCCATCCACCCTTTCATTGCCTTAGTATGTCGCTACCTCCGCTTCAATCTATCTCAACTGAACCCCAACTCGATCCGCCTTCTTTGCGGGTCCGTTATTATTTTTCTGCTATATCGACTTCCTCTTCAAGCCGAACTTTTTCACCACTTTTTCTTTATGAAGAAACAAGAATGGGTCAAGTTTTTCTTTCAAGCCCGCTCTGGGACTTCCTTCCTCTCTCCGCTTCCTTCTACCAGCAAGGGATGGAAGGAAAAGTTCTTTTTCATTCGCCCTGTGGCTTTCCCAACCTGGCCAGTTAACTTCCGAAGAGATGTTCCTCAAATGCCCCCTCATTACACGGATTCTCAAAAATTCTCCACCTTCGAGCGTGCCCTCTCCAAATTCGGGGGTCGGCACTTCCCGGTTGGACCACTCTTGGTCAAGAACATCTTGTCCGCGTTTGTCCTAGGCCCGGCGCCGTTCATCCGACCCGCTTCTCTATGTAAATATTCTATCCCTCTTTCGTGGTCCTTTCTGTTTCTTAATCATTGTTCACTTGATAGCCGAGATGATATACACGGCCGCTCCTGAGGAGGGTTACGGCCTGGGGACTCCTGAGGAGATGGAGACGCGCATCCGGATGGTGATAAGAGAACAGAGGGTGCGCGCAGTAGAGCAGCGAGCCGAGCGAGAATTACATGAAGAACTGCTGGTCAAGCAGGAGGCTGCTCTGTCCGGCTCTCGATCTCCTACTTCCTCTTCTGAAGAGGAGAAAACTCCTCAGTCGAGCTCAGAGGATACCCGACCTCTGAGTCATTCACTGCGGCGCCCCCGAGGCGATGAACCCGTGTCAACCTCGGCCGACCCCTTGGAGGCTTCCTCCAGTCGGCCTAGTAAAAGACAAAGGGGCAAAGCGCCGATGGCTGATCTCCCAGCGCTGCCACCACCCCCTCCTGCAGTGCTACCAATGGAGCTAACTGTGTTGCCTTCTAGGGAGGAGTCCCAGCCCCGACAGGAAGGGCCTACCGGCGAAGGCCTACTGCATATGTTACCGCTCTCGCTGTCTGACTGACATCTGAGCATGACAGTGCCGAGCAGCACTGCCTCCACTCGGTCGAGGGACGTCCGGCTATATGGCACGGTCTCGGATAGGTTCATGGCCAGCTTGTGGGCAAGTGGTTCGGCGAGCCCTAGTGTCTGGGCGGATGATTTCATGACCCTGGCTACACAGGCATGTGTTTATCGGTTGGGACGTGTCTCATTCTTTCTTTCTCTGACGGGTCCTTAAATTTCTTGCAGTTTTGGGCCCAGGGTTACAGAATGAGCGTATCTATGTTGACTCATGCCAAGGCCCGGTATCACGCCGAGCGGCGTGTGGAGGACCTCGAGGCTCGGCTCCGGCATACCCAGCTGATTTCTGATGACAGCTCGTTGAACAGCTTGAGGGCAGAGATTATCGGCCTCTAGGACGTATTGTGCCAGACCCAGGGGGAGCTGGAGATCGCCAAAGCGTAGATTGCCGCTGCCGACGCTGAGGTGGTCCCGGCGCATGAGCGAATGGTCTAGGTTGAACAAGCCCATCGCCACAATCGCAAGCGCAAATGCGAGTTGTGAGCGGAGTGATAAGTACTATTTTGTTGATCATTTCAGACTATTAAATCCATATTTGACCCATATTTTACTTGCTTAATATTGAATTTATCCTAGGTTTCATGAATTTATTCTATTTTGGGCTTTATTGTAAATCTTGATACATTTGAATTATTTTGCCACTAAATTGTTGATCTACTTTTGTATGCTTGGAAAGATCATGGACCTAGGTCATGCTGGGTCAAACTTGAGTTAGAAGTGGACCCGGATCGAGTGATCAAGAATCGACTAATATGGGTCGTCCGATTCAAAAACGGTTAGATCTAAGCCATCTGAGAACTTTTGATGCAATCCGAGCTAGGGTTAAGGCTAATCAAGCACTCAGGTCAAGATATGAAGGTTTCATCCAAATCAGAGATCATCTAGCCGTTGGATCAAGCTCAGGAGGATCTAGACCGTCCATTCAGAGATCAGGTTGATCTGAGCCATCCATTGCAAATATGGGAGATCCGAGCTACTGAGAGGTAGATCCTGACCCTTGATCAAGATCTGGAAAGTTTGATTCAAATATGAAGAGATCTATCCGTTGGATGGAGTTAAGTGAATCTCGGTCGTTCATTTCTAAACTATATTAACTGCTTCATTTGCCCCCGATCAGATGTCGTGTCTTCTTCGCCAGTTTCCAGTTCTTCGAGTTTTTGACTGTTCTTCTTCAAGTTTTCTTCATCTGAGGGCGTGACCACTTCAATTTCAACCTTGGATCAAGATCTAGATCGTCAAGATGAAGTTTCCGTGAAGATTCCAGCTCCAATTCGCCCAAGAACAGAGCTGATTGAGGGTTTCATCAGCTCTGCCCTGCAACTGATCGGATCTCGATTTTGTGCCACTTTTCATCATATGAGCAATTCAGAGGGTTCTCTGGACTGTTCTAATCGTCTCCAAATCATCACCGCAATTCTACACCGCGAGATCGAGGAGATCGGATGGGTTTTTCAGCTGGGAGCAGAGTTTGGGTTTGAATCGATCACTGAGTCGGATTCTTCCGCGATTTGTTGAGCTAAGGGGTTCGAGGCTCACTCTTGTGTGACAACAAGAAGATCTTGAGCTAAGGAAGGGATCGAAGCTTAGTTTCTTAATGAATTTCAATTTCTTAGCAGTAATTTCAATTTCAGCGTGTCATTTTCATTTCTGAACTTTGTATCAGTTTTATTGGATCATTTTTTCATTCATTAGTTTTTCAATTCTGCAAGTTAATTAGTTAGATTGCTTGTCTAGTGAACATTGGATTCGATCTCAATTTGCTTCGCAAATCAGTTTATTCCTGCATTTCAATCTCAGTTTTTGTGTATCAATTTCATGCTTGCGTATCAACTTAGTTCTGAATTCTGCAGCTTATTTCAAATTCAGTTTGTGTCTAGCTTTAATTCCTGAAATCAGAGACAACATTTAGTGTGCTAATGCATTTGATCTAAGTTTGTTTGCATTTAGATTTATTTCTGCATTTATGTTCAGTTTGCTCGTGTATCAGTTTCTGCATTCGGCTAGTTTCAGTTTTCGACTAGTTTCTGCAATTCTCAGTTATCACTTCTGAATTTTGTATCAGCGACATTAGCTTCTTGAATCTCTTCTGAAGCCAGCTTCGAGCACTTGATTTCGGTTTGATCTGTTTGTTTCTGCATTTGAATTGTGCTGCATCTCTGCATTTGGATTCCTGCATTCATTATTTCTGAATTGTTCAGTTTACTTGCTGCGCATTAGTTTCCTTGCTTCTGAACTTTGTATCGGAAGAAACTCCAACAAATGAATTGATATCAGCTTGTATCTCATTTGGTTAGCTTATGAATTTCAATTTTCTTTCGGCATTAGTATCAAACTTCATTTCTGCAATTAGGTTTAAAGTGTTTGCATTAGGTTCAATCGAAAATTGTCAGCACTGTTTTGATTCATTTGTTTTGCATTAGGTTTGCCTTGAGTGGTAATTTCCGCAGTTGAACACAAGCTGTAGTGAACTCTTGCATTTTGTATCAGTTTGATTTCCGAATTTTGCAAATTTGCATTAGTTGATTAAGTGGTCCATTGGTTGAGTTATTAATTGTCATCACTTTGTTTAGTTCATTAGTTAAGTTTCCTTTATTTTCATTGCGATTTCATTTCTAATTGAAACCAAACCCAATTCTTACTTGAAACCCAAAAATATTTGACGACACATAAACTCGAGCTTGAATCAAACAACCTTAACTAGCCCTAGGAAAAATACGACCTGTGACCCCTTTACTACATTTTTATATTTGCTAGCAAAAAGGGTTTTCAGTTTCATAAATATCTAAATTTGAGACCCACATTCATGACACCAGCCTCTTTTGGGTCCATCAAATTTTTGGCACCGTTGCCGAGGAACACTAGTTGAGTTTGTTTGTTTGAGCTTGTGTTATTATTTCATATTTTTCTTGATCCATTTTTGTGCTTATCTCTATATCTTGTGATTTACTTCATCTGTTTCATTTTTCCATACACATTTGCTGTGATTTGTTTATTTTATGACCAGGTCAGCAGGTGGTGATCTAGAGGACTTTGACCCTGAGATTGAGAGAACATTCAGAGCAAGGAGGATCCAAGGCATAATTTCAGAGGCTATTGATATTCCTTCTCTTCAGACTATTTCTACTCATTCAGGCATTATCATGGCAGACCACCAAAAGACCATGAAAGAACTTACAGCACCAGATGACACATTTCAATATTCCAGCATTGCTTATCCAGAGCTGACTGGTGATTTTGAGATTAGATCCGGACTCATCCACTTGTTGCCCAAATTTCAAGGACAGTCTGGGGAGGATCCGAACAGACACTTGCATGAGTTTCACGTTGTCTGCTCCACCATGAAGCCTTAGGGTATTTCAGAGGAAGATATCAAGCTGAGGGTTTTTCTATTTTCCCTGTTTGGAGCAGCAAAGGATTGGTTCTACTATTTACCTACTGGGCACGTGTCTAGCTGGATTTCCATGAAGAAGGCATTTCTAGAAAAATATTTCTCAGCCTCCAGAACTGCAATCATCAGAAAGAGAATATGTGGTATACAGCAAGTGGTGGGGGAGACTCTTTATGACTATTGGGAGAGATTTAACAAACTTTGCTCCAGTTGCCCACAACACCAGATCAGAGAGCAGCTCCTCATTCAGTACTTCTACTAGGGATTATTGCAGATGGATAGGATTATGATAAATGTTGCAGCTGGAGGAGCCCTAGTTAACAAAACGTCAGATCAAGCTAGGGAGCTTATTTCAAACATGGCAGAGAACTCACAACAGTTTGGGAGTAGAGCTTTGTCTACTAGAGGAGTTAATGAAGTTCAGATGGTATCAAATGAGCAGAAAGAAATCAAGAATTCTCTGGTAGAGCTCACATCATTGATAAAGCAAATGGCTCTTAATAATGCAAGTCAGAATCCCAATCTTTCGGTGCCTCCACAATCAAGCCAAGTGATGAGGGTATGTGGTATTTGCTCTAGTCAGGAACATAATTCAGATTCATGTCCCAACCTCCAACAAGATGAGACAATAGCAGCGTTGGTTAGGGGACAATTTCAAGACAAGAATAACCCTTATTCTTCTACTTATAACCCTGGTTGGAGGGATCATCCAAATCTGAAATATGGAAATTCTTTCTACCAACAAAACCCATCACAACAACAATTTCAGCAGCCTCAACAAAATTTCCAGAAACCGCAACAACCTCAGCAACAATTCCAGCAGCCCCAAATTCAGCCATTTCAGCCGACATTCCAGCCAATTTAGCAGCAATTCCAGTAATTCCAGCCTCAAGTCCAGCCAATTCAGCAGGGGCAGCAAGGTTTTCAAACATTTCAGATGTTCCAACATCAAAACCAGCAAGTTTTTCAACCCTCACAACCTTACAACGAAAATTTTCAGCCACAAAATCAAGGATTTCAGCCCACTCAGTTTCAATCTTCACCACAACCATTCCCACTTCAAAATCAAAATTTTCAAGGCTATAATTCTCAGCAAGTTCAATCATCATTCCAGCCTAATTATCAGCCATTTAAGCAACAATTTCAGCCCTCCTATCAGCCCCAACAGCCCCAATTCCAACAATCACAGCAGGGCAATATTTTTCAGCCGACTACTTCATCATTTCAAGGTCAATCAAAGCCCTATGCTAACCAAGGGGGCTATGGATGTTCTAGTGGGGGAAGTGTGCCACAACAAAGGGTAGAAGAAATGTTTCAACAAATTTTACAACAACAATAAAGGAATGATCCTGCTATACAAAACCTCGAAAGGCAAATGGGACAATTGGCTAGTGGGATAAATCAAAGTCAAACTCAAGGATCAAGCTTACTACCTTCTCAAGCTATTCCCAATCTAAAGGGAAATGTTAGCGCTATTACTTTGAGGAGTGGGAAGGTTACTTCATCTCAAAAGAGTCCAAGAGCAGATTTTTCTGAAAACAGGGTAGCACCTACATTTTCAGCACCAATCAGCCCTGAAACGACTTCAAAATCAGTTGGTTCCACCCCTAGTCCGTGCTCAACTCCTTCATCAAGTAATTCTGTGATTTTGGTGGAAAATGAGGGAGAAATCAGAGCCGAAATCGACTTCACAGCAGCTACATTGAGTGGGACAGCAACTCAAAATGCAGCCCCTCCAATTTCGGTTCAAGAGGAAGAAATGAGAGTTCCCTTGCCCTTTCCACAGCGGAAAACTCAAGCCAAAAGACAAGTGGAGGAGGAGAAAACTAAAGAATACAATGAGCTTGTAAAATTGTTTAGCAAAGTAGAGATTAATGTACCCCTGTTGACCATGATTAAACAGATTCCTAAGTATGCAAAATTCCTAAAAGATTTATGTGTTCACAAGAAGAAGCTTAAGGAGAATGAGTTGGTCAGCTTGGGGAAAAATATTTCAGCACTCATCCATGTCATACCTCAAAAGTGTGAAGACCCTGGAGTTTTTACTGTATCATGTGAGATAGGGAGGACTATGTTTCATGACGCTATGCTAGTCTTGGGAGCCTCCATCAATGTAATGCCCAGATCGGTCTTCCAGATGCTTGGCATTGTCCCACTACAGCCCACTGGAGTGGTGATTCAGTTAGCTGACAGAAACCAGACACATCCAGCAGGAGTTATTGAAGATGTTCTGGTAAAAGTCAAGGAATTGATTTTCCCTGCAGACTTCTATATTCTAGACATGGAAGGAGAATATCTTGCACATAGATCCCCACTTATCCTTGGGAGGCCTTTTCTGAAGACTGCCAGGACAAAAATTGATGTTTATGCTGGCACACTTTCGATGGAAGTGGGGGACACAGTAGTCCAGTTTAGTATTTTCGATGCCATGAAGTACCCTAGGGAAGATCACTCTGTTATGAGCGTGGACATTCCAGATGAGACGGTTGAGGCACAGTTAATTGCTGATGATATTGCATTTGATATAGAGGGAGGAGATTTGATTTCAGAAAAAGCTGAGGATGCATCAGTTGTGAAGGCATTGGAGGAGATGAATGGAAAAGCATGTGACAGCCTTGAATTAGAAGCTGAAGCTTTACAGGACCCTTCTTATCTTTTATTTTGTGATGATATTGCTATTGATGGTCCTAATTTTTCTAATATGGTTGTTGCAGATATTACTGAGGAAGCATGCATGAGAGATGATTCTACAGGTGTAGGGGATTGCACAGAGCCCCAGGGACCACCATCATTGACTGATACATTAGAAGATTCAGAGGATAAGCCAGAAAATGTAGGGACTTGCATGGTGGAAGCAAGAACCCAAGGATCACCTGTTTCAGTTGAGTGTCCACCAGAACTTGAGCATGAGATGGAACCTGTACTTGACCAGGAGGAAGCTATGAATACATCTATTCTTGTAAAACCTCCAGGTATTCTTCAGCACGATCAGGTAAGTATACCTCTTATTTCTTTGGAAAAATCAATAGAAGTACCTCAAACTGATTTTATTGTTTGTGATGCATGTCTCGATACATCTTATTTAGAAATTGATGGTGAAAAACTAATAGAGGTACCAAAAATTAATTTCATTGGTTATAATGCATTACTTGATACACCCTTGATGGAAAATAATTGTGAAAAGTCCATTGAAGTATCCAAAATAAATTTCATTGGTGGTGGTAAGTTTCTTGATATACCTTTGATGGATATTAATTGTGAAAAATTCTTTGAGGTGCCAAAAATTGATTTTATTGGATGTGATGCATTTTTGGATACATTCTATGTAGAGATTGATGGTATTACACTTCTATCTTACCCTACACGCATGAGAAGGTTTTACATGATTTTACAAGGTCCCGAAGACTTCTGGAGTGGGTGCTCCATCTAAACAGTCTCCAACCTCCTGGAAGGATTTTCAAGAAGCATCAAGAGGGAGGAGTTGATTTTGCTTTGACTCATAGCACTCCACCTCTAAAATGGATGTTGTACCTTAATCGTCGACGGCCACCTGAATATTTTTCTGTAAAGTTTAAGTGTGGGGGAGTAATGCACCATAAAATTGATCAAATGAATGCTCTCTCAATTACCCATACTCCTCCACTACCACGATGGAGGTTATTTCTTGATAGACTCCGACCGCCAGAAATAAAGGAGAGTTTGTCCTTTCTTGCATTTTCTTTCATTGCATTTTTCACTTTTATGATTTCTAGAAGTAAAATTTTCTTTTAAGATGAGTTCTTGTTAATAATGCTTTAGTAGTGTAGAATGAATAAATAGACATTGTAAATACCATGTTATTTCTTTTGGCACTTTTTCTTAATGAATAGGAATAAATGTATCCCTCTAGGTTGTCTCCATATCATTTTAGAGTCTCTTGAAAATAAATTAAATTTGGTTATTAAAACTTAAGGTTTGAGCTAATGGATGAATTCTTGGATGCTTGAGTACTACTTGGCTTTAGATTCTAAAGTGATGATTTGAGATGAATTATTTGTACCTAGTGAGAATTAGCCTTATTTTTGTGACACACATATGTAATTATACTCTAAAACCTGCTTACGTTCTTTCAAAATCATAATTCTATGATTGGATTACATCTATAGAAGCTAATCAATTTGTTTTCCTTTCCATATCAATTTTTGGCAATAATCAAGTTTATTCTATTTTTCCTTTCTATATTTCCTACTCTTAACCATACTTTTCCATGGACTTGTTTGTTTGGGATGTTTCTTGATGTTACTTTGCTCGAGACGGACAAAAGATTAAGTGTGGGGGAGGTGGCTAGTGTTTTGGAATCATTTTGTATCAAGGATGCATTTCATTTCATAGAGAAAAAAATCTTTGCGGTTGAAGCCAAAAGGTGCCAAGTTGAGTTGAGTTTAGTGTCAAGAATAAGCAAGAAGAAGTGGTTAAGGATGGAAACAATTGGAGCATCTAGATTCCTTATTATACTTTGAAGATCCAAGTGGCACGCAATATAAAAAAAATCTACAATGAAGAAAAAAAATGGCACGCAAAAGCAAAAATTTGTGCCAAAGTGAAAAAAAATTTTGTAAAGCTATCTTGGGTCAGAAATGGTTTGGATCAATAATTGGGAAGTTGGAATTATGGAAGTTAAGATCAGCAACACTTTGTTAGAGTCTGAATTGAAGCTATACAAATCTGAAACCAATGCAAAAAATCTGTGCAAAAACAGAGGAAAAAAAAATTCTGTGCAGATCAGTAATTGAAGTGCAGCTGAACTGATCTGAATTGAAACTGAATTGAATTGCAAGTGTTGCTGACAAGGATTAAGAACAAAACCACTCGACAGCTATCAAAAATTCTGGAGAGCAGCAAGGTTGAGAATGCAAGCTGAAAATGCAGCTAGAAAAGGAAAAAAATCAGTTGGAATGCTAGTAAGGCAGTTTTGTATCAGCTTGAAACTGAAATTGAGTTTCCGAGGCTATGAATCAAGGCATTAAGTAAATAAATGTATCAAAAAGTGTTGAGTACATCACAGCTGATCAGAATAAAGAATCAAAAATGTGGTTGTTTGGATTTTCAGATCAAAACAGAGAGAAAAAAAATTTGCAGTGAAGTGTCGTGACTAAGGAAAAAAAATGCAGTGTATCAGTTCACCTAGTGAAGCATTTAAACTCTCCACTACTATTGATGCTAATTGCTTTGAGAAATCAGAGAATTGCAAGGTCTGAAAGTAATGCCGTGGAGCTGAAACTTGAAACAGAAAAAAAAGTGATAGAAGTGTGCCAATTTGAAAAGGATATGTATCAATAGTGAGTTGCAAGAGTTGGTTAGTAAAGGTTACATGTGGAGCATTTAATTCCCTAATTGTTATTTTATGTCTCAAGTTCTCTGATACAATTCTGACTTTGCTAAAGGGTTATAAAAAAAAAGAGAAAAAGAAAGAAAGAAAAAAAAAAGAAAAGAGGAAAACAAAGTGGCACGCAAGAGCAAATGACACAATGAAACTAATGAGGATTTCTTCATCCGAATCAAGGGCACTGCAAAATTCTTACTCCACCACATTTTTGATTTCAATAGAGGACTATAAAGAGGGCAAAGTGCATTGGAAATATTCTTGAGCATCCAAGTCTCCCACTTCATCAATTTTTCTATTTTCTTGGCTTTCACTTCATTCTTACCATTTCATATGTCTTTAATTTGTTTGAATAAACTTTTATAGATGTGGATCCGAATCATAAATAATGGTGGAGAGTAGATAACAAGCAAGCCTATGGTAGTGCAAGAAGCATGTGTGTTTGAGTGAGCTCCACTTTCATCATGAACTTAGAACTCAAGAAGAGAGCCACCAAAACTTCCTTTGAAAGGCTTAGTGAGTAAAATTCATCTCAATGAATCATGAAGGATGAAAATGCTAAGTTGTTGATTTAAGGACGAGATACTAATCCATAGAGCTTATATTTTTGAGAATTGACAACCTTAGGTAATTTCTTTTCACTTGCTTCTAACTATGTTTGGAAAGAATCTAAGGGATACATATTTAGTAGTTTTCGCGAGACGCTCAAGCTTAAGTATGGGGGAGTTGATAAGTACTGTTTTGTTGATCATTTCAGACTATTAAATCCATGTTTGATCCATATTTTACTTGCTTAATATTGAATTTATCCTAGGTTTCATGAATTTATTCTATTTTGGGCTTTATTGTAAATCTTGATACATTGAATTATTTTGCCACTAAATTGTTGATCTACTTTTGTAGGCTTGGAAGGATCATGGACCTAGGTCATGCTGGGTCAAACTTGAGTCAGAAGTGGACCCGGATCGAGTGATCAAGAATCAACTAATATGGGCCGTCTGATTCAAAAACGGTTAGATCTAAGCCATCTGAGAACTTTTGATGCAATCCGAGCTAGGGTTAAGGCTAATCAAGCACTCAGGTCAAGATCTGAAGGTTACATCCAAATCAGAGATCATCTAGCCATTGGATCAAGCTCAGGAGGATCTAGACCGTCCATTCAGAGATCAAGTTGATCTGAGCCATCCGTTGCAAATCTGGGAGATCTGAGCTACTGAGAGGCAGATCCTGATCCTTGATCAAGATCTGAAAAGTTTGATTCAAATCTGAAGAGATCTAGCCGTTGGATGGAGTTAAGTGAATCTCGGTCGTTCATTTCTAAACTATATTAACTGCTTCATTTGCCCCCGATCAGATGTCGCGTCTTCTTCGCCAGTTTCCAGTTCTTCGAGTTTTTGACTGTTCTTCTTCAAGTTTTCTTCATCTGAGGGCGTGACCACTTCGATTTCAACCTTGGATCAAGATCTAGATCGTCGAGATGAAGTTTCCGTAAAGATTCCAACTCCAATTCGCCCAAGAACAGAGCTGATTGAGGGTTTCATCAGCTCTGCCCTGCAACTGATCGTATCTCGATTTTGTGCCACTTTTCATCATCTGAGCAATTCGGAGGGTTCTCTGGACTGTTCTGATCGTCTCCAAATCATCACCGCAATTCTACACCACGAGATCGAGGAGATTGGATGGGTTTTTCAGCTGGGAGCAGAGTTTGGGTTTGAATCGATCACTTAGTTGGATTCTTCCGCGATTTGTTGAGCTAAGGGATTCGAGGCTCACTCTTGTGTGACGGCAAGAAGATCTTGAGCTAAGGAAGGGATCGAAGCTTAGTTTCTTAATGAATTTCATTTCTTAGCAGTAATTTCAATTTNTGAATTTAGTTTTCTGATTTGTTATGCATCCATTAGTGTTTTAATTCTGCACTCTTATTAGCTAGGTTGCTTGTTAGTGAACAATTGCTTTTAATTTCAGTTTGCTTCATAATCCAATTCCTGTGTATCATTTTCTGTTTTCTTTCTTGCATATCAACTTTCAGTTTCTGCATTGCATATTAGCTTCATTTCTGCAATTTCAGCTTATAGTTTCTTAAATTTGTGTCAAGGAAACATTAGTTCTTCTTAATCCTTCCTGAACATTAGATTAGTGCACTCGAATTCAGCTTGTTTGTTTGTTCTGCATTTGATTTGTTGCTGCAATTCTGCATTTGATTCTGCCTTTGATTAGTTCCTGAATTGTTCAGTTTCCTTGCTATGCACTAGTTTCCCAGCTTCTGAATTTTGTATCGAAAGAAACTCCAACAAACGAATTGATATCAGCTTGTATCTCGTTCAGTTAGCTTGTGAATTTCAGTTTTCTTTTGGCACATCAGTCTTCATTTCTTGGAAGTTCGTATCAAGTTTGGATTCAATTTCTGCAAGTTTGGTTTATAGCTTCTGAAGTTTGTATCAAGTGAACATTATCTTTTCTAAATCTTATACAAACACTAGTTTTGTGCAATTAATTTGAGCTTGCTTGTTTGTTTGTATTTGCATATGATTTGTTGTTGCCTTTCTGCTTTAATGCTCTGAATTCTTGCATTTCAATTCTGAATTAAGCTTGTTCCTGCCTTGATCAGTCTTCAGGTTTCAAATTTCTTCATTCATCCTTGCATATCACTTCATTGACAGCCGAGCCTTCCAAGCTGAATTGATCAGTAATAATTTCTGCATTTAGTTTCAGGTTTTCGGCACATAAGTTTTTCTCATTTTGGTATCAAGTTTGTTAAATTGCTTGCACTTTGGTATCAAGTGAAGTTTCGGCATTAACCTTATATCAGTTTGTTTTTAGATTGCTTAGCATTGGCTTGATTTAACTGATAATTCCTGAAGCAAATTTCTGCATTAGAGTCCATGGAAATTTGGTTTGATTTGATATAAGATTTGTTTTCAAAATTCAGCTAATTTTCATTGGTTTGATTGAGTTCTTCATTGTTTGAGTTCATTAGTTGAAGTTACCTAGTTAAATTCGTCTAGCTAAGTCTTTCCTTTTCTTTGTGTTTTCATTTCTGATTGCAAATCGAAATCCAAATCTTATTTGAAATCCAAAAATATTTGACGACACATAAACTCAAGCTTGAATCAAACATCCTTAACTAGCCCTAGGAAAAATATGACCTGTGACCCCTTTACTACATTTTTATCTTTGTTAGCAAAAAGGGTTTCCAGCTTTACAAATATCTAAATTTGAGACCCACATTCATGACACTTATCATTGGGTTGCATCATGGAGTCCCCGCCATGACCGATCTCAGGTACTGACACCCCCCCTATCGGTACGGATAAGCATCCTCGTTAGAAGAGGTCTCAAGACCCTTAAATGTCAAAACGGGTAGAAGCGTGATAACGGCGGAGACCGTTTCAAAGGATAACCAGTATCCGCCGAAAGAGGGGGGAGAACGTGGCGTAAGTACCAGAGACGTGGCACCGATCGAAGAGACATGTCTAGTCTGTCGCCATCGATATAAAAGGTAATCCGACCCCTCCGATAAAGGGGTTACGCTCTCTCAACCCTATATACATTCTTTACTTCTCGCTACCTTCACCTTTCAGATGATACACTGACTTGAGCGTCGGAGTGGACTCCGCCGGACCCCTGCTGGCGTGTCCCCTAACGCTCGTGTTAACCTTGCAGGGCCCTAAGTTCCTCCCCGCAGCAACAACTTCCACAAGGGTGGAACTCCAGTGACTGGCCATTATCGTCGACTCTTTCCAGAACACATAGGATGTTAAATTTTTGGATCGTCCGCTATAAATATTTCTCAATTTACTTTGACAGATGATGAAAAACTTTACTCGAATCGGTCGTCATAGGTTCGACGTTACCCAACTTGATTAATCATTTTTTTAGTACTAAATAGTAGACAGTTGATGAGGTGCAATTTATGCTAAGATATCTGATTAGTCACATTAACTATTGTTCAAACTTCTGTTCATGGTTCACGTTGATTCTAAAAAAAAGATGAACTAGGTAACAAGAGAATCTGGGGTGATCGCCTAGCCCCATAGAACTTTTCCACCGGCCGCTAGGATAAATCGAGAACCGTTCGCAGTGAGCGGTTCAGAAGCTCAATGTCCTAAGATTCACACCTCATTTGGAGGTAAAATTCTTACAAAATACGTCATAACTGAGGATCGAACCACGAATGTCTAGGATGATGACTAATCATTCTTCCACTGCACCCTAGCCCGGGGTAGTTCATGCATATTCCAAGCACAAAACAATAGTGTAACATTATGAAATTCAATGCACATGTATTAATAGAAACTCCTCTTAGATGATAAGGGACAATTCATTAAACTATCCCTAATATTTTAATCGAATCTTAATTATATCCCTTAAATTTTTTCGGAGCCATTTATGTTCCGCATGTTTTATAAAGTGTCCCAAATCTATTTCCAACGTCAACTTTTCTGTTATCTGTAACAGAATCTCCGAGATAATTCATTAAAATATCCCTAATATTTCAACGAAGTCCCGATTATATCCTTAAAGTTTTCTTGGAGCCATTTATGTCCCTCATATTTTACAAAGTGTCTCAAATCTATCCTTATCGTCAACTCTTCTATTATCTGTAATGAAATCTCTAACTGCGTACACTAAATAAAATTTATAGTGTCTACACTTAATCTCACCCTTCATCGATGACTTGGAGGTGTCAATCACAGTCCGCGTGTTTCCTTTGCCTCGAAGACCTCCATCATTATCGCGTGTTACTCATGCTCTTCACGAACTCTAGAAACTTGCCCAAAGCAGCATCCGAGCTCTTGATTGCCCCACCAGCAAACACCTCAGATGCCACTCCTCACCGCTCATTTTCTTGTCTCCTCATCTTGCATTAGCCGTTCGATCCCTCTGCCACCTTCGTCCTCATCACCATTCCTCCTTCACCCTTCACGGCCAATCCCGTCCTCAGCATTCACACCACCAGCTTCACGTTCCAAACTTGGTTGGATGCTTAGCCACGCGAGGATGATCACGCCAAGGCTGAGGGCTTCCACTGTCAAGTTTCACCCGCAGTGCGTCACAAACCCCCTATGGTTGGGTGGCTCAATATCAATAGTTGTGGTGACCAGTTGTGGATCACCATCCCCCTTCCCTTCGCCTCCTCCACCAACCCCTCGAGGAAGTAGACCTTGGTCGCGCTACGTCAATGTGTGTGTCATTGCAAGCCCCAGATGAACAAGTAGCTCAACTCCTTGAGAGCTTCCGTAAGCTCCTGGAGCTCCTCGTCACTGGGGATAACGATTGACCCGAAGGAGACAGAGCATAGAATTAGGGGGCTTTGAGTCGAGGAACTCGATGATGTCAGATTTTGAGATGGCGACAAGGTTACCTTTTCTGGTCGTGGACCTGATTGTGTTGTCACGAAGGACAACCTGCATCAGACCAATATAGAGACGGGAGGAGAGGACCAATGCCCCAGGCGAGCGGATCGATCCTCCCCGTCCATCTTCTTGAGTAGGAGGTCTTGGAAGATCGAGAATTCCTCCTGAAAGAGCAACAAGGGAGGAGGAGAGGACGACCCTGGTGGCGTTGATGAAGGATGAGCCCTGGGATGCTCCATAATTTAAATCTTAATAATTTATTCAATTTCTCAGAAACGGAGGAGAATCAATTATATAACCTCCGCATTGAAAATTCAATTATATATTGTATTCATCATCAGTCTAAGATCCGGACAGAGATTTGGAGACCTCTAGATAGATTCTTGTGCTCGTCACCTCAAAAATCTATTTTACCTTTCTCGTTGTATTCTTGTACTAAAGTTTATAAGAGAATTCTTCATCTCCGGAAGGTTTTCAAGAATGAGAAATTTTTAATGGAATCTCATGAGCAAGGAGTGAACCCATAAATTAGTCACCTCAAGAATGTTGATACTTTTGTTTCAACTAAGCTTCGACATAATTCTGAAATAGTTGATAAATTCTGAAATCTTTCATGACCAACAACATCAACCTTATAGTGATCTAATTGCATTCTCAAGTGATGCAAATCTTGTGCGTCGAAGTCAAGAGGATAGAATTTATCAGCAAGTCGATAGATGTGATCAACATTAAGAAGTTTAAAATTTTCTTTAGGTTCCAAAGCACAACTAAGCATAAGAAGTTCGACTGCCTTATCTTTGAATCTACTATTAAGCTCTTCAATTTGAAAATCTATTGCAGCAACAAATACATCAAATTGATAATGGTGCTCAATTGTGATTGAATCATTTTGTTGACAAGAACGACCTGTAGCAAATTTATAACGAGCTTCCATATCAGGTATCTCAATATCATACTTAGCACAAACTTCTTTCACATAACTAAGTAGAATAACAAAACCTTCTTCTCTCAAAGTATGAAGCAAAGTTTTAGTAGTTGAAACAGGGTCCATTGCATTTAAAATGTCTAGAGATTTCTCTTGAAATGTCCGACAAAGTAGATTTGTTAACCCCATTATCTTTTGCATCAAATGTAATATGAATATGAAATCAAAAGACTTCATCGCAATCAACAAACCACTAGCTTCACCGCGGATGGAGTTAGAAGAGGACCCATCATGCACTATGTTTTCTAATACAGTAATCAAAGAGCTATACATATCAATTATGTTACAAATTGAGTCAAAATTAGAACTCCACCAAGTCTTTCCAGGCCGTAATAAATTTCCAATTTGATTGCATCCTCTACCAGTATCACGTTCATCAATAGCTATCATATGTGCAACTTCAACTCTTTGAGCAGAAAGTAACTCAACTTGGCGTTTAGGAGATGCGTTAAAGAGATTACAAATGGAATTCAATTTTGAAAAAAAAATAACCAAATGGATATCTCTTTTTCAGCAGCTGCAGTTAATGCTAGTTGAAGTCGATGAGCGAAACAATGTACATAATACGCACATGAACAATCTTTCAAGAAAAGAGCTTGTAATCCATTCCAACAACCACGCATATTGCTAGCACCATCATATCCTTGTCCTCGTATATTGTGGATATGCAAGTCATAACGACCAAGAGCATTAGATATTTCTTTCTTAAATGTTACAGCAGTTGTATCAGTCACATGTACAATGGCAAAGAACCGCTCTCGTAAAAAACCATCAATATCCACAAATCTTAATACGATAGCTATCTGCTCCTTGTTAGATGTATCTCTTTCTTCATCAACTAAAATACAAAATTTTGCATCCCCAATTTCTTTTCAAATCTTGGTTCTCACTTGATTGGCAAGAATATTCAAGATATCTTTCTGAATATCTGGTGAAGTATAATTTGTATTTTTTAGAGCTTTCTCTAAGACGATATCCTCAATATTCTCATTCCCCCCCCCCCACAAATTTTTTCATCTCGATAAAATTGTCGCGATTATTAGACAATGGAGATTCATCATGCCCTCTAAATGCGCATGCTTGCAAAGTGAGTCATCTAATACTTTCAATAGTTGCTGTAAGCCTCAATCTGTTCTTCTGTTTTTCATCTGAAAATTGTGCATTCAACACTTTGTCAATATGACGAGGTATAATCATCAAATTATCAAGATATTCCACAACATTATTATGTGGTGAAGTATTGCATCCTATATGCATCAAAAATGCGCATATATCACCATCATTAACTCGCTTCCAATATTTGAATCCATCCGTTGTAAATGCAAGATTGCGAGGAGGATGCTTATGATCAAACAAGAAGCATGGAAAACAAAATGCATCATCTTTCGAAGGACAGTATTCTAACCAAGAAAATTTCTTAAACCAATGACTTTGGAATCGTCGATTTTGACTTACGAATTTGGTCGGTGGATACTCATTCTGAATAGGTTGATATGGCCACATCTTAATATAAGCTCGTCTAATTTCATCCCTTTGATTAACAGGATATTTTCATATTGGAGTGCGTAATGTCGGATCAGGTTCAAGAGAACTAACATCAATCTCCATTATAGGAGATTTGTTTGGTTGTTGATCACTAGAATTTGATATATCAATATTGGATGGAGAATGCCCTTGACTTGTCGATGTTTGATCTTTTGTTTTAAAAAAAGAATTGATAGTTTTTCTTTTTTTCATTTCCTGAGTTATCTGTATTAAAATGAATAGATACAAAAATTATCATATCCAATAATAAAGAAATATTCTTTATTGACTAATCTAATATAATATGATGCATATGAAGTCATACTTGTTAATATCAAACAAATAATAAAAAAGTAACCAATTATATAAATAAAAATAACTAAATTAATTAATAATCTTGTTAATAAATTTAATCAATTTATCAAAAGAAAATAATTGTAGTTGACTCGTACAAAATTTAAAAAAATAAACCTGCGGTGATGGACGCATATATATCATCTGTTCTTTGAGAGAAAAGATGTCGCGATTATACTCGTCGAGTCGTCGTCGATCGCCTGTACATGACATAAATATAAAATATATAAATGAAAAATATTACAAAAATTTTTAAGAAATAGAGAAATTGGAGATAAAAAAAATTCATTTAAGAAATTCAATTTAAATTTCAATAAATTTGTTCTATTCTATTCACAGAAGAGAAAAAAAATAATTAAAATTTTATTTTTGCTTGCCGATTTTGCTGCAGAAAATTAGAGGCAGAAAATTGCTGCAGAAAATTGGAGGCGGCGGGCAGAAAATTGCTGCAGAAAATTAAAATTGCTGCTGCAGAAGAAGAAACTACAAAGAAGAAGCAGAAAATTACTGTAGAAGAAGAAACTATGAAGAAGAAGCAGAAAATTGGAGGTGACGGCAGAAAATTACTGCAAAAGAAGAAACTGCTAAGAAGAAGAAGAAAATTGCTGCAAAAAATTGCTGCAGAAGAAGAAACTGTGAAGAAGAAGCAGAAAATTGGAGGCGGCGACAGAAAATTGCTGCAGAAGAAGAAACTGCGCAGAAGAAGCAAAAATTGCTGCAGAAGAAGAAACTGTGAAGAAGAAGCAAAAAATTGCTGCAGCAGAAGAAGCAGACGGTAAGGCGGCAGAAGATATAACTCTACCTTGTCTTCGACAAAAGGGCAGTTGAGTAGGGTAATAGAAATTAGGAAAATTGGGCCAACTAACTAAGTTATATATATATATATATATATATATTTGGGTTAATCTGGGTGGGGCTGGAGCCCACCCTAGCCCAAGGGTGGCTCCACCCCTGTTTGTCCCTATGTGATGGACTATTGATTAGTGTTTGAATATTATCATCACAAAATTTAGGAGTCTAAATCTAACCAAGTCGATGTATCCGTCCTCCTTACGCATTAGCTATAACATCTGGTCAAGTAGTTCTCATAATTTATCTCCTCCGTATTAATCCTGAGACGAATTAACAGGAGTGTTGAATATGAATGAATCATTTTTTGCCACTTAAAAATGTCTACTTAATTTGATTAGTCTACGAGATATTGTTAGGGCTGTAATCGAACCAAGCCGAGCCGAATACTTGAGAGTTTGAGTTTGGTTCGTTTATTATCGAGCCGAGTTCGAGCTTAATTTATCGAATATAGTGATGGCTCACGAGCATATTCGAGCCTAATCAAGCCCTAAATGAACTTACCAAATATAAATTATTAATTAAATTATTCATCAATTTATTGAAAAAATAAATTATATATTCTAAAAAATATAAAATATTTACTAAAATCTATGATTTTATTCATACAAATGAGCTTTATTGGATATTTTATATTTATTAAATGTAAAAGTATCAAAATTATATATTTAATGTTAAATATTAATTTTATGTTTTACGAATTAGCTCACGAGCTTATTAACGAGTCTGTTCACGAGCTAACGAGCTGAATACTACTGAGTTTGAGTTTGGTTGGTTAATATTAACGAGCTTTATTAAACGAACTCGAACGAGCTTCTATCGAATCGAGCTCCGAATAGTTCACGAGCGGCTTGATTTATTTACAGCCCTAGATATTGTCATTATACAATTTGAAAGTCAATTCTTGAGTTTTTATTTATTTTTCTCATGCAGTGGTATTTATTTGAATGAGTAGTCCACCCTGGTTAGACGCGGATGGGATCCTCTGGTCCCAAAATCCCTGGTCCATCCCTGGACCACACCAACCCTATAAAACCCATGGTCACGTGCTGGACACATGACGACGCGGTCCTCTCTCTCGCGCGCGAAGGCAAACCAGCTTGCCCTAACCCTCGCGTTCTCGACTCTCGCCGACCTCCTCTGGCCCGACTCAAGCAGCCGGCGACGCAATCAGCCGGCGACGCAAGCAGGACCACAACCGCCGACCTCCCCTGGCCGGATCCCTCTCCCCCTCCCGCTCTGGCTCTCACGCGCGTCACCTCCAGCGTCCTCGACTGGTCGGCGACCTCGACTCACGCCGGCGCGTCGCCTTCCAAGGACGGCGGAGGAGGAGTGCAAGCGGATGATCAGCAAGGTGGACGCGACGGCGACAGGAGGGTGAGCTTTGGCGAGTTCAAGCAGATGATGAAGCAGGGAGGGATCGCCTTCCAAGAGTTTAGCCTGGCAGTAACTGGCCGGCGCCGATCCGAGGATTTAATTATAATTAGATGGTCAATTGTAGATAATGGCAAAGATGAAGAAACCAGTGAAAGAAAATCGAAAACTTCATCCTTTTCCCCTCCATTTGAGTGAAAACTGAGTGTTAATCTTGTTTTCTTGGCATTAAAAGCTTATTTTTGAGACTTTCGTTTCTTTTATTTCAAATTGGATGTGTAATTACAGTATTGACTTAAATACAATGATTGATTCTGAATAAAATACTCCTAAGATCAACTAAGATTCATAGGTGAATTGACAAACACATTACTGAACATATCCATCAGTGTGCTTTATAAAAAAGCTTCTAGTTATTTAACTTCATGTTGAGAATACAATTTGATAATCACAGAATAAAAGGCAAGTAACAGAGGTTGTTAGGCCTCGAGGAACACTACGAACAACAAACTATGAAGATACGGTTGGAAAATTATATATTTTTCTGTGCTGCATTTAAACCTTGATAACTATTCAAGTACCAAAAGTAAATCTTCTTGATTGAGATGTGAAGCAAACAGACTAGTTGATTTGATGATAAAGCTTAAGACCACCCTCTTAGTATAAATTCTGCTACACTTGATACCTGCGAAACTCTTGACCAGTGTTTTTAAACTCTTTGTTTTTTGGTTGACTGAAAACATTTTTTTTCTGATCAGCTCGATCAGAAAAACCCGGACGAGGAGGTCGATCAGTTCAAAACCTAGATTTGTGTTTGAAAACACGGAATTCCACAAGTCTCAATTTCGGAATGAATGATCTTAGATATCAAATATGCTAAAACAAATCATGGATGAGGATCAGGTACACTGAACACTATTGACAAGGATTGAGGAACTTGTATCTTAACACAAGGAGCAAGAAAATAAAGAATTTTTTCAGTAACAATGAAATGACATTGTGAAAATACAAGATGCTTGTTCGGTTGTTCCAAGATGAAATGGAAGAACATACAATAATATTTGCCATAGAAAATAAAAGTATCATCTACACTCCACCAAATACTATTTTCCTTCACACAAGCAATAACATGTAAAAAGCTACACAAGAATGAATTTGAAGCAAATGACATTTTTTAACCTTAACAACCATTGGGCAAAGTCGAGCAAAACCTTGTCTATCTTACCGTTGATCTGGAAATCTCGGTCATTCTAGACGCTCCTATCTCAGGAGCACTGTTCAAGCTCACATCGCTTATTTCTGAGTATGGATTATCTCTGCGTGTGACTGTGTTTGCAATGTTATAATGAGAGTTCTCTAATTCTAAGCTCTCTTTCAGCTGCATCACAACTTCTGTCATGTTTGGCCGTTGTTGGGACCTTTGTGCCGTGCATTTCAACGTGATGTCAGCGCACTTCCAAGCACAATTTATGTCATACTCCACTCCCAGCTTGGGATCTACAACCTCTTCAATGTTTCCTCTAGAAAGCCTTTGGAGCACCCACTGAGCTAGGAGTACATTTTCTGTACCTGGAACTATAGGAGGTAGCCCAGTGATCAGTTCCAAAAGAACCACTCCATAACTGTATACATCACTTTTCTCACTGAGTTGGAAGGTATTGTAATACCTGATGAGCAGAAAGGCAGATTTCCAATCATAAATTTTGCACAAATATAAAACAATATGGAAACTCGACGACGACACTTTAGTTGAAGTTGATTGCCTCATTGTTAGTCATTATAATGAGGGATTCACTAGGTCAAAAAAATTAGTTGTGGAGACATGGCTACATATGGCTAGGGATTTTCTCAATGTGCATATGCTTGCTGTTATTAGACAAAATGGATCTCCAGTCTAAAATATGGAAGATATATGATTTAAATGTGATGATCCAAACACCACATGCTACTGCCCTAGAAATCTTAAAACTCATGATTCCACATTATTTAACTAGATGTGTTTTCTATTACTCTATTTCTTCAGATTTGTTTGCCTATTTATTGCTACAGCTACAAATGTTTTCAGTAGTTGCATTTCATTCCAGGACAGAAAAAACATTTATATTATGAACCAAGCCTCCTATCTTTCATTTAAAAAAAATACCAAAGTAAATAGTCCAAGCACATAGACAGATGGATTGTTATATTAAAACATGGATTTCAAAACGAGAAGATTCATGATGAAGGATTTGTTTTCTTTGTTCT
The DNA here is from genome assembly GCA_024364735.1 of Boesenbergia rotunda. Lineage (NCBI taxonomy): Eukaryota > Viridiplantae > Streptophyta > Magnoliopsida > Zingiberales > Zingiberaceae > Boesenbergia > Boesenbergia rotunda. The sequence continues at coordinate 16,539 of JAGFNQ010000431.1, read as the reverse complement.
TTTCGATTCCTAGGTAGAAATGCTTGCTTGAAACAACTACTTAAATGAAAAACAGTGACATACTCAGGATCAAGGTATCCAGGAGTTCCCACCACTACAGTAAATATATGACTGTTTGCCTCACTTACAAAAGCTTTCGAAAGCCCAAAATCTGCTATCTTAGCTTCCAGAGTTTCACTCAAAAGGATATTTCCTGACTTCACATCTCTATGAACTAATGGTGGTTTGCATCCTTTGTGCAAATACTCAAGCCCTGCAATGCATTTTAATAAATGAAATAAGATCATCTCGGATGACTGGCCAGGAAAGCAGGCAAGGGATATTGATACTTGAAAGTTCACATTATTCCAAACCTAGTGCGGCGTCAATTGCAATCTGAAGACGTTGTCTCCAGCTTAAAGCTCTACCATTGTCAATTCACCTATGAATCTTAGTTGATCTTAGGAGTATTTTATTCAGAATCAATCATTGTATTTAAATCAATACTGTAATTACACATCCAATTTGAAATAAAAGAAACGAAAGTCCCAAAAATAAGCTTTTAATGCCAAGAAAACAAGATTAACACTCAGTTTTCACTCAAATGGAGAGGAAAAGGATGAAGTTTTCGATTTTCTTTCACTGGTTTCTTCATCTTTGCCATTTTCTACAATTGACCATCTAATTATAATTAAATCCTCGGATCGGCGCCGGCCAGCTACTGCCAGGCTAAACTCTTGGAAGGTGATCCCTCCCTGCTTCATCATCTGCTTGAACTCGCCAAAGCTCACCCTCCCGTCGCCGTCGCGTCCACCTTGCTGATCATCCGCTTGCACTCCTCCTCCGCCGTCCTTGGAAGGCGACGCGCCGGCGTGAGTCGAGGTCGCCGACCAGTCGGGGACGCTGGAGGCGGCGCGCGTGAGAGCCAGAGGGGGAGGGGGAGAGGGATCCGGCCAGAGGAGGTCGGCGGTTGTGGTCCTGCTTGCGTCGCCGGCTGCTTGGGTCGCCGGCTGATTGCGTCGCCGGCTGCTTGAGTCGGGCCAGAGGAGGTCGGCGAGAGTCGAGAACGCGAGGGTTAGGCCAGCTGGTTTGCCTGAGAGAGAGAGAGAGAGGACCGCGTCGTCACGTGTCCAGCACGTGACGATGGGTTTTATAGGGTTGGTGTGTTCCAGAATGGGCCAGAGATTTTAGCAGCAGAAGAACCCATCCGGATTAGACGAACTTTGAAAAATATCTGGGTGAATATTATCATCTTTACCACCATTTAAAACAATCTAGAAACTAGTTGATTTATTATTATTTTTAAAGCGATTAAGGAATGGCAGGGTTTTTTATTTTTACCTCCAGTTGGTATCTTACCAGATTTGTCATTAGTGAAGCATGATTTAATTCTCGAGAAAAATACATACTATTTAAAATTATTTCATACGTTTTATTAAAAGATCGTTCACTAAAAATTGAATTAAGTATTTGATCCCGGCCCTGCCCGCGAGTAGGGGCGTGGGCCGGGCCCACGGGCTAGCTTGACGTCGAGAAGGCCTGGCAGACAGGTCAACAACCATATCAGCAGGTATGTCCACGCGCCCGTACACTCCTCCAGAGGAAAGGAAGGGGGCAACAGGGTGGTCGGGCCACCCCCTAGCCAGCCAACCTGGTAAGAGCTCAGGAGCTCGTACTAGCTTATCCCGACCTAGAGAGAGGTCGGGTACCGCCGGCAGAACAGTCTCGAGGCAACTCCCGACTCAGGGCGTACCCTGCGCTACCTCTCCCTCCACCAGCCGGACGCGTGGCAGCCCACGCTCCCTGGTCCTTATCCGACTTGATCTCCAGCATCCGGACCGGCCAGTCTGCGCTCGGGGTACGGGCTGTCCCGCCCTCACGCCCCCTCACATCCTTTCATCCAGGGTACGACCCTGTTAACGGGGTTCCTCACGCCGCACCTACCTCTGACATCTCCACGCGGCTAACCCCGCATCCGGTACCCTCGTACTACGCACCCAGTACTCACGTACTACTAGAGCACTCTGCGTCATGCCGCGCCGCTTCTCAGTGCTCTACCAGAGCTGACGGACATCACACCCTTGCCCCATCAGTACGAGCAAGGGGTGTCAGCTCTCCCGGTTACATAAACTTGGCACTCCCCCTACCACAGGTACGCGCGCGCGAGTTCTCGCATCCCTTGCCTCATTTCCATTCAGTTTCCGCTCATCTGTACTCGGGACTGACTTGACCGTCGGAGTGCCTGACCGGGGATTCCCCCGGCGGATTTGCTGACGGACTCTGTTTTGCAGGAGCGGGGCGAGGAGCGGCCGACAACCGGCCACCTCATCGGCGAGGCGCGGCCGACAACCGGTCACCTCATCGGCTCATGGCTCCCCGGAGGCCCGTCCGGCCAGTGAGACTGCCACTTCACTTCGCGACGGGATCAGTATACATAATTATCCTCTCTTAAAATATACGGGACCACTTTGCAACAAGAGGAACGACGGGCTTTTGATGGCATTCCATCATTTACTTAAACCGTTTTGCATTTAATTTTCGTACACGAAAAACTTCATTTTCACTTTATTTGGTAAAAAATGAGAGCGAGATCATTTTTTATTTGTAAACGAAAGAAACAAGTTAATCCTGTTTTAATATTACGAAAAACACAACTTTTAGGTGCTTTATAAATAATAAAAATCAAAAATCAAAATCAAATGGCGGAGAGTCCGATCCGAGTCACGTGTCTTTCTTTTCAAACTATTTGCATGACGTTGGTAATTCTAGGTCATTTAATTCGATTAATTGAGATCGATACATTATTGGTCTGCACTTTGTCTTTGTGGTTTTCCTTAATTCTATAAAAAAGGAAAAATAGCATGTATGGAGGGTCCTTTGTGTGCCACGTTTCTTTGATTCTTTTCAAACTATTTTCATAACGTGGTTAAGTCTACATCATGCAATTCGATTAATTGAGATCGATACACTTTTGATTTATGTGATTTTCTTTATTCCATAAGACCAAAATTAGTTGGGTTGACTCTGAACAGGATATCGTAGTTAGATCGTTTAATTAGAAAATAATCATCTTGATCTTGTCGGCGAATAAGGTAGACTCCAAACTCAATAACAGGGAACAGTTTATTGACGTAGGAGGGTGGTAGGCGACACGCGACGCAGTCAAAGACTCCGGCGGGTGACTAACTTTGAATCTATAAAGAAAATGATCGCTAGCAATCCGCCGGTAATACTCCCGGCAAGATCCTCCGACGATCAAGTCAGAATCTGATAAAAAAGAATACAAATTTAATAGCTATTAATTAGAATCTGGTCAAGTCCGAATATGGGGCTTGATATTGACCCAACGAAAGAGTGGAGTATGACCTGTGAGGGTTGTGAGCCCCCAATGAGTTCGTATGAGAGAGTCTACCAGCAGAAGATCCCCTGAAGTAGCGTCTATCTAGGACGACGCATTTGGGTGATCTAAGAGACAGATACACCATGGGAGATGGCTCGATGTCGTGCAACTACTCCAGTTGTTGGAGTAAGTAGCATGTCAGTTAACTCTTCTATGTTTACGCCTTTACTCTTGGTTGTTATGGCAACCACCATAGATTCATACTCGAGTCCAAGTCCTCCGAGAAAATAAAGCACTAGATCGCTCTTTGAAACTCGATGTCTAGCACCTGTGAGATCATCGTCTATAGCTGGAGTCGGAGTTGCATGAGACGTCCACTAGATTGTGAGGCCATTGTTTTCTCCAATAATGCCCACAAGCGTCTTGAGGTGATGCAGGAGGGGCCAACGACTTGAGCCAAGACTTCCTCTGATAGTGCTGACAGAAGCCAACTGAGGAGACAATGGTCTTGCTGCTCACAAATTGCACATTCGGGGTTAGTTTTGATCTCTTCTACACTAGCTTCATTCCGAGTTACTATCGTCTCTGCTGGAATTGCATACTCGTTAGAAAAAAACTGGATAAGGCAATTACCTTTTAACATAAGTCGTACCTGAGATTTCTAGATGGTGTAGTTCCTTTGGTTTAGCTTTGTTGATATTAGGGTAGCGAACGACATCATGGTAGGTGTTGAAGGAATTCCGGCCATAGGATCGTTGGAGTTTTCCTTGCGTTCTGATACCAAGTTGAAGAAAACGAATTAGAGGTGAATGAAAAATATTTTCTCACACATTTCTTCATTCAGTATTGGAATATATACACTATATAATAATTGAAAGGAAATAAAAAATAAATAAAATTATTACATTTCTTAATGAGAAGATCTTTCCTTATTAAAAGATTTTCTTTATGATTAAGTTTTCTTAGAATAGAAATTTCTCATATCATCAATAATGAGAAGATTTTATTAAGAGATTTTCTTTGTGATTAAGTTTTCTTAGAATAGAAATTTCTCATATCATCAATAATGAGAAGATTTTTCCTTACTAAAAGATTTTGTTCGTGATAAACAATTTTATTCAATGATATACAATTATATTTATTCTATAAAATTTTTGACATAATTTCCCCTGAAATTAGATATCCTCAGGATTACCTCATTTAAATTTGGATTTTTTTATTTAAATTTAAATTAGTATTTTTTATATTTGAAAATTTATCTTTCGGATTTTTTAAGTTTAATTTTAACTTTTTAAACTTTAAATAGTTTTTTGAATAATTAGTATTTGAATTTTTAAAATTATTGTTTAATTTTTTAGGATTTGAATTTTTAAGAAAAGAATTTATTTAGTTAAAATTTGAAATTTTAATTTTTGAATTTATCCAAAATTAAAATTTGAAATTATTTTCTAAAATTTTAATTTTGGATTAAGATTTGAATTTTTTTAAGATTTATAATTATAAATTTATCTTTTGAATATGTATTTTTAAACTTATGATTTTATTTTCTCAATTTTTAGAATTTGAATGATAAGAAGTTGAAATTATCAAAAAACTTTGAAATTATTTTCGATTTGAAAATGAAAAGGATATTAATGTAATTTAATTTTGATTGAAAAATGATATGCTCAGTGAAAAATCTCAAAGAAAAGCTCAGTCAATGACATGATATTTTATATGCAGCGATCCCCGACAGGTTTATCTTACGTACCCCCAAGGTATAGTTTGATTCGGAGAGTCGGCCGGAGGCCGTCGATAGTATCCGAATGATAATCGGACATGTGTATGAAAATTATCATGTCATTCACTGAGCATTTTATTGAGTTTTTTTCACTAAATGTATCATAGCTCCTTATTAAATTTGAGAGTCGATTATTTAAGAGTTTAAATTCTTAATTAAATAGTAATATATATATTTTGTATTATTGTTTTTAAAAATACATATAATTAATATTAAATATCAGTTAATATTGGGATTTATCTGGCAAGATTAAAACTAAGAAAAAGTTAAAATTAAAATGCGTCAACACTTATCACTTTTTGTCTGAGACCAAATATATTATTTAGTAAATACATTAAAATATCTCCACGGGGATCCGGAGTGGTTAATGCATGGAGATATTATCTAAGAGGTCCTAAGTTCGAGTTGCACGAGGCGCGCTGGATTAAAATTCTGGACGTTTAATATATTAATTCTCGGTCCAACTGTGTACTAATTACTCGCTAATCATGGCAACGAATTCGTCTTTTGCCTAGTAAATACATTAAAATACTTTAGTCGTCAATCTTAGACATTTATACATGCAAAAAAAAAAACCATTGTTGTTTTTTCCCGTCGACTAGCTATCAGAATAAGCAACGCAGCATTCATCGTTCAAGACCGATCGTAGATTCCCACGTAGTAACTGAGCTGGCGATGGCGCTCTGCCATTAGTGTTTAGGCTTGGAGTGGGCCCACGATTGGGAAGGGGAACCCAGCGCCCGCTATAAATACGGTCGCAGGCGCCCGGCGACGGGAAGAAGAAGAGCTAGCGAGGTGGGGTGACTGGTGAGAGATCGATTAGCCTACGGAGAAGGAGAAGCCTGGCCTCTTCTTTCGCCGGCCCGATCTGATTCGGGCTCCTCCTCCTCTTCTTCTTCTTCCGCGCTTCATCTTTATCTGGTAAGTCTTCTCTTGCTCTTTCGCTCAATCACTTCTACATAGATGATGTATGTATTAATTATTTTGTATTTTCCATTAAGTTACGCCAATCTCGTAATTAAATAGTCTTTCCAGTTTCCACGATCTCTCACTTTCTAGTTATTGTCCGGGTTACGTACCCGAAACAAATTAACCGGACACTAAAGACAGAGCGAATCGGTGGTCGATGGGCGCTAATTGTCGTCTTCTTCTTGAGGAAATCAAGGACGTGACGGCGATGCGGCATCATTCCGCCTTGGAAGACCCACTGCTTGGCCTTGGAAATCACTCCGTCAGTAAAGTTGTACATGTTCATCCAAAATTCGTGGGATCAATTCGTCTCGTTGGATCGCAATGGAGGACGGTGGGAGGTATAGTAGCTGTCTCCCAAAGACGCCTGCTCAATCTATGTGGTTAGAACAGTGGTCCATTCCTCCATCTATAGCCCCTTCACATGCATGGTTCCGAGCTCCTTTATGGCTCGCGGCCATATCCCTTCGTTCCATGTTATATTCCAACGTGTTTTTCGTTTTTTTTCACTGTTTTTAAATTTTTCTGACAAGGCAAATTTCCATATCCATTTGATGGATGCTGTTGATGTTGACAGTTTGACTGTTCAACTTTTGCGAATTAAATTAAACTTAAAAGAGTTCCGTTTTGCCTTGTGGCGCAGGCGGACGCATGACGGTCCGGAAGGTGGAGTCCACGGACACGTCCATACGCTCCGGCGGCGGCCGCGGCGGCGATGAGTCCCTCCGCCGCTCTCCCACAGAGAAGCCACCCTTCGCCCTCAGCCAGATCAAGAAGGCCATTCCGCCTCACTGCTTCCAGCGCACCGTCCTCCGCTCTTTCTCCTACGTCGTCCACGACCTCCTCCTCGTCGGAATCTTCCTTTACTTTGCTCTCGCGGTCATTCCCATGCTCCCGATGGCGCTCTCTGTAGCTGCCTGGCCGCTTTATTGGGCAGCTCAGGGCTGCGTGCTCACCGGCGTCTGGGTCATTGCCCACGAATGCGGCCACCACGCCTTCTCCGACTACTCCCTACTCGACGATGTCGTCGGTCTCGTCCTCCACTCCGCCCTTATGGTCCCCTACTTCTCCTGGAAGTACAGCCACCGCCGCCATCACTCCAACACCGGCTCCATCGAGCGCGACGAGGTGTTCGTCCCCAAGCACAAGGCGGACCTCCCCTGGCACACCAAGTACCTCGCCAACCCACTCGGCCGCGTCCTCACCATTGTTGTCACCCTCACTCTCGGATGGCCTCTGTACCTCGCCTTCAACGTTTCCGGCCGAACCTACCCACGGTTCGCTTGCCACTTCGACCCCTACGGCCCCATCTACTCTAGCCGCGAGCGCGCTCAGATCTTCATCTCCGACGCCGGCCTCCTCGCCACCGCCTTCGCCTTCTTCCGCCTTGCCTCCTCCCACGGCGGCTTCTGGTGGCTCCTCCGCCTCTACGGCGTGCCACTCCTCATCGTCAACGCCTGGCTCGTCGTCATCACCTACTTGCAGCACACCCACCCAGCACTCCCCCACTACGAGACCACAGAGTGGGACTGGCTCCGCGGCGCCCTCGCCACCGTCGACCGCGACTACGGCTTCCTAAACCGCGTGTTCCACAACATCACCGACACCCACGTCGCTCACCACCTCTTCTCCACCATGCCGCACTACCACGCTGTGGAGGCGACCGCGGCCATCAAGCCGGTGCTGGGCCAATACTACCAGTTCGACGGCACGCCGCTGCTGAAAGCGTTGTGGAGGGAGGCGCGGGAGTGCATCTACGTCGAGTCTGACGCTGGCGCCGGTAAGCATCAGGGCGTGTTCTGGTACCGCAACGACTTCAATTAGTTACCTAGCTGGTTAGTTAATCCTCCATTACTATTTACGCGTATTAATTATAATAAGGATGGATTTAAAACTACGTGTCTAAATCGGCAGTTAATTTTGCCTAATCGATCGCCAATTCATCCGTTAATCAATTTCGCTCTTTCTTTCTTGCTCTCTCCGTCACTGTTCCACCAAGAAAGAGAGGACAAGTTAAACGAAATGATATATACTAAAAATAATGAGTTAGTGAAGACCTAGTATTCGAACCGACAATTGGACGGTTCGAGAATCTTAACTATATTATGATTTATGATTCAGAATCGTTAATTCACGGTTCTTATATAATTTTTTATGGTTCATCATGATTTAAAATTATTATATTATTTTTTAAAAAATAATTTTATAAAATTATTTATCGGACTCGATTGTTAAGGTGGACTTATTAATAATAATAATATAATAAAAAAATATTAAATAATTATTAAATAGTTAATTAATATATAAACTAATTATAAATTAATTTAAAATAATGAAACATCTTTCTGTTAATCAATATAATAAAAGAAATAATTATTAAATAATTAACTAATTAACTATTATACTAAATAGTTTATCAATGTAGTGTGGTTGGTTAAGGATATGTAATTCTGAATAGGAGGTCTACGATTTGAATTGATTTTTAATATATATATATATATAAAAGCTGAATCCATGGGCTAGCTGGGTCTGTAATCGCAACCGACCTGGGATCTTAATTACCAAGCCGGTTCCAATTTGATCCAGCTAACTAGGCGAACGGGTAATCCGTTAACCCGGTTATGGTCCTTGACCGGACCCAGCCCTGGGTCGACTAAAAATAATGAGTCATTTTCGAAATACTTTAATTGTCAAAGTTCCTCGACTCAAATTATATTTTAATAAGATTTTAAGAGGCATTTTGAATAGTATGAAAAGGTATTTTAAAATTGTAGCTCACTCTGAAGATACTTGCACTCAACTAAATGCAATGGGGTCTCATTGTCCCAATTATTGGCTAAATTTTCAACTACAGTATGCTAATTAATTATGATTATGGGCTTGCCGATGTAATTACTTTAAATATTCTAGAAACAAAATTTAAATTTAAATTTGCATGATAAATAAATTAAACTTTTATATTTCCGCCTCATTTAAAACAATTAATTTATATTTAAATCATCCATGAAATTTCAGTATACCTACCTAATCTTTTTTTTTAAATACTGATTTAAAGTCATCAAAAACTTAAACCCTTTGGAATTTTCAAAATTATTATTTAATCCTAGGAGAATGCACACGTATAGTAAATCGGATGCATGCAAGTTTAGGCAATGAACAAGTAGCTAGCTAGAGCAATAGTTTCAGCCAAGGTCATGATCGAAGTGTTCTACAATTAAATTAACAAGGAGAAGTGGCTGCATATATATACATGCATGGAGGATTTCAATGTTTCAAATCACCAAATTAATCCATCGATCTCCGCTATAGATCGATCGATTCTTATCAACCATGAATCTCTCCTTTCTTCTCTTGCTCATTTTCACCATCACCTCTTGTGCCATAATTGTATCATCAAGCCGGGCAAAAGATTTCGGCTATTCGTCGGCTGATCTTGCGTCGGAGGAAAACTTACTCAATCTCTTCCACTCCTGGGCAGCAGCCAACAACAAAGCTTATTACTTGAATCCATCCGAAACCAAATACTCGACCAAATTTGAGATCTTCAAGGACAACCTAGACCACATTGTAGCCGCCAACAAGAGGAGGAAGAGCCACTGGCTCGGCCTAAACGCGTTCGCCGACATGACCCATGACGAGTTCAAACGCAACTACCTCGGACTCAACCCAGAACCAAAGTACTCCTCAACTCATACCACAAGCACGTCGACCTTCATGTATGAGAATGCGACGAAGTTGCCCAAGTCGATTGATTGGCGTACGAAAGGGGCTGTCACGCCTGTTAAGAACCAAGGCGGATGCGGTAATTAACTATATATCTTGTTTTGATGGAGTGCGTGAATTATATGTATCGATTTACAGGGTGCTGCTGGGCCTTCGCGACAGTTGCAGCCATGGAAGGCATAAATCAAATTGTGACTGGGAACTTGACTTCATTATCCGTGCAAGAACTCATCGACTGCGATCTAGAGTTCGACGAAGGCTGCAGCGGAGGAACCATGAACTATGCTTTCGCCTTCGTCGCGGCTGTCGGAGGGCTGCGCACCGAGCAAGACTATCCGTACACCATGGAGGAAGGCTCTTGCCAACCAGCAACCAAGGCATTCAAGAGAGTGAGCATTAGCGGGTACGAAGAAGTGCCAAGGAAGAGCGAGGAGAGCTTGTTGAAGGCTTTGGCACATCAGCCAGTGAGCGTCGCCATTGACGGCTCTGACAGGGATTTGCAGTTCTACAAGGGGGGAGTGTTCGAGGGGCCGTGCGGGACGGAGCTCGATCACGGAGTGACGGCCGTCGGATATGGGACGACGTTCGACGGCCGGGAGTATATCTTGGTGAAGAACTCGTGGGGGCAGGAATGGGGGGAGCAAGGTTTCATCAGGATGAGGAGGAGTACAGGGAACGGGGAAGGACTATGTGGCATGTACAAGATGGCTTCTTATCCTATCAAGAGCAAGCCATGATGCAATTAAGCCTTTTTTGGCGATAGACGAGGATTAATTTATCAACTATTGGATCGTAAATAGGATTAATTACAACACAATGAGACAAGCACAAATAGTTCATCTCTAACTAACTAAATAGTCCATCGTTAAAGTACAAACGATATAACGTCAAAAAGGGCAACATAGTATCGTCCTACACAAACAAAATGAAGAAACAACTAGGAACATGGTGGTCACAGTGAGTCATTTCCATGCAAAGGTAGGCATCTCCTGTTGGATGTTATTGAGAGATCTGATGTTCTGGTGGAGGGGGCTCCCTGATCCGCCACCGGAGGATTCGCTCAAGGTACCATGTGACGGTGGACTACTTGCACCTGATGGGCGGATCGGGGGAATCGGTGTAAGCTTCGTTGGCGCTGATGAGTGTAAATCCAAAGGGATAGTTTGCTTTGGTTCCTTTTTTCCATCAGCGATGAAGCTCCCGACCACCACCTGCGGAGATCAACAAACTGGTTCTATCATGTTCTTTTAATCGGATGTAAATGCATGCGATAGAGGACATAGTCGATCTGCATTATGAGACTAAGTGGCAAAGTTGGACTAGCAAATTCCAGTTGCAATTTCAGTTTATTTTAGACTTGAATGATCTGTCTACAATTAATAATAGCACATGGCTTTCAAGGTAGGAGAAATATAAACATCAGAATAAATAAAGCGAGGTGTGTCACAACACCAACCGTATGACTTGAACACAGTGAACTGGATTGAAGCACAGTTAGGTGTTGGAAAGCTCCTTTCAGAGAGGGAAAGAACGACAGCTTCTTTCGAGAGGGAAAGAAACAAACCTGAACTGGTGACGCTGCAGTAAGTATTCCTGCCACTCCTCCACCCAGCACACGACCATCAGGACCAGCCAAAGAAACACTTAGTCCGCCTGTCCGACTACGGTGGCCACCACTCTCAGAGAGCAAATATGAGCCCGACAATGACAATATCTCAAACCGGCCCTGAACAAGAATATACAAGCAAATGGACTTTTGATATCGACCAAAAAAAAAAGAAAAAATAAAGAATTTATGATGTATATACTGATTGTAAAACGTCTAAAGAGAAGGGCAAAAATGAAACAAACTTAATGAGTTGCTGGAAAACAGTTCCCAAATGATGGTAAAACTTTGAATCAATCTCATGCACAAACCTCGTAAGTTACAGTTCCACCAGAAGTTGCCGCTTGCCGTAGAGTTACGTTAGATATTGCACCATTTGCTGAAAGGATACAAACAGAACGGGGACCATGTTGAGAAAATGACATGATTTTCGACCAGACGTCCTGAAAATACAAATCTATTAATTATCAGTGACTTATTTACTGTGAAACTCAACATGACAATATAATTTCAGAAGTTTGTATTTGGGCAAACAGTATCTCTTGAAGATTGTATTAAAAGCATTTGTTGTCAACCTAATGAATAGTTTTAATGTAATGACTGATGACTTAGAAATAAAGCTGTCCGTCACCAAGAAAGAAAACCTATTACTAAGTGTCCAAGGAAAGATGATGGTTGAACTAAAAACTTAAATGTTTCATAAGAAAGCCCATCTTTATTATGTGCAAGAAGCAAGGGTTTAAAATGAATTATAATATATATATATATATATCATCTTGCCTTGAGTGAGTAAGAGACGTATTTAAACCTGAAGTGTTCGATCAGAATATTGATTGATGGACAAACTATATTGGACTCTTCGATTAACCTCTCCCCTGTCTGTGTCATCTCAACAAGACCTTGGTCGAGGATAAATGACATTCAAGGCACTTGATCCCTCTGATCTTGTATTCCATTGATAATATTATGTATTTGAAGTCTCGGGATATTCAACCGCGCAACAAAATTCTATGCAAAAATAATTAGAGGATAAAAAAACTATATGATAATCCCAATTAAGGGATGGTACACAACGATGACACAAGACTTCAAGCATTCCTCTTATTTCAACCATCTACTCTTAGTTACTTGTTCATCAAAATTTCTTTTTGTGAATAATAAATACAAAATATCTAAAATTCTAGGATACACATGTTGAAAATGATAAAAATACAAGATAAAATGGGATGAATAATGAATTCCACAGGACTTGAATAACCTAAGAGTATTTTGCAACATTCAGGATCCGAAAAAAAAATTAAATTTGGTGAAATCTGCCAAGCAGTAGCATAAAAAAAACATAAAGGCAAATCATGGCAACATTGAAGAAAAACTTAAGAAATAGAAATTTCAGTAACATAACAGCATTCTGATTAAACACAATATGTTTACCATCAAAGAAAGAAGCAAGCAATACCTCTCCAGCATTTACAGTAATCACATGAGGAGTAAACCCAATCCCTGCTGATCCTGCAAGTTTGACTCACCATTAGATATTAAATACAAATATAAATATATATCCCAGCAGATTGGGAAAAATGAAAACTTTGTATGTTTGACTGAATAATTTTCCTTCACAACATGTAGTCAAAACTTAATTTTACAAAGAGATCACATCACAATTCATAACAAGCAGCATAAAACATATGAGTCGGATAGCAAAAAGATGAAGCATCCCTAATTGCAAACAAAAATTCTGTATGTAGTAGAAGAGGGAATCACCTAGAGCAGCCATCTGTTGCTTCTTTCCAGAACCGGGAGGCCGACCTTTCACCTTATTTGTAGGATCCGAATTAACGGAAGAGGAGAATCCACCCGGTGGCTTGGAACCAGCCGCGGAGGTAGGATTCAGAGCAAGGGCCATGGTGCCATCAGGCCCGTACTTCCTCGGCCGTCCTCGCTTCTTCTTAACTGGCTCCCCAATGTTGATGCTGAGGCCATGTAGCGTCGCCGGAGATGAACCTTCCGTGACGCTGCCTGCACTACCTCCACCTCCTCCTTGGTGAGGTGCAGGAGCAGCAGCAGAAGCAGCAAGGGGAGTAGGGGAAGGAGAGGTGTTGCTTATTGGTTTGTATATTGCCGTGCCATCTTGTGTGTAGGCCAAGCGCATGCTTTGGATGGTCGGTGGGTCTTGCGCCGGGGTTTTCTGAACGCCGGCACCAGAAGGAAAAAACCCTGGCTCTGATCTCACTTCCATGCTAACTGTGAGGAAGCTTAAAACACCATTACCTGGAGAAACCAAACCTCGCTTCAAGCAACAGATACCAAAGGAGCGAACTTTGAACTCGATTGCAACCTAGAATGACAGGGCTCACTCCGCAGTACAAGCGCCGAATAGATCAGGAGAGATAAATCAGTCAAAAGTTTGAATTTTTACTGCAGGAACCTGGACGAACAAGCTCGAGAACGCTAATCCATTCGTACGACGAAGAAGACAAGCGACGAGGAAGAGCGACGACCACAGGACGAGTCGCAGACTCGGGGCGCAGAAAGGAAGAAAATCCAGGACATACGTAAACCTCACAGTATTACGCCAACGATATTAAGCTAACAAATCATAAATTCCGACTTAATCGCACGGAAAAATCCGACCTTTTTCTAGATTTCCGCTGTAAATGTTCAGGATAGACCGGAAATCCCGCAGATTAATCGGAAAAACAAGATCAAATGGATGGGAAAAGGAGACTCACACGAGTCCACGGAAAAAAATAAATCCTAATTCGGTTGTCGAACCGCTTAGGAAGCGTCGCGAACGCGAGACAATTGGGGCGAATAGTTCGGCCATTTCCAATTTCTTCCCCTTTTTATCATTTTCCAGAACCCTCTCACTTTTTAAAAAGAAATTAAAATTACGAGAAAAAGAAAAGGGAATTTTATTTTCATGAATACATTGTTTATCAAAAAGTAATAACGTAAACAAAATGCAATGAAATATGTCGACCGTTGACTTGTTAAGCCTTGCAGCGTTGACTAGATATAAACGGACATGGATTTGATGTTCGTTGTATGAATATCTCCCATGCACGAGCCTTACGTGAGTGTTCCCACTTCCCAGGACTCCTAAGATTTTTTTATACGAAAAGTAAGATAAATTGATAGATCGATTTTAACAAAATCAACTACCACACTATTTCAATTGTAAACCAAAAGTATTCGAATAATTTAATTGATAGTATTATATTTTCATCAATAAAAAATGAAAAAAAAATTGATCTGAGACAGAATTAATACTTCAAGACCTGGTCCAGCTCTTAATTCATCTGCGTGTATTGATGGGAGACGCAAACCTAATTAATAATTCTTTAATTTTTTGCTAACCACTACGAAAATATAATGGATTTTTTGGATTACATTTTTGGACTTTTTTGTTAATTAATTCACTCGTCATCTCGTTTTTTTGGACTTTATTAATTATCCCCCCAAAAAAGCATATAAAATAAAATTTCAGCATCGAAATGCTCTCGTTATCATGCTCAATTATGAGGCCCTTAATTTTCTTAGTCGCCAAGTTACGTTTCAAGTTTGCTTTTGTTTAGTTCCCTAAAAAAAAAGGAAAAATGTCCAATCATGATTACATCTTATCTTCTATTAAAAAAATAATATTCATTTTTCGCTCTTATCGTGTTGTGTATATCTATCATGCACTTGTTTGCGTATTAATTTGTGTAGTTGTATCAATTTAAATTGTATTTTTGAAGTTCATAAAAAAAGAGAGATTGCGGAGGATATATAATCCAAATATCGATCATTAGTTATCCCAATAAAATTTTAATTTATTAAATAAAAATAAAAATTGAAAACTTTATTGATGGATCATGAAGATGATATTTATTAATCAGGAAATAATTTAATAATATTAGTAAATAGGCTTTGGGATTGAAGGTATTTAAAAAAAAAATAGATAGACTTTAGGGTGAAATGAACTTTTACCGAATAGGTAATAAGAGGACAGAAATGATTTCCATGAATTAAAAATGTGAAAGAGAGATTTGTTCTTTAATTTTTGTTATGATTACTTTTAGGAGGAACTCCAACAAATATGACTTTAAGAAAAAAATAATTTGTGGGATTATACCTAAACAATACCTAATTCAAACTTGATTTGGACTATCTTTCTTATTATTTTATGAATGAAAAAACAAGTTGAGTATTACAATCTTCCATTGTTATTAGTTGGCATAGTCAAACTGTAGGAATTAAGATTAGTTGGTATAGTCAAATAAATATAAAGGTTTTTTTGTTGGCATTTTAATGTTTTAAAAAAAGTATGTATATTTTAAATATACAATGAAACTTTTCCTTAAAATTATGGTTGAAGAATAAAATTAAGGAATAATTATAGTTTATTGTTTCAATATTGGTGTTTAATTTCCCTTTTAAGTATTGTAATCTAAGATAATTTGGAAATTATCATGAAAAATGATTATTTGTGGAGTGAATAATTACATATTAATTTAAGATTTTTTAAATATAAAAAACAGGATTTTGTAAAAAAGCATTGATGCTTATCTATTAACAAGGACAACATAAGTCTCCCTCCCCCAAAAAAGTGTTAGGACCACAATTTTCTTTAGGAAAAAGTAAATGAAAAAAAAAGAACAAGAAAGAAAGAACAAAAAAAAAAAAGACTACACGCAATTTGCAGAAGGGAATCCAAATCATTATGAGGAGTTGAGGGAAAAAACTAAGAAAGATAGAAAGAAATAGAGGGCTAATGGACAAAATTTTTAGCCACTAGTCCTTGCAATTTAGACTTCTTGTCCATCTAAAATTAAAATATCATGACGAGCACTTGCCTTTTTACAATATACAAATTTCCTTTAGCATTTTTGGTCTCATAAAAGTTGGATGGAGATTTTAAAAGTTAAGCTATTGGCAATTTCTTATTATTTGATGCATGTGATCGAATTCAGAGCTAGCTAGCTTCATTAATAAGTAACAAAACATAAATTTTAAAATACTTACAGTGAATATAACAGTTTTAATATCAAATTTTAAGCAATAATTTAGAAGATAATAATATTGAAGATAAGAGAAGCTTAGGGGCATTTGGTAGACGTGTTTTTTATTTTCATTTTACGTAGAAAATGTAATTTTCTGGAA